>WEKY01025893.1:108351-130563 GCA_013390045.1 Picathartes gymnocephalus
TCTAATGCAGGGGGGTGAGGGAGGAAGTCAGTGGCTCTAGGAGGAAAAATAAAAACAAATCCTCTTTTTAAACCAAACACACCTGTAGCCCACATGAAATGTAGAAGTAAACAAGGAGTTTGAAGCACATTTTGTTACAGCCAATAGTTTACCTAATTAAGTTGGGGGTTCACTGTCATTTAGCATTGTTTCACTCTTAAGTGGATATCCAGAATGAACAGCCAGCTGTCAGAAAGTGACAGAGATGAATATTAATGCATGTTGGGGAAAAAAAGTACACAACCTTTGCCGTCACATTAAGTTCTTACACATTAAAACATATTCCCCCATTCTGAGGGCTGAAAATTCCCAAAATAATGCTTCATTTTACTACTAACAAATATGTGGTAACTACCACAGCTGTAGCCAGCATTAGGCAAGGGTGGTGAATTTGGGCAGGGGGAGGGCTCCCACTATTAGATCATTTAGTTAATTGATCCTGATATATGACCACATCCACGCAGGAGAAATCAAATCCTGATAGTCTGATAGAAGGGGTAACTGAAGATACACTTTTCCTGATAGAATCTGCATGCTCCAGGAGCAAGAACAAGGTAACACTGCCTTTTTAACAGCTTCTGGTCATGAGCTTACCAACTCCAGAAGCTTCTCATTAACTTTTCCCCTGTGGTAGAACTTAGTTTTTCAGAAAATACACTGACAAGGTGCTTCTTTATTCAATTTCAAAACAAATAAAATGTGCATACACGTGAAACAATAAAAATTATTGGTTATGACAGCACATTACAAGATTTTGGACAACAATTTCTTCTGAATATTTTTCTAATAATTTCTGGCAACTTCTTCAGTCTTGTCCCATATTATCTTCTGCAATATCAATACTATGTTGGACTGTTATTCAAACATTGCCACATTTTTAGGCAGGGCAATGCTGACTAGACTAATTTCTTCAATTAAATTTTCACCAGCCCAGTATTAGTACATTATTTATAAGCTGTCTGCTGGTTTACAAGATTTACCCATTAAACCAAATAAGTCTTTTCAGTGACATTTGTTTGAATTGAGACCAGGACACTATTTAATAAACAACCCAAGAAAAAGGCTGCAGTAAAGGACAGTAACGAAACTGTTTGACTTTAAAAGTTGTTTTAGCAATTGTGGAACTATAAGCAAAAAGCAGTAACAGCAACATAAAAATCACTGAGTAAAAAGTGGGTTTACTTTCTTTTTGAAGAATATGGCTTACAGAATAAAAATGTTGGAGAAATATCACTTCATTTGTATTTGTTTTCGCCCTCTGTCAAACACAGATCTTTTAGTAAACGAAGCAAGTTAGAAGGTAGCCTTTTTAAGTTAGAAGGAATCCTTTAATAAAATTAGCATTCCATCAGTTTCTCCTAGAAACAAAAAGACCCAACACTAAAGATTCTAAAAACCTATAAAAACTACGTTACACATTTTTCTTAAAAATACTCCAATAGACCTAAAGTTGAATTCTCCCATCATAAACCCATGCATCATCCATATGATGATGGTCAAATCCAAGAACAAAAAAATAATCTGAATTTTCTTATGAGCAACCTGACAATAAAATTATTTGTCTTTTCACTGTAGCATACAAGTTTGTCTATCCAGCTGTTGCTATTTTATGCAACATAAACGTTCATTGTTTTCTTAAGAGTATGAAAAAAAGTATGCCACTGAAATTCTCCATATTCCATTGTGAAAAAATGCTCACATCTAAAAGGCAGTATTTTTATCAGTGCAAAGGTTTTGTTCAATAATAAATTCTCAAGCAGATTAATATGAACAAGTAGGGATTATTTTTTGTTTGGTTGTGGGATTTTTTCTTTTAAGTACAAAATAATTAAGGGTATCTACTTACATTTTACTGAACCAAGTACAGGCTAGTCCTGACTGTCATACCTTTGGATCCAATTTCTCCATAATGCCAGACCTCCCCATTTCTATTCAAATTACAAGCTATAATTGAGAATTCATTATGTATTGAATCTTGTGTGTAGGACGATTTACTTTTTAATGAAAAATAAATGAAACAACATAGTAGAAAATGTTCCCTAGCTTACAAACACACCTTCATTAAACCTCCTTTTTTAAATAAAAATATGATATTAAAGTCAGGTCTAATGTAACTTTTAAGATCTAAAACCTCACGTAAATACTTTGTTAAAAAGTTATTAAAAACATTTGTTACTACCTCATTAACTTCTGTGCTTGTCATACATGTCTATTTAAGAATGTTAAAATTGAATCTTATGTCTAGGTATTAAAAAGCAGAAAGCAAAGAGAAATGACAGAACAACACATTATTCCTGAAGGCAATCAAGGCAGTGATAGTGATGGCAAATTTTACCACCTCAGGAACACTGAGGCATGTTTTACAAAAAGGAGTCAGATACTTCTGGAGACAGCAAGAAATTAGTAAAATAACACACTTTTAGAGTAATTAGAAATATTATTCCTTTAATATTAAGCAAAGAATGTTTCTTACTATTTTTTATTTTCTCTATAACATGGAGCAAGGTTGAGAAATCTTGTTTGTTGTTTTTAACATAATCCTGTTCCCAACAGATGTAAAACCTTTAAATTTAATTTCCTATACATAAATCTATCTCACATGAAATGCAGTGGAATAGGCAATGGCATCACTGCATATGCTGTTGATAATATCAGTTTGGTTTTTTTGCTTTACAATACTCTGTTTTCACACAAATTATTAAGCACTGCAGCTTTCAGGCCAAAAATCTTTGCTTACAACTGTCACAAGACTTCAAAAGATTTTATATTTTTAGAAGTGTCTAGGAATACATGCTTGGTTTAAGACATCAAAGAACTGGTTCACTGACATCCCTGCATCTGGACTGGACTAAGCAGTCATGAAAGAAGTGCAAGCTAGAAAGCTTATTTTCCAAATAGTGGACACTACAATATGAAATTGTTGGTGGTTTTGAACAGAAGTTATCACTATTCCCTGAAATTGTGCGATCCAGCTAAACAACTCACCCTTAATGGCAGCACAGAATTCAGAAAAGGTGACAAGGCAGCTGGACAGCATTCCAGCCCAAAGCAGAAATTGTGTATTTCATCTCATAAAGGTAAACCTAAATACAAAGTCATAAACATTTTTTACCCATTTTGAACACAAATGCAGAGACATATGCAAGCTATGTTGCAGAAATTAATCAATTACTTGAGTTTTAGCTGACAATGTAATTTCTTAAACTAAAATTTCTTCCTCATCTAATCTGAGTGCTACCATCCATTGCACTAACACCACAGTAAGCAAAGCAAGCCCCTTCTCTAAGTGAACGTCCCTCATTCTTTCTCCTTTTTCATTCCCCTCCCTTTCTTTACTGCAAGAGATCTTCAGGTGAATAGAAAATTGAAATAAACTATCTCTGCACAGAGTCAAGCATATGCCAAAAATTCCTGTTGCTGTTAAAATCAGCAGATTGAAGATTAAATGGTTAAACATTTTAAATCCCAATGATTCACCCATTTGTAACAGGAAAATAGTATCTTACTTCTTTTCCTGCACACAAAAACATCAGAATGACCTACTGTTACCATTTTTTCAATCAAAGATACTTGGCAAAATACACTTGCTTCCTCCTACTCATAAACAAGTTAGAAGACTTCCATGCCTAACTCCGTATTTCCTAATTTTATAAACCTTTTTCCGTTTAATTTTAATATAAGAGGTGACAATAAATTTGCTTTACTGACTGTGCATGTCTCCAACAGCTATAAAATACAAGCAATGTGGTGAGGATTCTGCAGGAGTAAGAAAGATAGGATGCAGATGGCATTGCAGTGAGAATTTGTGCTGCAGAGGGAAGTATTTCCCAGACTGAAGGCTTTTGTTAATCGCTGAATTGTACCCCTGCGCGGTGTTTTTATCCCGCGGCTCCCCCGGGACAGAGGCCGAGCATCAGCAGCAGGCCGAGGCCAGGGAAGCCCCGCATCGCCGAGCAACGCTCGGCCCTGCCTGGGCTGGAGGGCACGGGGCCAGGACGGGCAGCTCGCCCGGGAACCCACCCGGGCACCTGGGCATCACATCCCTGCTGGGGCCCCTGAAGGGCCCGGTAACAGCTCGGAACAGCTGGACTTCAGAGATCTCGGGCAGGACTGGTGCTCCTGCCGAACGGTGGAGCTGCAAGAACCACAGCCTAGCTAAACTTTGAATAAAGGTGTGGCTACAAAAAGAGATGGCAGCCCTTCAACACTGGCATTTACCAACATCACTATCTTAGGCACTAGGAGACAGTCTGTGTGCCTTCTGCAAAACCCTCTGCAGAAAGAAGTGTTCCACACTATGAAGTCTTCTTATTATACATTCTCTATTAGTAGATATTGCTATTTAAAGTTCTTCTCCAGGTCTTACAACAAAATTGTATAAACAGACTTCACACTGATAGCACTTAATTGCTTTGCATGTGCATCGGTTAATGCATGAATGATTCGAGCAATTAAGAGCCAAAGATGCTGCTTAGTTTCCATCCTTTTAGAACCCAGGAAAATCTAGTGAAATAAAGCAATGATTCTCAACTGGACTCATGCAGTCTGAAATAGCTCAAAGTGTCTTCTGAAAAAAGAAATCATGTAAAACATGCCTATGATGCTAGGGTCTAACAGGTATCACTTTTATACTTTTGGATTATCAACTTGAAATTAATGCTTTTTCAAGTATATTTTAAGACTGCAAGAACAGTTACTTTGTGAATGTCTGTAGAATCAGAGCATTTATAAGCAATTCTTCCAAATGACTGATGACAACTGAGAAAGTTTATTTCATTCTTTAAAAAATTAACTAAGCATTCAACCATTCAGTTAAGACAGCACCAATAATTTCCCCAAAGAAACTCAGACAAGAATATGCAGTGTCCATTTATGTGCCTAGTGAAGAAGCATTTCTTTGGAGAAATCAAATTGGTTTCGTCACCTTTTATCGACATATGGATCTATTTCCAACAACAAAAAAAATACTTTCAGAATTACATATACATGCAAAATGCATAGATAAAACACTATGCTTTTTACAGGAATAAGATGGTGCTGAATTTCTAAGAAACACAGTTGAATTATGGTTCAAGATAAACAGAACAATGCTTATCATTCAGTGCTTTTCACTGTATTGCAACAACACTGTTATTATATAAATTATATATAATATGAAAAAAATAATTTTAGAAGCCAGATAAACAGAAGACTTGTAAACAATTAGTTACCCATGTTCAGAATGAAACAGGATCTTTTTATGTTAATTCTAAGGAGACAAAGACCTTGAATTAGGACATACTTTAGCACGATCTCATAGACATTTAAAGTTACTAAAACGTGACAGTAATTTTGCTAGATAAACACCTAAGAGATTCTCAGGGCACCAGCCTTATTGAACACTTTTACTGGTCTTACCAGCTGGCCTGAACTGACACAAAAGGGGAAGCAGGAGGTCCTGTTAAAGGACCTGACAGTGGCTGGTGTATAAATCAAAACATGTCAAAGCACATCAACTGTAAAACTATACAGTTATCAAAACCATGATTTTACAAATGTGCTGAATTGGATTTTTAACTTCTAGTTTTGATATATTTTCATACAGAAGAGATGACATCCAGGGTATGATAATTATTGGAATATTTTTTTATTACTACAGCTATTACATCAAGTCCAAAACCTTTTGTTACCAATGCCAACCCATTATACAAATTTATTTGTCTAAATAGTTACATCTTACATATACATATTCTGGTTCCTGAATTTTGCATATTTTGTTTAAAAGTTATATGGCATTTCTCATTGTTAACTAATAAAGACATGCTAGAATAAACTTTGTGAATTTATATCATAGTTCCTTTTTTCAAAGGAATTATTTGTTTCCTTCAACAATCCAGACACCTGAAGTTAAATTGCAGAGGAATGGAGATATGAGCAAGATCTACTTTTTCCACAGACACTGTGTCTCTCTGATCTACCAACCATGAAGCTGTTAGAGCCATCATGCAGCAAGTTTGGCTTCTTTCAGACTACGCATCTGTAAGGAGATTCTCCTGGAGAGGGCTCATTCTCTGCATTAGACCAAGTTATGGCAGTCAGTGTTGGCTTGGGAACCAGAGTGGCAAGGAGAAATAGCCATAAATATGGACTCTTACTTCCAATGAATTCCATTTATTATTTGTAAATAAATAATTATTTATACATATATTATTTGTAAAAGAAAAAATGCTTTTCTTCAACCAAGTCCAGAAAAGGTAATTGGCTGACGATCAAATATTGACTTGCAATTTGTAGGCAAACAGCTGGGAGAAAGCTGGATGTGCATCACCCTTTATAGAGAGCTGACCTGGCAGCCAGGGAAAAATGAGCAGAAAAAGATTTCTGCATCTGCACGTTACAGTAATTAGTAAAGAACATTCTGTGAAACATCATAAGACACAAAATTAGAACTGGCTCGTTTTATTCATATAAAATAAGACAATTTCATGTGGACAATCTGATGACTACATTCAGCTTTCAGTTGTTAGCAGATTTTTCAGGGTGAAAAATAGGCAGACTACAGATGGGGAAAACATTGGAGCTGGGTCAGCAGGGTTAATTCTGGCATGATGCTGCATTACCAGTCAGGTGCAGTGCCTCAGCACCACACTCCAGGGACTGGGATAATTGTGCATGGAGCTGGCAGGGAGTCAGGAGCTTTGTTAGCTCCTGATCAGCATTAACCGTTCTAAATAAAGCTCAGCTCTACGCAGACAAATGTAGGTGACTCCACATGATCCTCATCAGTACCCTGGAGCTTTCTTCCATGTGGACTGTGCTATTTCCCCAATAACAGATAATGGAAAGTGACTACTAGCAGGAGAAAGATTTTGTCCAAAGCTGTTCTGCTCCAGTTTCAGCCCTTCTTTACAAAACTTCCCAAAAACGTACAAGGAAAGGAGGAAGTCAGTAGAAGAAAGCAGACTTTTGCATTGTCACAGGTGCACAAACAAAAACCTGCAATAAAGTGAAAAATAGAATTTGCATTTGGTGAGCTTATCACAACAGAGTGAAAATGTTTCATCATCATGAGGTGAGTTTCAACCATTACTGAGATATCCATAAGGTTGTAGTCCACACAAAGGAACATTTTCAAGGACTCAGAACCACTCTACAGAAATTAAGACAAACTAAACAAACAATTCACCTGAATAACATCCTGTGACAAGGTAAACTGGTAAAAGTAAAAATAAAAGGGGGACAAAATGAGGGCCTAAATACAAAGGGAGACCAAATTAAGACATTGGCACAACTAAACACAGCATCAAAATCCACCAGATTGCTGGACAATTTACTAAAACACTTCTAAAATAAATCTGATGTGGACAATAAGGAAAGTAAAGTAGTATCAGCAGGTAAGAAACTACAGTACCTATCAGCTCTGAAGAAGACCTCCATAAGCCCTAAAAGGTCACAATAGTGTTAAATTGTTCAACAAAGTTTGCAATATTTGGAATGAAAAATACCGAGCCCATTTTGTGGTCTGAAGCTCTATGTTTTTCTTATAAGATGAAGAGATTTCCAAAGTGAAATGTGAGCATATCTTTTTCCAACATTATATAGATACAGAAACTTTTGATGTTGAAGAAAAGTGTGAGAAAATTTCTAGGGGCAGATTATAAATCAAGCCTTTCAATACCAAGTTTCCAAACCTTTAGATCAAAAAACAACAATATTAACAGATCAGGCAGGAGACAACGAAGAACAAGCAGGGTGAGGACAGAATTTTTTTCTCACATCTATTAATTATTTGTAGCCAGAACTATTTTATCTGAATTGACCAATAATGTGGTCTTCCAGACATTGATCACTATTGCAGTCTATTGATCCAATCCATAATCAGCTGAGCGCAATGGAAACAGTCTTTAATTAGGAACTGAAATATGCCTGCAAAACAGATTCTTATTTCTTTCTTCATTCATCTCATTTTGAATCCTCTAAAGTCTTTTATCTTCACACAGAACCCAACACAGAGCTTACCATATAGCGATACACAATGAAAACATTAAAAAACATTTTTAAAAAAAGGCATAAAACCCAAGGGCACCTAGAACAAACTGTGCTTACCATATTTACACAGCTCAGCAAATGACTCAAGGTTTCAGAGCAAGGCCTCTGAGCTGCACTGCTCAATTCAAGCCAGTTCAGAGTACCTGGAGAAATGAACTTCTTGAAGACTGACAGCAGCACCACAATCCACTGTGAAAAATTTAAACCACACTTGCCACGCCATGGGGTGTATTTGCATATATATATTAATGATGGGAGTCCAATTCAACTATTAAGCTCAAATGCATCATTGTAGATAATTATTTTAAATGTTGCTAGAAAGAAGTTATTGTTACACAGCTTCAACAATAGATTATTCTAAATCTATTCCAAAACCCATACAAAAATGGAATGTCAGATTTTACTTACACTATCAATCTGCACTGAGTTATCACAAGTGTAGAAAAATAAGAAAGTTGCTATATGGTCTAGTTGGTTGAAACAAAACAAGAAGATTAATTGCAACACTAGTAAGAGTTCTTTTGTCATCTGATTTTCCACCAAGCATTTTTAATTTTATAGTAAAATATTGAGAACAAATTTGTTCAGAATGATGCCTCTGTCCTTTATAGGATTTTCAAGTACAATTCCCATTCTCAGCTAACATGGTGATAGGAGCCATCTACTTGCTCTAGGAACACCTTGCCAGAATAAACAGAAACAGTAAAACAATTATGAAATTGTAATTACAACTGGAAAAACTCATTGAAGGATTTAGTCCCTCAGAAATTCAATCTTATAAATAAAACCAAAAATTATCATCAGTGAAGAATTACAAAGATTGACTCCCAACATATTTCACAAAATGGAATTTTAGAGAAACTTCTATAAGAATCCTCTGCTTCAATCTAGAATAAGAGATGCAATCCACTCACACTTCCAAGCTGATGTAGATGACTGAGCAATATTACCTCAGCAAAAAGGCACGTGATCTCCACATTAGTTATTGGCCAAAGTGGAAATGAGATTTCAAAAAGCTAGAGACGTAAATACATTCTGAAATAACAGTTTTACTTAACAGTCATAAGTGAAACCAGAGAAATCTACTAAATTTGTCAAGTATTAAGCAATTTCTATTAAATTTTTCAGAACTAAAATGTAGACAGTATTTCTAGCTGGTAAGTCACTGCTGAGGCTACTGCTGCTGAGCAAAAATATTTTACCTATGAGAAGTCCATAATTTGTCTAATAGAAGTAAATGAGAACTAACTGGATCACTCTAGTTAGTTCTCTAGCATTCACTATGGAAATGCAAGGCAGATTTGCTAACAAAAAAAAAGGAAAGGAGAATGAATATGATTATTAAATTTGGAAACTCTTCAGCAATGAAAACTGACTATTTTTTCTCTAAATTATCTGCCTCTTGTATATCCTAATTCATACTTTGATGCCAAAAATTAGTTCTTAATACTTCTATTTGTGTCAAATCCTGTGGCAGATGTCTAACTATGCCTGCTTCTGTATTAAAGAACAATGCTGGCCTAAGAGGAAGCAAAATTCAAAAATCCATACAGATGGCTAAAAATAATTTGGGTTGCTATATCCACATGAACAATTGTATACAACATTATAAGACAAAAAAAATAATCCTTTGATACCTGTGAGAGTGCTATGGACACCTGGAACACTATGCAGCATCATTAATGCATTTATTCAGACCTGGAATACAGGCACATGGCAAAGGAAAGGCCAACAGACAAATTCTCTGATAAATTATGTGACTTCACCTAGCTGAGACACAAAACTCAAACCAACTATTCTTTAGTTATACTTAAAGAACTGTCAGTACTGAAATGAAAATCCCACAATGCCACTGAAATGCAAGTCAAGCAAGAAACAAAGCTATCAGACTTTTTCAGCATCTAAATTCTCTTTGTCTAAGAAGAAAATAAAACCTATTTTTGGAAGCTAACTTTATTTATGTAACTCACAGTTAAAAGACAACAACAGAAGCTACAGAAATTACATTCCTGCAACTGCAGAGAACAGATGCCTAAGCATCAAACAAACTGGAAATCGAACAGATGTTATTCTGATAAAGGTAGAGGAAAACCAGAAAAACCTACCTAGAAAATGTTTCAAATAGACAGCCTTCTAATGGCTGCTTGAAGTATATATTTACTCATCTAGCTGCTATCCTCAAAAGTATTCCAAACCCTGTGAAGGCCAAAGGCAAGGGCAGCTTTGTGGTTCAGGAGCAGCACTGCTGTGGATGTGGATGCCAGACCAGGACCCCAGCCCAGTTCTCCTTTTCCAAACCAGCCAATGCAGCAATGCAAACTTCCCTTGCTCAGAGCATATTTTGTACATGAAATCAAAGCTTCTGTAAGTGTCAAACTGCAGAGTACAGACATACGTGCTTTGTGATTAAGCTTACTCATTTTTATGAATATCTATGGCAAATACTTCAGCTTATCTGTTACACAAGCTTAAAAGTCATTCATAAAGTTTAATTTTTGTCCTTTTTTTCCCCCGATGCTGCCTGTATTTCATGTCTCAACTAAAGAAATGCAAACACACAACATTGTATTCCATAGTCATCTTCATCCCACTTATTTCATGAGGTTTAAAGGGACTGTGAATGACTTATTATTCTACTCATGCATAGTTGCAGCAGAATGACTGCAAATTAGTTTCTGCACTGAAACATCCCTACGTCAACTTTGGCTCCCTCTGGGTTTGACATGATGGTCTTTAGAAAGAAAGCGGATTCTTCTAAAATGAGGGATACAAGTTTCATCAGCTCAGCCTGATCAGCAATCAACCTAACACCTTTACAATTCCGTTGAAAAACAGAAAACTTCATCTCTGTTATTTCAAAAAGACAGAGAAAAATAAACTGTGCAGATCAACATCTGGTGCTTAACAGTTTTACAGTTATCTCCAAAATCAGATTAGGTAACAGCAAGGTTAACATCTAAACCGATACACCATTAAATACTCAGGAACTTTTCTCTCCAGACACTGTAAGTGATAGAAACTTCTAGCTGAACATAGGGATTATCAGAAAATGACAATTCATTGATTAAAATGAGTTTTGTGCTGGCACCTCTGATCAGAGGAGGCCGAATCACAGATGTGTTTCTGACAGGCATTTTGCCTCCCTACTGCAGCACTAATGCTCTGCTCCAAGATCAGGGAATGCTGCCCCTTGAAGCCCCCAGCTGTAGCCCCACTCTCAAAGTCAGAGAAGAGAATTCAAGGCCATAAGACTGCCAGGGTAACTTGAAGTTCTCAAGATTTCACAGAACTTCAGCTTCAGCTTCACAGAACTGCCCTGCTCACTGCCAAGAAGCGTGGAACGGCCTCTGCCAGCCAGCAGCTCTCAGACTCAAGAGATGCTGGCAGAAAAGGCCCCACCTTCAAGTGGGTTGAACTTCCACACTGTAGGCAAGGAGCTTAGAAAATCTGAGAACACAGGACAGAGCTGGATGTATATTGGGGAAAAAAAATGTCCTCAGAACTAGAAATCTGAAGTTGGAAAATACGGCAGTACTCATTACAAAGTGAAGAGCACATACATCATGCAAAAATAACTAAGATGCTACACTTGTGTTTGCTGTATGTCACATACTAAGGTTTGTTAGCACAGACGTCATTCCAGAGTATCCTTCAAAGTTTGGGGCCATACCCTGGCTTGCTACACACTACTACCAGCAGGACTTGATAATCAGAGAGCAAGCTGTAACTGACAGATCTATCCTGCTGTTCTTAAGCAGGTCTTTGTGAAAAGGCAGAATCATTGTAACCATTGATCCAGTCTTTCTCCCTCACCTGCAGAAAAGAGCTGAAATTTGATGACTGCAGGGGAAGATGTTTAACTGGGGAGAAAGGTGTTTTGGAATCAAGTGGCACAACTGACCTTGTTCCTGCATTCTTTCACCTTAGAGAATTTCTTTGGTACATTCCAAGAAACCAAAGCTCAAATGGTTACTGAAATAACAAATTTTAAACTTACATTTATTGTTTTCATAGACAAAGAAATGACTATAAGTTCACATCAGCTTTAAGTGATATCACAGTCAAGTCCCAAGCAGCCTTCTGAAGATGTTCCACATTTTTAGAATCCTCTGTACAAGCCAGGTCCCCATAAACCCTCAGAAAGATTATCAAGAATTCCTATTACATCAACGTAGTACCTTTCCATTACTTTTAAAAGGCAACAGTTAGACAAATTTTAACATTAGATTCTATTACAGTTATGTAAATTAAGTCAATTTGTCCTTCCTTCAATTAAACATGTTAATTTCCCAGGGGACTCAGCACCATTTTCTTCAGTTGTCATATATGCCATGATTACACAGTACACTGTAGCCTTAAAAAAAATTAGTCAAGTATCTGATCTTACAGACCCTGCCTATGTCAGTAAACCTCATGTAACCCAACTCCCTGAAATTCAAAGACATTCTCAAAGAAGAAAGTTACTCAGATCTCCACTCACTAGAACGCAACCTTGGTGTTCCATTGTCACAATAAATGCCAGAAAACTCTTGCCACCGGACAGCAGAATTAGAAATCTCAACACAAAAGACATTTAGTTCATGAACTGTTATTGGAATTTTACACGGCCTTCTTCCTTCTCGTTAATGTTCAGTTTGTCTGAAAATGGTTAAATTTGCCTCAAAATTGGATTACAATAGAAGTACAAGTGTATATAGTCAATCACAAGTTATTAATTGACTGCTAGGTGAGTATGAAACCTAAAGTATTTGTTTTGGTTTTTTTTCCCCAATATACATCCATTACAAAAATTCATTCACTAATTTGATTTTGATAAATATATTTAACAATTTACTTAGTTTCTTCAGCAGAAGAAACCATATGTCACCTTTAAAGCAAAGATATAAATAAAATTTGCATGAATTTTTACTGATTTGCTGAACTGAATGCACAATGATTAACGCTGAATAAGAAACCTAAGAATTGTCATGTGGTTCTTGGTGATAGCTACTGTCCTTATGGACAAACACAACTAATATATATTTCAAAGGGAGATCACAGCAACGTTCCAATCTGGAAATTTACAGAAATTGTCCATTTATTTTCCTTAGCCACATGATCTGATTAATAGCTGGTGCCCAGAAGAATTTAACTGTATCAGTGATGTTGGTTTTTTAAAGGATTGTCCTTGTCACAAGATCACCTTCAGATTCTTCCTGTTTGTCTCTGTATAAAAGTGATCAAGTATTCCATCCCAGACTATTCAAATCTTTCCATATCTACTAATCTTTCTCAGAGTGCTATCTATTTCTGCCTTCTCTATCCTGTAAATAAAATTACCTCAACTTGATTTCAGGGAACCAAGTACTATTTGTTCATGGAAGAGAACAACATTCTAGAACAGCTTCTGCTCTCTTGTGACATTATCTGCACATCTTTAAACTGCATGTTGAACACTCAGGCTCAGTGAAGATTATACCACATTCAGCCATCACCACTTATGGAATTTCCTCCCAAAGAATCAGAGTTTATTCAGAATAGGCATGGGTGACTGAAGTTATTCCTCCTCTTGGACACTTGTCCACAAAAAGCTTCAGCTTTATTAGATCCAGCACAAAGGACCAGATAAGGGCTACCTAGGCTGAAAGAGAGGCTTGTTGGAATGAAAAGGAACCATATCTTGTTACTTTCCTTACAGTTATTGTTCCTACAGCTACCCCAAAGTCTTCTCAAACTGACAATACAGTTGCTGTTGCAAAAGTTCTGAAAATCATTAACATTCCATGACTTTATCTCAGTAAAACAACCCTACTTTCACAGTCAATTTGAATTCTGTTCTTACCTTATTCAAGAGCACCTTGTTCACAAACACCTTTGCTAGTGAAGTCTTTGAAATACTGATCATTGATATATTGCCCTGTTTCCAGTGGGAAAGAACATTATAAAACTAAATTAATCTGTAAACTGCTAGACTGAATATTTGCCAGATATAAAAACAGTCCAAGTGGTTGATTTTTTTCTTTAATAAAAAGGCTTTTTTCATTACAATTTAAATATATCCTGATAGGATCACTGATGTGTAATTCAGAATCTGGCATTTCAATACTATGCTTCCTTATAAAGTGATTCTCACTCAGCATTCTTAGAGCCTTCATATGTATTCACAAATTAACCTTATGAACACCCAGGATTAACTGCATTTATAGAGAAGAAATGTAAGTAAGAAGGTTCTCTGAGTTTTTGGCCAGTGTGACTCAGCAAGGCAGTGAGAATTGCAAGCACCAAATAGTGATATTCACATTCTAAGTCACTATGAATCAATTCCAGACCTTTCTATAGAATTTACAGCTACTTTTTCAGGTTTACACCAGAATATAATGCTAAAAATACATTATAATTTTCACAGCCTGTATTATGGTAAAGCAAACTGAGGTGAACTTGAAAAAATAACATAGGGCAGTGATATGTATTGCCAAACTCAGGCTCCATATGCAGCACGCAAATCAGCTTTTGAGTGCATGAGTGCATCTTTGTAAGAGATTGCACTCAGCAAATGGAAAAATAAGAGTTTTCTTATCAAGCAAACACTACTTTCTCAATGTTTATTTTGATGTGCCTTTCTTTTGTTACAAAACTGTTGGAAAATTACAACTGAATCACAGTTTAAGATCTTTTTTTTAATAATACAATTACAATTTATGTTTTGTGAATTCATATTGACAAATGAAAATTTTCACTCCAGAGGACATTTATTTTGGAGTTTACTTTATTCCAGTAACATATAAATTGGAAAAACTATACAGAAACAAAAAGCTGAATAAAACTACTTTTGTTTCTTAAAAACCAACTCAAGACTTTTAATAAACAGTTCTCTACGGTGTCAAATACACATAATAAACTGCTTTTACCTTCAGATTTTGACTTAAATGCTACTAAGAAATTTAAATGCAGTTAGCCCTACTTTTACCAAAAATGTGCTTTCAACTGATGGGAGTGCACTGTAAATTTGGATCCTTTCATTTGGGGATCACTACACCACTAGGCAGGTTGCTGAGCTCAGTTTACCACACCAACCAAATATATATATAAAAAGATTATTAATATTATTGAAGCCTTCCTTCTAATGCAGTTGTCAAGAGAACAGGTAACCTCTCAGCATACATAAAAATGGCATTTAGCACTGTACAAGAACTTTATTTAGATTTACCAACATACAATAGGAATATCATTATCTGAATTTATTCAGTTCAGAAAGGACATTGCCAGAAGAAAAATATTCACTATGCACATGGAGGGAAGAGTGGAATACCTCATTTTTTAAAGGGAAAAAATACAACACGGGAATGCAATTAAATTGAAAGACAGAAAATGAAAACTGGTAAAGTTATTTTCTCCATGCAATTAAACTGTGGGATTAATTGGAACACGAATGTAACACAAAATATCACAGGGGTTTGATATTTAACAAGAACAGAGTGAGCTGTGAGAGTGTCAAAAGCAACTGCAATACCAAAAGCCAACCAACCTATATTTGTGGTCAAGTGGACACTGTTTTCAGCAGACCCATATCTGCCTATTAAAACAGAATTTTAATTTTAATTAATCATCTTCTAATATTTCTAGACTCATGACTCCATGATCAAGTGAGATCCTGCTAAATGCTGCTTTTGAAATTACTGATCTCAAACAAGTAGTTCTCAGAAGGGCAACGTGTACAAGATTCTAAGAGCCCTCAAAAGGAGGGGAGCAATCCTCCGTCCTGTAACACTGAATCAAGTCATCCAACTCTGCTTGTATTGGGAACCCACTCCACCAAAGAAGATTTCCAGAGCTATACAATATACACATAAGAATATCGAGTTAGATTATTTCAGAGGAAAGTAAGGCAATGATGGTTTTTAAGCAGATATCATTGCAAAGTGATTCTCTTAGATCAAACAGCATAAACGGCAATAAAATACAACATATGAAAAGCTGAAGCATCTTAGAAGAGCTTATCTTCTACTATTATTCAGTAACTTCACACCTGATCCAGCTTTTTGCAATCTTTCACAAAAAATCATTGAAAGCCAACATGTGCAACTTTCATTTATATGATGGAATTTTTCCGAACCAAATAGTTTGCACTATATGTAATGACCTAGCCTTTAAAAATAATTCTTTTTAACAAATTTAAAGAGAGAATTTTGAGATACTGGAAAAGACAATATAAAGATTCACAAAGGTCAGTGTGTAGATGATACCTAAATAACCTCTTATATAACTGAGACAGTTGGGGTTATTACATTATTCCAGTTTTATTCTACAGATATTTACAATAAATTTGTTTAGATCCCACGGCAAAAATCACAATTCTTTATTGACTGCTTGGGAAACTGCTGAATAGTCTCTTATTCACGTATTTTCACATTATATGCTTCAAGGCAAGATGCTAATTTGAAAAGCCTTAATTTCTGACTGGAAATAGATTTCTATTACACTTATAGAAACCAGATGTTACAACAGCTAAAATAAATTGGGTGGAGAAACTAGTTTTTACATTCATTTATTCTGTGCTATTTGAAACCACACATTGCCACACTGCAGAACTTCATCAGCTCCACTGTAATCCTGGAGACCAGAGTTCATGAGGTACCTGAACCACACTGCACTTGCAGACCACAAGCATGCACAGAAAACAAATTACACCCGTAAGTTCCATGTGACACACAATTGTAAATTGAAAAAAACCTCAACAATGACTGTGAAATGTGAATATAGTCATTTGTGACTAAAGAAGATGTAAACTAATTGTCCTGAAATTCATACCAAATATTTTTGAGATATCTAACAGTAATACTGTCTTCTTAGGAGTCCTGCTTGTACAGCTCAAAGTTTGTCAGCATCCAGGTACAGTCTAGACTTCATGTAAATAAAACAGACATCTATAACAACAGGGAAATAAAACAAATGTCCAGCAAAGGGGAGGTAGGAACAGGACAAGAGTAACAGGCAAATGCAAAATCTAATGGGGGAAAAAAAAATACGGGGATGTGTATACACAGAGTGGTTTAGACTGGAAAGAACCTGAGGGAGTTCTCTGCTCCAAGCCCTGCTCAGGCCAAGGTGCTTGGGGTTTTGGCCACTCAAGCCCAGAATCGCCAAGGATGAAGGTCCTACAACTGTTCTAAATGCCTATTCCAGTGTTTGACCACCATAACTGTGAGGAATTTTCTTCCTTAAATTTAACTGGGACTTCCCCACTATAATATGTGTGTCACCTCTCCTCCTTTCACTGATCACATCTGGGAAGAATCTTGCTCCTGTTCTCTATGACTATCCATTAGGTGGCTGAGAAGGGCAATTGGATACCCCTTAGTCCAAGAAAAACAAACCGAGCTCTCACAGCTTCTTCTCACACACAGTATATTCATCAGTGCAAATATTTAAATTCTGCATCTTGAAAGTAGTCCAAGAGTGAGGAGAGCTAGTCAGTAGGAAACAACACAGTATCTCAAAAGTCAGGGTAAAGGACCTCCAGATAAAAGAAAATTTGAGGGCATCTACTAACTCTACCTGTTACTGTTATTAAAGGCAAAATAGCAGAGTGGTCACATCACAAAACATTTGAATCACAGTAAACACGTAATCTACGTATTTACCCTTCATTAATGAATACAGAATGGGAAAAATAGCATTTTAAATGTACTAGAGAATTCATTATTTATTTGAGGATTAGACACCTTTCAGAAAGGATGTCAGCACTTAATAGAAAACAGGACCATGTGAGGAATTAATCAGGATACTGACACCAAGGTGATTTAGCAGTTAGATTAAAGGATGTCCTTTTACACAGCACTGTCCAATGCAACCTGAAATAACCTGGCCAATGAAATTCATACTGCTCACAATGAAGTACTACACCAGTGAGACAAATAACAATCTTTCTTCCTGCAGCAGTTTGCTAACTCTGGATTTCTGAATTCAGCATTAAACACATTACTAGAAATCTATTGAAAAAAAAATTTCAAATAAAAAGAAGTAAAAACCCAACACAAGATAAAAATATAAAAGCAGGCGTCAAAGGACAAAAAAATCTGAAATCACTGCAGTAAAGTCTACAACCATTCAAATACTATGATCAAAGGCAATAATAAATTCATCTGGCATTCAAAGATACAAAACAAAAGGGAGGGAATTAAGAAGAACAGTCAGGCAGAAATTCAGGAAGGAAAATAAAAAATAACTTGAAAAATTATGAAAATAATTCTAAGAACAAAATTTTTAAAATCATCTACTGTCCAATTTTTATAATATCAGTTCCTTCCTTGACTTTGTTTAACTCAGTCTGTATCTTTCCAGTATTCCATTTTAAATGAGATGCCCATAATTATGTCTAAAAAATATTTTCTGTTCTAGGTGTGGAAATACAACCATTAGAGTAAACACAACAAATCGTCCCCAAGATCAAAGAGGTCTCTTTGCTACTAAACGAATAACTTGAACACTAACTCAAAAATGCACTGCACCAGTGGCTACCACATCATGCCCAGAAGTGGAACATTCAGTCATCACTAATCAGACTGGATAGAGGAGAACTGCTGCAAAGTCAGAGTGCAACTTCAGTATGCTTGGATACTACTTGTTTTCTAGTTTTGATTACTGACAATCTATAAAATAACTAAAAACATATTAAAAAGTAGAAAAGTAAAAGAACAAGAGAATATTATCAACCAAAAGAAAGAGAAAAAAATCAAATTAAAAAAGAAGACAAGCAACTAAAAGAAAGCATGTGTGACAGGATTTTAAAATACATTAATAATTTAATATTTTTTCATGTGATAGCCTTTTAATGAAATTAGCACTAGCATGGGATCAAATAAACATCATGCAATTCAATGCAATTACATAAGTTCCAATTCTGTATTTTTAAGCAAATTACCAAGTTGATAATGAAGGTTTTTCATTTCCTAACTACTTACTTTGTACCTTACGTCTCTAAAATTATTTCATGAGGTACTAACACAAATTAATTTTTTACATACAACTTTCCTGGTCAAGAAAAACTATTTTACTGGATTCTATACATCATTAAAAATAACAGAGTAGTCATTACCTTAGTCATTTGAAATAAATATTGCTTTTAAAAGTAAAACACAAATAAAAAATTAGGGATTATAAAGTTAATGGAATTTTAGTATCTGTTAATTTCAGTTTATTTAATCAAATTCTCTCAGTGTGAAACCTAAAAAATAGCCAATTTCAAATTTCCACAGAAAAAAAGCAGTTGAATTCACTATATTTTTTGTACTATTTCCTTAGGAATATATGTGATTTCTTTGCTCAGACCAAAGTTTAAGATACTTCAAAGAGTAATGCTATGTCTCCTTTACAGACTAGAAGTATTGTAAAGAGAGGTGGGAAAAAATTCACAACCATTAAAAGAAATGGAGGTAAATTAGAGCAATGTCCCACAATGGGGGAGCAGACAATCCATAATAAAACAAGCCTGAAGTTTGCAAAGCAAAGTACATTCAAACCATAAATAATGTGAGATATACATAAATGCATAATTCATGAGACCTGTAATTTCTGTTGTTAAATAAATAATGAGTTACTAAAGCAATTATGACGTGAAATCATGGAATTGGCTTGCCTCAGTAAAATAGGTCACTTGGCGATAGGAAAGCTCTGGACTTTTAGAAGTATCTCATATGTATGTGATGTCAGTTTTATTATTTTCCCATGCCAGCACCAGCATCCACAGATGCATCAAAACCAGTTACAGTAAAATCTTCAGGGCTAAAATTTATGTGCAATCTCCAAGTTTGACTCTCAGCAATCTTTCTGCATTATCAACTTCACCATGCTCAGCTGACTCACAGGCACATTGAGAACATTTTGTCTTCATTCTAAAATCTCAACACATCTGAGCAGAATCATTGAAATGTTGCCTTCACTAGCAAGAAGTGACATGAAAGTAATTCTATCTTTTTAGGGCAGTGGGAGTTCCCAAAGAACTCCAGCTCCATCAAAAATTCCAAAAATCCAAACTTACTTTCCATTATCTGAATATTTAAAGACAATAATTCCTATTCTTTCTTCCTCCCTTGGCATTTCCTTCTGTAAGGCCAACTGTTCAGTAATAACTGCAGCATTAAGACAAAAACCCATATCTAGATATATCCCAGTGATACCCTGATTTAGCCAATAGTTTTCTCATAACCTGTAACAGTACAAAAAAAATTCTTACAGTTATTTTTAAATCATTATGGTTATTCATTGTCAGTGAATAAGAAAACATGACCTTTCTTTGTAGAAGTTTAAACCATCAGGCATCTGTTAAGCTCTGAGGTATCTGATGGAGCAACACAGAAAGTAATGCATTTGTACAATGTTTATTTATTCCCTATTTTGATAAAATGAACAAAACCTCAAAGATGAGTGCACTGTGTTTATATTACACCTTTAAAAAACCCTGCTTAGTCTCCAGGTAAAGTTATATCTCAAAACCATACTAACTTTTCAGAACTACCTGGTATCCATACATCAACTGCTGACATGAGAGCTAGACGGGGCACTCATTTCTTTATCAGTATTCCTTACAGGGGTCATGACTCAGTATTTTATAAAAAGAAGCAAAATGTTTAACACCATAAGCCTCCTGTTCTCAGTTAATAAAATGTGTAACTGCTATGAAAACATTGCCTATGTCTTTTATTAGAAAACAATTAAACCCAGATCCGCAGGAACAACATTTCACAGGAGGTGTGATGGCAGCGAGTGTTACATTTTACTAGGTCTTCAAACGGGTCATTAATCTTTCAGTCATCGATCTCAGACACTTAAGTCTAACGGCAACGTGCAGAAGCAAACACACAGCGCTCTCCTTCTCTCTTCGTAGAGACAGAAACATAGTAAACTCCTAAGACAGGATCTAAAATTAGCCAAAGAGCAATCTATTTAATCCACTTTCATCTCTCCGATCTTAGAGAATCTCATTAGTGTAAATATTTCCACTTCCATTGTTACATTGAACCAGCTGAGGCATTTCAACGCAAGCAGAGAACGCTGTGCATGGGGCTCCTACTTTACAATGACTCTGATACTCGACTACACATTAAGTCTTCAGTAAACGTATTATCCCTTTCATCTGTTCAGCAGTATTGTTCAGATACTACACGACAAAGGAACGAGAAAATAAAGCCTAAAAAGAAGACCGAAATTACTTGAAGTCATTTGCTTCTATGTCAAATGCACTTACAAGCAAGAGCACTGACAAAGCCATGGTCGTCAATCCACAGAGCCTTCTGTACACCACTGTCACAGAAAGTACCCCGGCATACGCACATGCAGGAAACAAACCTCTGTGTACCTGCACTTGCTTTTCCTTATCTGGAGATAGACAAAACTGAGTGTTTGTGAATTTCTTAACGTGATAATAAACACTGTCATCCTTAATGCTAGAGACGAAAAAAAAAAATACTATTTCACGTTACAATAACTAAATTCAAATATGTTATTACATTAGGTCCCAATATGACCGAGCATATTAGAAAGATATTGCTTACTGCCTCTCTGTATTTTAGATCATTATTCCTACTCTGAGCGTTCCAATCTTTCAGAATTCAAAATCAATTCAAAAGGCACCCGAAACGTGGGAGCGATCATTCCTAGCCTATGAAAATGACCACTGAAGACACAATTTAAGGATTAGCATTCAGTGCAATAGAGCATCCGCTTCTAAGGATCATCCATTTCACTTTCCAGTAGTCAGTGTTAAATAACCTGAGAGGTCTGGGCGGCGGAGGGGGCTGAAGTACTGACATTAACCTGGGAGGCACTGGCTGAGCTCAGCCCCATCCTCCTTCATCCCGACCGAGCCCGGAGCCCGCCACCGCTCCGTCTGACGCCCGCTGCGCGGCTCGCAGCCCGCAGGGCCGGCAGCCCCTCGGGAAGCCCAGGAAGCGCCGGGGGCCACCGCAGCCCGGGGTGCCCGCGGCGGCCGGGAACGGAGCCGGCGGGGGCAGCGGCCGCGTGGGGCGGGGGGGACGCGACACCGGCCGCCAGGGAGCAGGACCGGCCGGGGCGGCAGCGCCGTCGCAGGGCAGCGGGAAGGGCAGGATGTGGAGCGAGGCAGAGCCGCCTGCGGACGGGGCAGGGGCGAGGCGGGAGCGGCGGGGGGGA
>WEKY01025893.1:131106-147593 GCA_013390045.1 Picathartes gymnocephalus
GCCCGCCCGCAGCGCGCGGGCCCGGCGGGACGGGCTGAGGGGGCGGGGGGGGCACAGCGGGGCCGGGACAGCAGCATCCCTCCGGGCCAGGCTGAACCCGGGCGGAATGGACTGCGCCGCGCACCAGCTCCATCTCCCTGGGCGGGGCGGCGGCGGCCGGGCTGTGCCGAGCTGCTGGGGCACGGGGACCGGCCCTGCGCCCGCTGGCGTAACACGGGAGCAGGGTGTTACTGCTCTGCCCGACGGGCATTCCGGGGCTGCCGGGCCTCCTGCCCGCCCGACGGGTGCGAGCGACGATGCAGAGGAGCCCGGCGGGACCGAGCACTGCCCTGGCTTAGGCAGACAGCCGTGAAGAGACACTCGTTCGTAAGATCAACTCACCGTTTGCTGCTTATTTGCTGTTTCACATGTGTAATTCGCTGATGATTAAAGTTCTGTTGAGACCGAAGCAGGGTCAGACGAAAAGCATAAACATTAATCCTATCACTTCTCATACCGCAAAGAACCTGTGTGTTTTTTCAATTGATGTTATCTACGGCTGATTTTTTAAAATCGATTTATATTTTGCCAGCCTTCTGGGGGTTTTTTTAATATCTCTTACTAGAACTAAGATACGAGATCTGTAAATCAGCTAGCAAAGAGCAGGAAGATAACCCCTGTTCTTTGGCCTTCTATTCATTTGGTTCTGTAAAAGTGAATATTTCAATTTCTTGTAACAAACGATTTCTCACATCCCTATTGCAGGGTACAACAGGTTTCCTGGATACAATTTTCGTGAACTTTCACACTTCACGTATGGCCGACAGCTCTGGCACGACCAGAAATAACTGGTGATGCTAATTGAACTGAAAATTCGTCAGGGCCTCAAGCAGCTTGACCACGATATTCCGTCCCCGCATCCTGTCTCTGTTCCTCCATCATCCCCCAGCCCCGTTCCTCAGGAGCTGTCTCTGTTCCTCCATCATCCCCCAGCCCCGTTCCCCAGGAGCTGTCTCTGTTCCTCCATCATCCCCCAGCCCCGTTCCCCAGGAGCTGTCTCTGTTCCTCCATCATCCCCCAGCCCCGTTCCCCTCCTCGCAGCGCATTCGGTGCCGCTCCGGCTCCCTCCGCTGCCTCCGCGCCGGCTGCGGCCCGGGCGCTGCAGTGACCGCTTCGCTCGAACCGACTGCATTTACATTTGACAGGATTTGTTCTGGATAAGTCCACAGAGACTACTACTTGTCTCCCTGTTATCTTCCAAGTGCTCTGAAATAACTTGTATACATCCCTGGTTGCTCTGGGATTTGCTGTTAAAGCAGCAGGGCTGTAATTCTCTCTGTCCTCCTCCTCAATAAGGTTTGTCCTTTTCCAGTCTCGTAAGACCTCACCCTTCCACACAGGCTGTCGAAGATACTTGTTAGTAACAAGCTTTGGCCAGTTCTCAAAAGAATTTGTAGAACCAATCATCAAAACCAGACAGTCTGGAAAAATGTTCTCCTCTGGAACCTGACCCATCTTCCTTTATGCTCAAGCTCTGCTCCTGCCTCATGCTAATTGCTTTGAGCTGCTGACTGATCTTCCTAAAAAAGACATGGCTGAACAGTCAGTTATGTAGTGACCCTATTTTCCAGTTGTTCCTGTACCCTCAAAGGGTTTGATAATTCTGGTCCATATCTGAGAGTAGACATAGGAGTAAGACATTTTAGATAAGCATTGGAAAATTTGGTTTCTGGACTGACAGCTGCACTAGACAATGAATTCTGTTGGTGGAATAACCTGGTATTTGCAGAAAAGAACAACTTTAAAAATAAGCTGGTCAACCAACGCAGCCAACCAAGCAAGACATAACACAATGCTCTGAGACAGATTGTACATACCTACATCACACTTTTCTTAGCTTTTTACAGAATATATAAGCAATGTTTCCATTATTTTCATATGGAAATATTTAATCTTACAACAGAAAATATTATGCTTACCTAGTTAGCTAGTGATTTTTTGAAATACTGTTTCTTTTTATGCATGTTAATGTTCCAATATGCATAGTTTAAATAATTTTATAGTTAGGTTTCCATAAACAAATTACTAATCTTAGTATTCAATAAGGATTCAAGCTGTCTCCCTCATTTACACTTGCTAGGATTTGAATTGTATTACCAGTCTAATAACTTATTAGTGTGGCTTAGATAAGCTACATTACAGCTTAACTATTTATTTTGATGGAGAAGTACTCATCCTCTAGTGGCTTGAAGGAGATTTTGCAGAGATTTTTTTATCTGTTCTGATTAAATACTTAGTAAAGAACAAAAACCTCTCTTATTTGCTAAAAGGAAGCCGCATGCTTTAAATGTCTTCTATGACAACAATGATCTTTTTCTAAATATTGATTAAGTCATTTAAAACCACTAACTATTACCTACATTTTTCTTTACTAGCATAGGACTTAATTTAGATGAGAAACTTACTGTGTTGAACCTTTTCTGAACCGTGTCCGGACTGTGATTCTTTTGTTTCTTGTTTTGGGTGAGGCTGAAATTCCAGAGTGATGAACTGACATTTTCCTCGTGCCTCCCTCAGCTTGTGCCTGCTTTACAGCATCTCAAGAGTTTCAGTTCCAAGCTACGCAAAGACTGGGATCTTAATGTCACTTGGAAAATTTCAGAAGGGCCTGACTCATGCAACTGAAGTCAAATTTCAAAAAAATGCCTATTGTCCTCCTAGTCCCATACTGAATACCAGGCAAAATTAAAGCTACATCCCCTTGAAAATCATTGGTGGTATCACAGAAATTATTACTGTTTAACACTGTGTTTCATAAGCTTCAAATGCATTTATTTAAAATGTTTGCTGCATGTTTTTAACTTTCTTTTTCCAAGTACATAGAGTTTACTGGAATAGAAACTATTAACATAACTTTCAATGACCCACAGTTCAGTTTATCGAAATATTAGAGTACACATTTAAACATATAAGTAGCCCACAGAATTCAGTAAGAGTACTCATCTTGGAAGGAACATGCTCAGTTGTTTCACATTGGAACTTATTTTGTCTCACCTTCCTGGGTTTGTGAGGGAAGTTTTTAACCATAGGAGAAAGGTAGTTTAAGGCTCTGAAAAAGACAGAATATTTCAAAGTACATTATTTACTGCTGTAGGCAGGTGAGGGGGAAATACTGCTTTATTTTTGTGTGTACCTGAATAATTGCTATTTTTTTTTCTTTCCTGGCATAGACTGGAACACACCTTGCTCCCTGACAATGTGTGGGGATTTATCTGCTTTTCTACCCAACTCTTGCATTTATTTTAACTTTGCTCCTCCTTATTAAGCTGTTTGAAGCTTGCATGTTTTCTTCTTTTTGTTTGCTAACTTTGCAGTAAGAAATGGTGATAATCCCGCTGATTTGTGTGCCACTGTGTGTTGTTATTTAATGTCTGCTGGGCAGGAGAGCTGAGGTACTAGTAAGGAGGTGTTGGATACAACGAATACCAAGAGAGAACTGCCAGTCCAGGTGGAGAAACATTCTTCATCATGGGAATCATCAATTCTTGGGAGTCATAAATCATGCTTTAAGACAAAATCCATAGAGCAGAAGTTAAATGCTTCTATCAGGGAGCACAAAGCCACCGTGCTGTGAAAATTCATGACGTGTTTTATCAGTGGCAGGCAGTTGAGGAGTGGCAGCATTTCCCACATCTTCACCTGTTTGTTTGGTTCACAGCAACTTTTATCAGTCTGTGTGGGTTTTATATATTTTTAGAACAATGAGATAAAATATACACAGTATAGATATTTCACAAACAGAATGGTTCTCATATCTAAGAAAGATCTTTCTCTAAAGGTTAAAAAAGATTTTCTCAATAGCTATCGCACCTTTCACCAAAAAGCTGTACACATCATTTGAACATAGGCACTTTTCAGCAAAGATGTGCTTTTTATACTCTTACGGTGTTTTTTATCACCATGTTGTGTGACTCCACAGCAAATATTACTGTACTTTATAAAATGAGACATCATAGGAAAAAACTGATCTGGACCTACCTTTAAGCAAACTACATCAGGTAAAATTCTGCATATTTATACCAGGTTTAAGTTCACTTGTTTGAAAAGTCTCTCACAGAACAGATGTTGCAATTAACACAGGTACAGCTTAAGGTCTTTAAATCCTATGATGTAGATACAACAAAGTAACGAAGAATGTATAGGGTTTGCCATTTACAGTCCTCTGCTCTATTCTTAAGCTGTGACTTAGACTTTCAAATAATAATCTGATGTAACTACAATTTCAGTAGACATGAAGAAAATAATTCATAAGGTATCATTCATACAGAGAATTTTTAGTTAAAGAAACAGACCAAGTGCAAAGCACAGGATCAGAATTAATTAATGTCTTATCTTAAATCTTCATCCTAGCATTTATAGAGATGTTTCAGTAATTCAAGTGTTTTGCTCAATATGGCAGCAATCAGAACAAGTATTTGACCATAAGAACTTCAAAAGGAAGCAAGATACCTGAAGAAGAGCTATTTTTATATCCAGTAATTAAATTTTATTTCTATGAATTTCAAGGTGTGTATGGAAGAAGATATGACATCTGTGTTCTGGTTGACAGAAACCTTACACAATAGAAGCTGTACAAAGGAAAAATAAAAATAAAATGCCAACAGACACCTGACGCTACCTCTTTGTTCCCCCCTCAAAAAAAAAAAATCATCAGATAATTTCCTGACAGATTTTAAGGCTTAATGCTTCTTTTGTTATTCTTCCTGTGCAGTAAACAAAAAGGTGATGCTTTAGTTTGGTTGGTAGACACAAAGAGCAGTACCTGAGATTCTCAAGGGGCAGCCAGCAGTAAAAAATACCCTAAATAAAGAACTGCGTTTATTACTGTAATTTCAGCACAAAATTTCACAGCAAATACAAAACTGAATTTATATGTTGTATATTTTTCTTTCATGCAATTATTCTTTCAAACCTTTTACAGGTATTCATTTCAAGTTTTTCAATTTATTATTGCTCTGTAATATCAACCTCACTGTAACTGAAACTCACAATAAAATACCACTTTTTTGCTATCTGTTTTTTTACACATCTTTATAAGTAGTAGACTATGGCTCAATCTGGGTTTGTCTTTTCAGTTGCACTCTCTCCTTTAGCATTTAATTCAAAAAGAGATCATAGAATCACAAAATGATTTGGGTGGGAAGGGAACACAGAGATCATTTAGTCCGAACCCCTGCCATGGGCAGGGACACCTTTCACTAGACCAGAGCTCCATCCAGCATGGCCTTGAACACTCCCAGGGATAGGGCAGCCACAGCTTCTCTGGACAACCTGTTCCAGTGCCTCACCACCCTCAGAAGAATTTCTGCCTAATATCTAATTGAAACCTACTCTCTTTCAGCTTGAATCCATTGCCCCTTGTCCTGTCAATACATGTCCTTGTCAAACATCCCTCGTAACCTTTCTTCTGGGCTCCCTTCAGGTACTGCAAGGCCACAATTAGGTCACACCAAAGCTTTCTCTTTTCCAGGCTGAACAAAACAAATTCTCTCAGCCTTTCCTTGTAACAGAAGTTGGTGGCCTCCTCTGGACTTGCTCCATCAGGTCCATGTGCTTCCCATGCTGGGGACAGCCTGCAGGCATGAACTCACCAGAGCGGGGCAGAATGCCCTCCCTGCCCTGCTGCCCACAATGCTCTGGATGCAGCCCAGGACACACTTGTCTTTCTGGGCTGCCAGTGCCCATGGCTGGGTCATGTCCAGCCTCTCACCCACAGCACCCCTGAATCCTTCTCAGCAGGGCTGCTCTCAGTCCCTTCATCCCCTGGCCTGGCCTGATCCTGGAGTTTGCCCTGACCCAGGTGCAGCACCTTGCACTTGCTCTTACTCAGTGGTATATGCACCTATTTTAATAAATGTGAATCCACAAAATACCTTGACTCCTTTATAGGTTGAATCTTCAGCATCCGAGTTAACTGAGTGCTGATCATGACTCACCACCTCCTCACTCCCCTCATGAGGTGGGGAAGTGATTTATCCCAATTTTACAGCTCAAGCTTCAGATCCTAAACAATTTAAAGACCTAACCAACAAGCTAGGTTCTTGCCTAACAGCTACAGAGAGGCTGTGGTAAGTACAAAACTTATCCTAAAGCTCTGAACTACTGATTTACACCGCGCTGGACCTTGCTGGAGAAAAAGGCCAGGCTCTAATTTCTGTAAAAATTAAGACTAAATGTTATATATTTATGGGAAAACAGTGAAGCCAGTATGACTTCATTGTCACGAAAAAGAGGGCCACTGTGCACGACATGGTCTTAACTTCAACCCAAATTTAGGCAAAAGTAGACTCAACAGATTCAAGGTGTCACTGGTTTTTGCAGAGGCAGTGGATGTGTGCTGGCATTCTGCACAGTCCACAGCCAGAGTTAATAACAGCTTGTTAGAAACTCTATCTACTGTTTCTTAAAACCTTTTCAAAACAAAATGGTAACATTTTAAGACAGTTCTGGGCCAATTTTCATGAGGCCGCCCACATAAAGAACCTCTAATTTATTTTATATTCAGAATAGAAATATGCATAAATTACAGTATCCAGTCTTTATGTGAAGACCATAAGTGATGAAGACTCGAGGTATATTTTTCTCAGGAATCATAATTTTAATCTGACTTATTCTATTTGTATCAGTCACCATATCTAATTTTACTTTTTTGCCTCACAGATTAAGGAGTTACGTAGTAACAAAATAATTAACATAGCATCTTTACTTTGTAGGTGATTCTACATTAAGATTAAGCCATTTTAAAGATGCTTTTAGATGAGCTGAACATTTTGTGGTCACTATTTATTAAGACTAATGTGCTATAGCTCGCATGGACATATCATGGCAGTAGAAGTTGAATTTTCACCATTTCTCCTTGTGTAATCACTGCACATAACTGCATGAAGAAAATGTATCATCTCCCACTAACAGTCCACTGGTTTCTGAGGAAACAGGTCATATGTTTAGCTTATGTGGGCCTGTAAAGATTTTATAGGGAATAGGCCAAAAATTACATGGGCATTTCATTATACTGTGAAAATCTTTAGAAAGAAATGCCAGAGAGTGCAAAGTCATGTGCACATAAGTTCCAGTAAACAAACAAATAAATAGATAAATATCTGATGTGAAATGTATTACTAATTCAATATAAAGGGTCTCAATTGTTTTTGGTAATGGTAGGAGGATAGGGGCTGTCCAGGAGGTGTCCACTGGGGCAGCAGTGGTGTTATACAAACATCGCTGAATGACTTGAGCCCTGGCTGTCTCTTGGGACTTGGGAACACAAAATATAAAGATTCTTATTCTGTGTCTTAATACTAAAATAATTCAGTCTTTGACATCATTAGACAGAAAGCGATGGAGGACTTATCAAACCTTGAATCAAAAACCTTAGAGAGTGACTTTAATACGCCAATCTGGAGGTTTTTTCAGGCTGGCAGATAGTATATAACACACTAAGGGGTGGAATGTCTTCTTTTTATTTTAGTTCTGAGTTAATAAATTATATATGAATATTTTATGTTTCTGAAATTACTACAAAATTATAGAAACCTACAATACTAAAAACAATAAATAGCTCACTTTCACCTCTATGGCTACATCCCAGACATTTTTGTATTAATACAGCAGTGACAACTATTAATCCCATCCCACTGTCTAGTACAAAAACAGAGCAAAAGCAAATTGTTAATTTTCTCTTAATATCTTCTTGCTTAGTTTGTAAGTGGCTATAAAGTTGATGCTCTTACACAGTTTAGCAAGTCAATAATCCAAAAAAGGAAATGCAGAATCATTCATCTACATTTCACATTCAGCTTTACCACTTTTTGCTTTTTTTGATTTAAAGTGTTTGTGTGTCTGTTAACCTCAAAGAATATGCTCACAGGATTCTCCACAGGAGAGGTACACATTTGGAAGTCTCTATTTTTGCTCAAGTAATGAGAAACCTAAGTCATAAAAACTTGGCATGCTATCCCAAAGACACGTATCAGGTTACATCAACATCTAGCACACACACTTCTGGTGTGTGCAACAGTTACAGGTGACCCTGCATTAGGTGGTAGCTGTAGAAATGAAGGTTTGGCCTGTGGGAGGATGGCTGGTTGGTTTTGCTGAACACAGTGTCAGGATCATTTTAAAATTGCTCCTTTCGTCAGCAATCATCAATCCTGAAAAAAAAAGTACACATATAAAAACCAAAGGAACTGAGTTACAGATATTTGCAAGTTTACTGAAGATTTTTAAAAAAGGACACATAAATTGTGAATGAAAACCAAAGTGCACACAGAGTAAGGGATAGTTCAAATGGTATCTGGCTTTCCACTGTCACACAATTTTTTTTCTACTCTCCATAGTCAAAAAAGCAAGTTAAGTGCTTCTTATTACAAAAAGAAGAAAATAAGCATATCTCAGAAATAATCTGTGTCATCCATTTGACAGCTTCAGCTCCATGCAGAGGTGCTGTAGCTCAGTCTCTGGAAAACAGCAAGAAAAGCAGCAGCACAGCATACCCCCATGCTTCATGTAGCCTGTCAGCAAATGGAGAGTACCTAATCCCTGAGCCTCTGCAGGGGAAAGGCAGGCACTTAATGCTCCAACAAATGAAAAATGAGGCAAGCTCTGTGGAGGACTGCTTAACTTGAATTTTTCAGTAGATTTCATAAATGGTCCTGACCAAGCAAGAGAATTACATTGAACTGAGATTAATTTTACTATAAAAATTCAAAGAGAGGTACAGATTCACCCTTTGGAAAGCTGATTTGCTGATATGGTGTAATACAAAGCAAATATAGTCGAGATTTCCTAACACCTTCTAAAACTCTATGATGATAGCATGAAGTATAAAAGACATTATCACATAACATGTATTATTCTGATCTTCACATTAATTCGGATGTGAAAGAGATGCATTTTCATGATTAAGAATCAAATAGGCAGACCTCCTAAAAGAAGTAACAGAAAAAGGCATATCATCTTCGATAAGTGCTTATATTGACAACTAACTAACTGGAATTGCCTAATTCCATTTGAGAATTATTTAAAATCTAAATTATTGCAATTAAAATTAGTATTTTAATTTATTTTCTCACATAAGATTAAAAAAGTAAATCTATAGCAGCTGGTAATTTTTTACTTCCATTTCCCAGATTGGGTAACAGTTCTGAGACACTCTTCTTGTAACCACATTCTATTTGATGCTGTGCATAGAAAGGACAAGAACACCTCCCCACTTTCTCTTACCATTAAAGGCAAAGTCAGACTACAGAAAAACAACATAAAGGGCATTAGGAGATAGTATCAACCATCTCAACAAACCATAAGCATCCACAGCAATTGTCTTTTATCATGATCATTTCTAGGGCAAATATGACAAAGAAGCTTTTTAAAGATTTTTAAAGTGCCTGAGGCAACCTGAGAACACATTCAAGTGTCAGGTGAAGAACAGGAGAGGGAACAACAGTTCTTTCTTGGAACACTGGAAGACAAGAAATTTGTACTTAAATGTAGTGGAGGAAAGGGAGCAAAGAAATATACATGGAGAAAAGAAATGATGAACACAGGCAAAGTTGCAGTCTGCACATCTGTCCCCTGAATGGGAATAAGCGACGTTGTGTTTACTAGCAAAACAAAAAGAAAACTTAAACAAAAATTGTTTGCCAGTTACATAACAGATCTGATACAACCACTGTATGATGTATGTGGATAGGAGAGGATCTGCTAAGCACAAATCATCAGCACGTTCAGATCCAGTGTGGATGCAAGAATCTATTTTTGAAGCCAGGGTGACAGGGAGGATGGCTGGATCTAAAAAACAAAACAAAACAAACAAAAAACCCAAAACACCAACAAAAAAAGTAAATCTCTTGGAAGAATGATTAAAAGCCTTATTTTGGACTTAACAGATACGAAACATCTGGACATCAGTGCTATTACATCAGGATTGGTATTTGGTCAGAAATAGTCTGCTTCAGCACAGAAGGATAAAACCTTTAAATCATTACTATGAAGGAAGCAGTTGAATGTGTTTTAGTGCAAGTCTATGGAAAAATAAACTACGAGAGAAGAAAAAGAGGAAAGCAAGAATAGGGGCAGTAATTGTAACATATAATGTATATAGCAAAAATAACAATATATGAGAAGATAAAAGTGACATATGGCTATATAATACACAGCTGGTTGGTACAGCCTCTGGCCCTGTCCTAAGACTGCTACAGTCCTTCCACATTCAGGAGCTGTAAAGCTTCCAGTCTGCCTACCTAATGCAACTTGTACATCACTTTTGCTCTTACTTTTGGAAGAGGTGTGTTAGAGATCAGGGCTGCTAGGGGAGACCAGAGGCTGCTGAGTTACAGGGTCACCTTTGGTAGGGCGTGAAGCACCCATGTTCCTCCTGTGACATGTTGTCTTCACAGCTTTAACTCCCATCACTGCCTTTTCAGTGTTGTTCTTAAGACAAATGTTTTTCTATGAAACTTCATTAACAAAGATTGCTTGGTGGATCCAAAAATGCCTCTCACCAAATTACTGATACACAAAATAAAATCCTACTTGATTTGAACTAATTGGTAGCTTCTTGCTATACCTTTTTCTGTTTATCCTGTCATAGACATGCAGTATCTATACCAATTCAATATGAGACCTCCTGTTGAATTCTGCCAACAGCTTTCAACAATATCAAACGTTACTGACAGCTGGAATGTACAAGGGTCTCAACGTTGGGCATAGGATCCTAAACAGCATCTCACTCTGTTCCTTTGCCCGTACATTTCTTAGGATCAAGGCTTAATTAATCTGTAACCTGCAGTGAGCTTTTAGAAGAAAATGTATTTAGGTCTGTATCACTAAACCTTTGCACTAACACAGTAAAGCAGGAGGTGAGTTATGTAACATGATCATAAACGTCTTGAGCAGCTCCATGGACATTCACAGCACTACTGGTTACTCACCTACCAGTACTCATTTTTCAAACTCCACATATGGGACAGAAGTAGAACTTTTTCCTATCTCATCCATTTCACATTCCTAATTCTACCTATCTTTCCATTTTCAGGATGCTATTTTTTGCTAATACCTGTGAAGACTGCTCTTTCTAGAAAATCCTCTATATGCAATTATGGCATCTCTCTGTAATTGCTGTCAAATCACGTTAACTACTTACTCCAGAAGAAATTGGAAATGACCAGCTGCTTGCTGGGGTAGAGATGAACATAGAGTCATAACAGTTTCTCATCAGAGGTAAGTCCCAATTCATTCAATATTAAAAACAGAAGAGGATACCAGAAAAACTTTTCGAGACTTGAAACCATTTTGAAAAGTAGAAGTAATTAAGGCCTGTAATTTTCAACCAGTTGAAAATGAGTGCTCTGGAGATCACCCATAATCTGCAGCTTTCTGAAACAAAGACTGTTGTATTTTCCATTTATTTTATCAGAAAATTTAGAAAACCTTTCTCTCTGCATATAAATTTCTCCCACTGAATTTTTCTAAGTTGATGGGGCTGATGTAGCATGAACAGTGCAAGGGCAAGATCCATATCAATTTAGTTTGATGCTGTCATACAGTTCTAACTTTAAATTCTAAAGAGCTCATTTTAGAACTGTTATATGTTTTAGCACAACAAACAGATATATCCAGTTGGGTCTTAAAATACCCACAGGGACTGCACAATCTTTCCTCTGGGGATATGAAGCAAAGGAAATAATCCCTTCCCTTGATTCACCAGTTGTGCTCCCATCACTGCAGTGTGCAATGCTGCTGCCTTCCCTGGCTGCCAGGGCACAAGGCTAGCCACGGCTCAGCCTTTCCAAAAGAGCTGCTCTCCAGCCAGTTTTCTCCCTCTCATGTCTGGTCCAGCAGAAGTAGCCAGTACTGCTGGCCGTAAATTGAAAATTACCACTCTTAGAACCCACTGTTACTAAAGATGGAATAATTTTGCTGTTTGATTAAGTTTTCCAATGACTTTTCCTCCCCTTTCAGACAGCAGTTTTAGTTTTACTGCCCTAGAACAAGAGCTAGTCCTTTGCATATCAAAGAAATATCAAAACTCTGAGAAACGTTTCTGAATGGTTAGTAACGTCAATACTTCCAGTAAATTAAGCATGCCAAGCTACAAAGTGAAGGCATAAATATTAATTTTTTTTTTTTTCTGAGAAGCATAGCAGACTATGGGAAATGTAGGGGAAAAAGTAATCAGCTAGCAAATTTTCACTGTTTAGCCAACGTCTTGACAGTTTTGATACACTGAAGCAATAATCCATAAAAAGGGCTGAAAGAAGAGTCTGGGAAGTAAAATGCCACCTCTTACCCTGTTTGTATCACCCTGCCTGCTGAAGAGGCTTCTGCACGCAAGAAGTCCCAAGAACAGCCAAGCTGCAGTCAGACCAGGCCTATATTTAGCCTAGAACACCTTGGATAGCAGCTAAAGGAAGAGTAAAATAATTTGGGAAATAGCTGTTGAGATGGGAAAACTGCAGCACGTCTATCTCCAGAGCATGAACCTACACTGGTTTTCAGCATGTAAACTCACCTTTCACAAAGGGAAACCTCCTCCTTCCACCTCTTCCTGCTCTCAGGCAAGAGGGCAGGGTGGTTGCTGCCTCACATTTTCCCCCGGGCTTATCTACTTCTGTCTTTTATGGGGGTTTAGCAATCCTAATCCTAAAGGTAGGGGTGGGAGAGGAAGCAGGACAGAGGCAGACAAGACCAAACCCGTAATACACGTGCTGCTTTACCCCAACGTACTGCATCCAGTTTGAACTGCTCAGTGTTCTCCCTATGAGAAAATATCACAGGACTTAGGAATTCCTCCCCCCTTTGTGAAGGCTGGGTGGGAGAAGGCCTTTCATGTCTGCTGTTACTCTTTATAGGATAGTTTGGGTTTTTGTCATCTTGTAGCATTTTGTTCTCTTCTTTTTCATCTTTGAGCCAGCTTTCCAGAAGCTGCTGCTAGACTAGATCCGGAGCTATCAGGAACTTCAACCTAGTGCCTTGAAAATACTGGCTATGTCTTAACTCTTGCCCCTCCGCTTAGTTCCGCTTACAGCCCGAGATGTCATTAGGCCCCAGATGCACACGGGAAAGGAAGAGACCCAGGATCTGTTCCTCCCTCTGCCCCCAAAGCAGCTTCATAGCTGGTCAATACAGGCACACTTTGGTACCAGGAGACAAGGACACAGTATTCCTCTAGAGGCATCAGTCATTCCTTGAGCCATTCGCTGTCAGTCACAGGCAGCAGAGGATAGAGTTTGTTTCCCATCTGCTGTACAAACAGGCACCAAAGTTCTGATCCAGCACTGCCTGTGCAACTTGTGCTGCTGCACTGGGTTAGGGTGACCACTCCTACTCTTGGGGAACCACCTACACTCACCTGAGAAAAGCTCCTAAAAACAAAATGCAGCAGGAGAGATACGGCAAGCTGGGAACACACAGTGGGAAGTTCCTGCAGGATCACAGGAAGAGGTCACATAGCACAGACCTTTCCCAGTTCAAGCCATCAAGAGACCAGAGAAGGAAAGTAAGAGAACGAGAGCCCTGAAAAGGCTCAACCACCAGCAGGTTTTACCTCCCCTTCCCATTTCAGCATTTCCAGAATCCATTTCAGCAAGGCTTTTCATTTTTCTCCAATCTGTGCAGCTTTAGCTATAACAAAGTTCTGGCTTGGGGGAGGCACATTCATATTGAAACCATGGCATTCTCTCTCCTGTCGGGTAGGCCCTTATTTCCTGCCCCTGCAGAGTACAGGCTGCTCAGAGCATGGGAACTGGCACCACTCATGTGAAGCCATGGGGGCCAGGGCCCAGCAACTCCACAGATGACAGACCTACCTCAAGCAGGGGCCAGAAGAGAGGGCACAAGCGTCACAGACACCTGGAATTTCACCAGTCCCTGCCCTTAGGCACCCACCTTCTCATCAGAGAAGCTCAGTAAGGGAAAGGAGACAGAAGAAAATAAAACACACAGTTGAAGGGAAAGAAGGAAGAATCTGGACAATTCAATTATGCAAGCAGTCTGCATTCAGAAATTTGAGTATGAGATTAAATTTGGCAGTGGGCATGGGGACATCACACATGACTTGAATTAATTCTTGTGCACCTTCCTAGAGAACATGAAGAGGCACTGTAACTAATTCATGTCAGATAGGATACTAAAGCGTTCCCTGCGCAAGAGATTTTGGTAAAAAGCTGACCTCTAACAACAACAAAAAAATATTGCACAAGTTCAGTACCAGCTATCAGTGCTTGGATGGCCCTTTCATCCACGAATGATTTTTTGCTGCTCTTGTTAATACAGAAGGACATGAAACTCACCCAAAACAGTAACTGGTAGTGTTGAACTTACCATGCTAAAAAAAGCATCTATTTTAAAAGATAAGATTTCTGATTGTACCTTTTATTATACCTCATAAAGGTATACAAAGCAGTGCAGTGCTAAGGTGACTACACACACCCATGGATTGATTTTAGTAAGCTTTTGCCTTAACCCAAAATTCCTGAAAAGAAGGAATCCTTAAGATCTTGCACCACCCCTCCAATCATTCTGAACTACTCTTAGATATATTTGCTTGCAAGACAGTACTGCAGTCATGGAAAATGTGACTTTTCAGTTTATTCTTATAATTTACTATCTTTACCTTTCAAGCCAGACTGCTCTTCTAATACACTAAAAGCTGCCCTTGGTAGGATAAAAAGCGTCACCCAAAAGGGTTTAATTCACTTTTCAGGCAAACTAAAACCTTAGTCTGTGCTGAAAATGACAGCCAGAACAACCAAAATCACTCCACCACGGGTTTTTTCCTTCCTTTTTAAACTAGCAACCAACAGCTTATTTTCCCACTGAAACAGTTACACAAAGGCTAGATATCAAATCTGAAAGCTCCTCAAAATTTCCAAGTCAATGAAATCCAGATTCTAGAGGGAGACAACATGGGTAAAAAAAGTATCAATACACATGATATTTTAATACAAAATATTAGCTTTTTTCTTTTTTTTTTACACAAGTCAGTTTTTTTAAAATATAGAACCTTAAAAAATGAACAAATTACTATCCACACACTATAAACACTTGTTTGTGCTCAGTTCGATCAAGTTATCAGAACAATTTAAACACCAGTCCATAGTTTAAACACTGCCTTGAAGTTGGATGAAAACTATGCCGCACTGCGCGCTACCATTATTGTATGTACAGGGTGAATGAAGCGCCTTCGGTCGGGTTTAATACGGTAATAAAAAACTGTTCAGGTATCAGGTTCTTTGTGCAAGGATTTCACATTCTACTCATGCTCATGACAGGTCTGTTTTACATTTCAGTGGCACTGGTCTGAGCAAGCACAGGTAATTCTGTCAATGTTCACGGGAAGAATGTCCGTTACATGTTCTGGAAGTACAAGTTCTTCAGCTGGATAAAAGAAAACTTGTTAGTTTAGGGGAAAGAACTAGCCTGATTAGCCAGAATATAACAATTTCTAAGCACTGAAAGGAATTTTGATTTCTCAAAGTTGAATAAACGTAATTAACTATCACATTTCCATAAAGATTAACTATGTAGTAGGTACATCTCAGGAATATTTGTAATTGCTCATTTTTTGAACCCATAGAAATGAAAAAATTTCCCCTCAAAGTTGGAGGTCTTAAAAGGTCTTGTTTTAGTAGCAAATCATCCGCAAGTTGTAGGTTGTTAGCCAAGTAGATTTAGGATGATTTACTTACATTACAGTAATTTACACAATTGAGCTTTAGGCATACAGTACAAAACTATGAACAAAAAGGTGAAGCAAACTTTTTTATTTATATTCAGGTAAAAACATTAACCTGATGAAGTAAATTATTGCAGATTTGAGAAATCAGCACATAAACAGTTGGACAGAGCATTGCTTACAGGTGCTTTATCTGTGTCAAAAGACAAAGGCTGAACTGCTTGTTCCAAGCTAGCACTGGGGGGAAAGAAAAAAAAAAAAAAGGGGGAAAAAACTACAAAATTAGCCAGGAACTTAGATAAAGAACAGGAAAACTGTTTACTCAAACAGTGAATGGAACAACTAATTTGTCTTTTAAAAAACTTTACATTAATTCGAAATGCTCTGGGCCTTACCACAATACACACTGGCCAGCCCAAGCTGTCAGACTTAACTACATGAAAGAAAGAATTCTTCCTTGCCTCCAGTACGAGGCTTTTGCTGCCTGAATTACTGTGTAAACAGCTCTGGAGCGCTCTGGTAACAACTGCTGCCATTATATCCTACCACTACAGTAAAACTATGCTATAAGAAAGATTCTACCTAGTTACAAAGGCTGAATTATATTGACAATATATATTTGATTTCAGTAAAATTTAAATTATCTTAATCAGAGAAAGAAGCATGGAGCAGTTAAATGCCCATGCTAACCAAAACATAACAATTGTTGAATGTTGCACACAAAAAGAACCAAGTGAATTGCACATCAGACAATACATGAGGATGGGTAAAATTA
>WEKY01025899.1:0-26265 GCA_013390045.1 Picathartes gymnocephalus
CAAACAAACAAACAAACACAAAAGCAAACAACCCCACTCCATCCCCCCAATAAATAAATAAATAAATAAATAAATAAATAAATAAATAAATAAATAAATAAACAAAGTTCCAAACCAACCCACTTAGTATGAAGAATGCATAATTTCTAGGCATTTACGTATTTTCTCTCCCAAGCTGGCTTAAAAAGCAAGCAGGTTCTTGCTGATTTTATGGAGTGTTTTCTTCTTTTTTTTTAATGGTGAACAGAAGTAATGTGATATTTTTTGCCATTACTCTATTCATTCAGCTTATGTTGTCTTCTTAATTGTTTTTGAAAATTTGTTTTATTACTCAGGAATATGCCCTCTAAAATAGGAGCAGGTGACAAGTATCTTTTGATGCAGTATGTTAAAATGTACTGTTAGTTTATGTAGATTTCTTCTTGTTCAATTATAGGAATAAAAATAAATTATGTTTACCTTACTTCCAGAGTTTGAGATTGCACTAAACAAGACTCAGTTTTCAGTGTTCTAAAGATTGGCTTTCTGATATCTGAAGTTTTTATTTAACTTAAATTTGAATTTTATTTTTGCCTTTCTGAAAACTCAACATATTTATAATCACTTTTCTGCTGAGAACACCAGTCTAGATCAATCATAATACTATATTAAAGCATGATGTCAAATAGCTGAGTTTCTTTTAAGACAGCTTTGTTATCTTTGAAAGAGGCACAGAACACAGAGTTCATAGAACTATAAAGAATCAAGCTGGACATAATCAGTGCAAAATGTAAAAATAAATATCCAAATGCAAAGTGTATTTCTCAAAGATAAGTCCTTTAGGACAACCAAAATGGAATGCTTTCATATCTTAAACATACTTTTATTAGGACTTAATCAGAGTAATTTTATTTCATAGTTACTGAAGCAGAGCTCTTTGCAAAACTGCAACTACTATTCAATTATTTTTTGTCCCTCTGCATGACATTTTTCCATTTTCGTCAAGATTTTGACACAGGTCACTTAAAATCAATTGTAGAAAAAGTTTTCGAGAGACATGTTACAGACGCTCATAAGCTCATTTCCAACCTCTCCATTATTTTTCTACATTTTAGATTGGTTTAAAGTCAAATGTGTTTATGTATTTTATTGAGTCAAGGGTTCAGTGGGAATTGCTTGGGAAATAGAAAGCACACTGAGAGCAAAGAATTATTCATTGTGATACTTGTAGTGAATGCAGCTAGGAATATTAATACTGGTGTTTTGTTTTGTTTTCTTATTTTTTTTAAGGAGAAAAACTAAAGGACTGAACAGTTTACTAAATGGCAAATTAAGGTGTCACAGCAAATGTTGGAAGTGCACACCCCAGAGCTGTGGCCACACCTACAGAAATAGTTTGTAGTAAAAGCAAAACCATGTTTCACTTCCAAGGCATTACAAATTTCAGCTTGGAGTTAATGATTACAATTTATCTATAAACACTTTATAAATATATGTTTATTATTGACTACTCAAAGCATAATAATATCTAGAGTGGCAAGCCAGGAACACAGTTTCCCTGCACATCCTACCAAAAACAAAAAACCAAAAAGACAGCCAATGCCACAAACAACTCACTATTTTAATAAAACTGCTGAGGTTGCTGGCAGTTCCTGAGTTACATCACTAGTACTCTGCTCTAGGAAAACAATTACTTGCCCCAGATACATTTTAAATATATTTTTTTCAGATCTTGATATTAGTCAGAAACTGCAGGAAACCCTAGTGTCTAATTTGTTTCCAATAAGTGAGTAGTTTATGACAACCAAAGGCAGCTTTTGAAAATAAGGAAGAGAAAAAATGCTTACAGAACCACTGCACGTCAGAATCTCTTGAAAATGAAGTGCATTACTGCAGACATAAAAGAGCATGCTGTAGTCAGACAAGCTGTAATGAGTTCAGTGTGTTAGTATGCAAGTTATGAAAGATTTCTCTTCTTTAATACAACATTTTTCATTATCATTAGTCCTTGAGGTGCATGCCAACCTTTTGCTGGTGAATATAAATGATGGAAAGCCTCTAGGAAAGAAGGAATCACAGCTTTTTCCTTCTTGTTTTGAATTGTTGAACTACACAGTTTTGCACACATATCAAAGGCAGATATACAGATTTCTGATAACAAAAGCTGCAATCCTTAAGAATTTTTGACTGAAAATGAAAGTAATGCAAAATCAAATTTATTCCCACAAGAGCTACAATAACATCTTCATAAATAAATAGATTCGAAAAGGAAACATCTATGTAATTAAAGACTGTGGTTTAAGCGTTAATGCAAAGAAAACTCTTTGCAGATCTTATATATCAAGAGGAAAATCAGAGAAGCAGGTTCTATTTTTCTCACAAGCAGACATTTCAGTTAATATATTCAACTAAAAATAATGTTAGCAACAGAGAAGAAGAAATGTGACTGACCATTTCTAAATCACCAGTGGCCCTGTGCTATTTGTCAATACTGTTCTGGCATTTTTGAAAAAGCAGCTCATAAGGGTAAAACTATGGCCTTAAAAACTTCACTGTGTCCAAGCATGGACCTAGCAGCCAAGAATCCAACTCCATTTACAAATATGCAACTGCTGTGGAAGGATGGTTTTGTGCCAAATAAACTCCTCCTTTAAGCAAGTCATGACGTTATCCTCAAGCTTCCTGACTCAGAATTTTCCTTACACACACTGGAACGATATTGCATTTGGGAAGCTTTTTTTTTTTTTCTGTAAGCTTCAAATTATGTTGGAAGAAAAAAACAATAACACAACACTATCCCCCAAAACAAAAACAACTTTGACAGAAAAACAATGTAATATTACAGAAATAGAATATGGAAAAAATGTCCTTCATTTCTGTACAATTATTCTGAAGGAGAATTGTATAACACCTACAGAGTGAATGATGTATAATTTTAAATTAATTATTTGTAAGTAAATTTTAGTAGACATAATGCAAAAGAGTAAAAATATGTCTATTATCTTTTTTCTTATATTTCAAGAGAAGGACAAGAATAAGCTAGCAACTTACTAAAAATCTCACCACAATTTATATAAAAAAATGTCTAATCTTGAAGCTGTGGTATACTTCATGCAAAGGTCATTTAGGAAATTAGAATTGGCTGGAATCAGTTCTGAATCAAAACCAAATTTGACTGCTAGATAACGTCGTTGTAAACAGCATAAACCATTAATTTTGACAATGGATTTTCATGACAAATTATATTAAATTCTCCTATAGAACTGGAATCTATTATACTTTACCTACTCTAGGAATATTTTCCTACAATCTTTATGATTGTCTCACTGGTTCGCATTTGTCCATGGTAATATTAATATTGTTTTTTTATAACAAATCTGCAGAATTTCCATCATTTTTGTCTTTAAATGCCTCTCTAAAGCACCCAAATCAGCAAAGATTTTTTGTAAATTCAGTTCTGTAGGCATAAACAGTCCCATTAAAAATAACAGGCCCAGTTAAAACTAATCCTGCACTAAATCAGATCTATGACTCAATCTTCTGTAATGTGAAATACACTCCTCCAGCCTAACCATCTCCAAGAAATTTAAAAGATAGGAGTTAACTTTCTTTGTCTGTATTTCTTTATGGGTTTTTCCTCCTAATTATCTTTCCACACCTTGTTCTATTCCTAAATTCCTAGTAAAGAACAAGGTAAGGCAAAGATTAAATCAACAAAATGGTCAGTGGCCATTTTATTCCCTTTTACTTGCATGTTAAATCTTCATATATTCCCTTATCAGAATGACTTTTATCTAGTCCCAGAATGCTGAAGCCTTGGGTGATACCATGGGAAGTCAAAGAAGAATCATTATTTTCCTGTTTTCTAAATATGTTTGGTAGTTTAAAATATCAGTTAATATTTTCACTGAGATGCTGAAATCAGGATGTTTGAACAGTCACAAGGTCTTAATACAGTAAGATCATTCCCAGAAGAGTGAAACTTACTTAATTGCCCAGATTAGGAATTCCTGAGCTGCCCCAGTTTGTTGGTGGCTAAAAGAGTCTTCTCAAAGTAGCACCTTTGATTGGCCCTTTCCTTCCACTTTTTCCACACCTTTTTTTTTTTTTCGGACACTCTCAAGGGAAGGATTCTGGGCTAGATGAATGTTTCATTTTGATCAGTTTGGAGGTTCTTGCATTATATAGATGTCACACAGCATCTTATAATGTTTATGTAATGGCCAGAGCTTCCAAAATGTTGGTAACTGACCTGTCTGCTGGCCTGGTGGAAAAGTTGCTATTACTCTGCTGTTGCCAGGAAATACCCTGCTTTTTATGAAATTGTGGAGTATTTTGTCAAGCGGATTCCCACTGATGCCAGTCCTGACTCTATTATAAAGATATCTGCCTACAGCACCACAGATCAGCCCATAATGAAACAGTAGGGGTGTGATCAGGAATCAGCAGTCAGAGTTCAGATGAAAGGGCCACTTTGCATTCACTTTGACACTGGCAGGCGAGTAATAATTGCATGTGGATCACAATGACAGGATTTTCTCTGCAAGGCTCCTTAACTTTTCACTCAAACAGTCACAGAGCTTCTGATCTCATGACATCAGCCAAGGCTTGAGGAAGAAGAGGATAATAAAATCCCACAGTGGTAACAACATGAAATAAAGAAATGGAAAATTTAGGCTGGGTACTCAGCAGGATTACAGACACTGAAATCTGAAGAAGAAATTGACCTGTTGGCTTCACACAGTGAAAATTAAGCAAGAGAAAAGATAAGTGAATACCAAAGAGGAGACTCCTTGACAAGAAGTAATCTAGATAGAGCTCTACCATCTTTTGATTATGCTTTTCTAACCAGATTGTCTGATTACAAATGGAAGACACCACAATATGTGTTTTCTTTCTTTCAAATGCAGAAATCCTTTAATACATGCAGACATATATGTACACACACTGTATTTACAGGTCTGAATTTTTTTTTCTGTTATCTTTTCAGAGAAAGAGATTTCTTTTTCCTTTACATCTAACTCTTCAAATAGAAGCTTACCACCTAATCATCTGTCTTCTCTAATCTACGCACATTTGATACTGTATCATTTCTAGGAAACTTTATAACATCTTCAGTGGCGTAATAGAACTTTACTTGCCAGGCTACAAACAAAAGGCATTCCTTCTTGAAAGGGGTCCAGGTGAATTCCACTTGTCAGTTTTTGACTACTTCTGAAGTATAAACAGAACACTTGCCAATAAATATGCCGGACTGAATACCAAAGAGAACCCTTTATAAGAGTATCCCACTCCAGCAAAGAGAGAAATGAGATGGAGGGAACCATCTGTACATTTCCTCAGCTGACCATACCTGCACTGAAGTCATAGTTCGTTAACAGCAGTCTAGGAAGAGGCTTACTTGAATGTGATGACTGTAAAAGCATTAATGGCTAGAATGAAGCAGGTCCCTAACTAATGATCTCCAAATTGTCAAAATGGATGAGGGAGTTCAGCACAACTTTTTCATGACAATTCTTCTACTTAAAAGCCCCTTTATACAGAGGAACATCTGGATACCATAGAAACTGCTGCCCACTGCAATGTCTCCCAGAGCTGAGCCAGTCACAAACCAAGGAAATAGGTTCTTTACCAGAAGTAAAAAACCAGCTTTTTTTTTTGCCTTTTTTTTTTCTGCACAGTTAGCATTCTAGACTCTAGCTGAACATTTCTGAGAATAGGTACTTGTTTGTTCCTCTGAGTACATACATGTACTTGACCAGTAATCAAGACTGATAATTAGGACTGCACCAACTTTTGTATCTGAATTATTTAAACTGCTCCTCCTCTCAACAACCAACCTACAAGGGCTTATACACAAGAAAATTGTTTGGAATTTGGAGTAAGAAAGAAACCTGACTGTAAACACAAAAAGCAAACGGAAAACAAGAGTAAGTGTAATTGGTGGAGTACATTTTAGAAAATTTGGCATGGAGCGGACATTTAAAATGAGCATGCCCGAAACACTGAGCAGATGTGGGAAGAGAGTTAGATATCAAAAGATTGTGATGTACAAAAAAGCTAAAAAGAAGACTTCTGTAGTAAAGTCCATTCTGCTGTGAACTATCTGATCACCTCTAACAGATATAATCTCTTTCCTTCCAAGAAGTTGGAATTCTCTGTATTTGAAATCCAACTTTATGTAGATGAATGGAAAAGATCAAGCAACCAAAGTTGTCTATTTCAGCATAAGTTAAAACTGTCCACTTCAGTCAAGGTTAAGTTTGCCTTTAGATTTTGCGAAGCTATAGTGTTTGACTCCCTGCTAATTCCTAAGACTGTAAAAGCTATCAGCTTATGTAAACCTGTATGGAAAGAATAACAGAGAAAATAATACATCCTTAGGGTATCATCTTTCTATTGTAGCTGGTACTGGTGCACAGTAAACCAGCACAGCCCAAGTCCCTTCCAAAAGCACACAGAAAACCATTTCAGGTCATCATGAATATTATTAGAATAAAGATACTGAGAGAACCCTGGCTATCTGACGTGGGTGTAGGCCTTGTTATCAAACATTCTGTGCCATTACAGCCAGAATCCAACCATATAGCAAGACTATTCTGCACCCGTTATCAATTTTGTCTCTTTCTACTTTCCTCTGTCTCAACGGTGCATGCAATTTCCTTTCTTATTATTGGTATGCAAATTCACCTGCTCCCAAAATAGCTCTCCTGAAAGACTGTTATTATATTTGAAATGCAAGGTATGTATACCCACTTGTCAACTGCATGAACTAGATGTGGCAATTATAAATTCCTCTGAAGGGCAACAAACATTTGCCATAAATGGAGACTAAATTAGTTCAGGCATTTGCAATATACAGACTTGGTTAACCTACCAGAAAAATTCATTTTTCTCATATATACCATAAGCTTGTCATCTTCTTTTTCAGAGATGCATCAAGACCCTTCAAATACGAACTCTTCTGGCAAACACCATCTATCATTCGCTCCTGTGAGGGTCCCATTGTCCTTTTTTCAATTTTTCTTTAATGTCAATCATCCCTCATGTGTCATCCATCATATGACCAAAAAGAGGGTTTAGGACCTCCAAGAGGAGACAAGAACATGCCAACACACTCAATTGTAAGAGTTTCACAGCTCAATCCTTTGACAGCTTTATGTACACCCCAAATGAAGGGAAAGAATGTTAGAGCTTTAAGTCATATGTACACTCTGCTGCTTACATGAGGAGAAGGAGGGACCAAGGGGCTTAAAGGAGCACCTGAAAAGTAGCTCATAACACAAAGGTGACTGCCACTACACTAGTTTTCAGATAGCTCTCACAATTCAGGGGTAGCAGGTTTCATAAAAAGGGAAAGTTGAAAGGGAGAAATCCTAACTAAATAATTGTTGTCCAGATGTAGAAAGAATTCATTCTCTATTAATATCAGAAAGGGGTCTGTCCATGTAAACTACTGAAGTGTTGCTCTACTGAAGTACCTTCAGTGTCCAACTATTTTAGAAGCACTTCAGGATGGCTAAGATTAAAAACCTTATTAACACAGTGTGGGCATAGAATCCCATGGGTTGAGAGCAGGTGCAGAGAAAATAATTGTATTGAACTGATAAGAGCGGATGTGTTAACTCTTTCGAGGAGAAATCCTGTCTGGTTGTGATTTATCCTGCTGTAAACTGGTCACCACCTCCACTGTCATGTCAGTGTATGAACTCAGCTGTAGGAAGAAGCCTGTGTGATACTGTGATGGTCCAATCTTAGGCAGATATCAAATGAACATTTCTGTTTTTCCCTCCTCCCAGACCCAGGCGATAGGCCTGTATTGAGAGAGCCAAGTAAGATGACACACCAAATAAACATGCATGTACCTAGATCAAGAGCAGGAATCCATTGCTGTGCATTTAACATGAGTGATAATGGAAGGGAACAGATATCCAGAGGAAAAAATTCAAACTTATGGAAAACCTGTAGTAATTTTACTTTGCAGAAGAAGCAGGCTGGCCCTGCTTTAGAGCTGCATAAACTCAGAGAGCTGTGGTCTTGCAAACCATCCTTTGAATGTTTCCTTAAGTAGCCCATCTGCTATTCTAACTAATAACTGGCAACAGACTGGAAATACTCACAAATACCTCGGCCTCATAAGAGTTATGATAAAAGATCACCATCTTCATTATTAAAAAAGCCCACTGCAAAACAACAACAAAAACCAACCAACCAAACAAGCAAAACAATTAAAAACCCCACCTTACTCATATGATATTAACCAAAGTCTGTAGCAAAATGCGGCAATAATTCTGAATCTTACTACTTGTTCTGATCTTTCTAAGCTTGTGAATGGGTTGGAGATATCCAAATAAGAGTGCAGAGATCAGTCGCTCTTCCTCATGGGATTAGCAGCAGTATAGTCACATAATCTGAGGGGCACTGACTCCCAAAGTGCTACTGCATTCTTCACAACTCTCATCTATGCTTCTGGATGTGAACTGCAACAATCAAATGCTGATACCGTGAACAGAACTGGACAAAAAGAAAGTTCATGAGAAATTAATTAGGCCCACAGCTTTTGTCTGAGACTAGCAAAAAGACAAGACTGCCTGTCTGCTTACTGTTATAGACTAGGGTTCCATGTCTGGAAACTAAAACCAGGCTGTGGAACTGGTAAGTATGTAGGTTGATTGCAAATATTATTACCATGAATAAGTGCAAACATTGAAATTGTCAAACTGCTTAATATTATGTTAAACAGAAAGTCATCAATCTTTCCACCTGTTAGGGCATCAAGCAAGAAATTCTTGTATGTCATAGGTATGCACAGTTAGTGTGCAAAATGACATAGTTCCTTTTCTGAGCTATGGATACAAACTGCTCTGCCAAAGCTTCTAATTAGTTCATGTTTGCAACAGGCATACATAAAACATCTAACACCTACATTAAACTTTAAAAACATTTACTACAGATGCAAAGCTCATCCATTTCTTAAACCATACAGATAACATCTCTTACCAGTACTTTGATATGCAACGGTTAGAAAAATTAGGCTCTCATACTAATCAAAATTTCCCTAATTTTCATGTTTGGGTGATCATCCTAATCACACATTCCAAACATAATCCTTTCAGTGAGAAATTTTTTCCTAATTTCTAATCTAAACCTGGTGTAACTTGAGGCTGTGTCCTTTTGTACTATCACTTGTTACTTGGAAGAAGAGACAGACTCCCACCTAACCACATCCTCCTTCCAGGTGGTTGTAGAGATGAATAAGGTCTTCATGAGCCTCCTTTTTTCCCAAACACTCTCAGCTCCTTCAGCTGCTCCTCACAGGACTTGTGCTCCAAACCCCTCACCAGCTCTGTTCCCCTTCCCTGGACACGCTTCAGCACCTCCATATCTCTCTTGTAGCAAGGGACCCAGAACTGAACACAGGACTTGAGATGCAGCCTCACCAGAGCCCCACAGAGAGGGACAATCACTGCCCTGGTCCTGCTGGCCACATCATTGCTGGTACAGGCCAGGATGCCATTGGCCTGCTTGGCCACCTGGTCACACACTGGATCATGTTCGCTGATGTCAACCAGCACTCCCAGGTCCTTTTCTGCCAGGCAGCTTTGCAGCCACTCTGTGGTACTGCCTGGGGCTGTTGTGACCAAAGTGCAGGATGCTTCTTGTTAAACCTCATACAGTTGGCCTTAACCCATCGATCCAGCCTGTGCAGTTTCCTCTGCAGAGCCTTCCTAACCCCCCAAGTAGATAAAGAGTCATCTGCAAACTGACTGAGGGATTACTCAATCCACTCACGATTGATGAAGAAAAAGAATTTGCCTTAATACTGAGCCCTGGGGAATACCAGTGATGTGTGCTGTCATGTTGGGCCACTAACTGGAGGTAACTCCTTTTACCACCACTGTCTGAGCCTGGCCACCCAGATATTCTTTTTTATCTAGTGAAAAGTACAAGTGTTTTGACAAAATTTTCTTTCACTGAATATTATGCCTTACTCTTTCTAAATGTGAAATGGGAGACTGGCAGTTATTTATTTCACCACCAGCAAGAAACTTTCAGTTGCTACAAACTTAGTTATGCTTTATAATACAGCACTAACAATTACAATTTTTGCATTACTTCCTAAGAATGTCAAGAGATTGCTTGATCAAAGGGGGTTTGTTTGTTTTGTGGATTTTTTTTTTAATCCTATGCAATCACTGCTTAAACTGAGTCTGTCATGTAACTGTGACCTTGGGAGTATGATTTTGGTCTAGTGAATACTCCTACATATATTCAAACACCTGCATTACTTACATAAACAATCTCATTGCAAAATTTTGTACAGGCTTTTCACACCAAATAAATACAAGCTTTCCACTGCTTTTGCTGGAGAATGGTCCAGTGGCACTGGCTAAAGTTCTGTTTTACCCTAAGTAATTATCCTTACTTTAGCCCATCATTTCTATACAAAAGAAACATGAGAAATTATTCGAAATCTGGGCTGTGTCCCATATATAATTCCATGTCTCTTCAAAGATGACACTTTAACTTCAATAATTGATTTCTAATGTAAAAAAAAAAAAAGATACCTATTAGATGTATGATCTTTTGAAAAGATTATTTAACACACATCTGTCAAATATACTCAGTCTGCACTAGGCTCCTATTGCTGACTTTACAGTACTTTGTATGCCTGTTGCAGGTTGTGACAACCTTCCTGTGTGCATCTTCAGGGCATTCACTACTGGTTACCCTCTGCTGTTATGGATGAGCTCACAGTATCTGACCAGTTCCCACCACGGCATAAGTGTGGGCCCACTGTGCTGCAACTGAGCTGCCGTGGAGGATTTAAAGGTCACAGATTCCTGCCTGCAGCACGCATCAAACATATCAGGTGAGCACTATGCAGCCCTTTCTTATCACATCTCCTGATGTGCCAGACACATACTGCCATCAGATGTCCTGATGTGAATTCTCACCTGTCTGGAAGTACAACACTTCAGAAGTCTGGTAGATACAAGGGTCGGAAAGGCATCAACTGAATAAAAAATCATGTAAATGTAAGTCAGCCGAAACTGCTACTAGAACTCCTAAGTTTAACAGTTCCTCTGTGTCCATAATATCTCACTTGTGGCTCTGTGTTTCCATTACACAAGAGAAACTTCATGAAAAAGGTTTAGGGTTGGGTTTGGTTTTTTTAAGTTGTTATCATCATTATTATTATTGCAAATATTTAAAAAACCTAAACTCAGCCTGAAGCAATTGCTCCTCGAGTCTGTCTGCAAAGTATGGTGGGTTTGTTAGCTACAAAACTAGTGTGGTATGCAATACTATTAAAGCAAATTTAAAAGATAATAACCCAGCCTCCAAGAATCAAGCAAAATAATAGAATTTATTTTTAAATAAGCCTGATCCCTTTCAACTTGTGTAGCCTGTCTGCTAGGCACTGTTTTGCAGTAATCTGTACTCAGAACTGAATCAGGTTTGGGTTCAGTTGCTATGGCTCCCTGCTTTAAGCTCTCCTTACACTTTTACCTCTCTCCCATAATCTTTTATGACAGATTTATTGTTAAAGAAACTAAATTTTGGGTTTCTGAAGACTGAAGAACAAGCAGCACTTCCCTTGCCCGTTATTTAAAGTCAGGCAGGGCTGTATGCAGAGAGGACAAGGAAGGACAGACACCATGAGAACATCTGGCAGCCCTGGGCAGGCACCGTACAGACCATTGCCCTCGGGGTACATACTGTCCGAACTTGGCTGTGCCTTCACTGGGCTGCAAGATGCGTCACCTTTACAACCCTAGATAAACCAAACTTATGCTTAAACATAACCATTCCATGACTCCCACCTGAGGAGCATTTACCTGCTGTCTGCCCCTGCTGCTCCTAGAGAGTTGTGCCATTGAACATGGATCTCTCAGGAGAGATCTTGAAATAGTCAGATCTAGGAGAAGCAGTAAGGTCAACTAGCATTTGAATAAATATTAACAAAACTATTTGTCCATTGATGCCATTATGAAATACGCATACTGAATTTTTAGTTAAAAACACACTCAGAAAAATTCATCCTTTTTATCCAATGTCAAATGTTATCCACCAAACTTTCATCTCTGTTGTGGAAATCTCTTTGTTGGTAGAAAACCAGCCATAAAAGAAATGGGAAAAGATTTTGCACCTCTTTCTCCATCCCATTACCTCTTTCTTATAACCACAGAAATCCAAGGATAAAATAATTTTAAGTACCAGGATACCACGATATCAACACTGTAACTGTGGAGTGATGTTGCAGACAGCACTTATTATGTTGTTGGACACACCCTACAGATCTTTGGAAAGATTTGTGGTAGAATATTAGAATTTTTTTCCATTCTACTGATGATAAAACAATAAATCATAAATTTAATCTACTCTCCCCTGGTAAATTTAACCTAATCCTTTAGCCTTTTGACTCTAGTTTTCTTACACATATAGATATATGTATACATCTACCAGAGAGGCACCATATTTGTGAGGGCAAGGCTGCTGGACCTTTCCTCTCTTTACTGCTAAGAAAGCAAATGGAATGTTAGAAAAAGGCATTAAGGTGACTATGAATGTGCACATTTATGCTATCTACCTATTGTCCCTAATAAAACTCTCCACACATACAATTTCTTCCACCACCAAATAAGCACTTCATGTATTTTGCTCATACTGTCTACAAAGATCTCTCACATCATTGAATCTTATCAATATGATGTAGTGTAATGACATTCACTCAATAAGAATAATTCATTTAAACTATATTAAAAAAAATATTTAGAAACAATTCTTATATGTAACGGACAAAGAAGAGCAAAATATGCTATCCAGATCATCTCTGTAATGTACTATGAGATTTCTCTATGCTCTCAGTCCCCTTGGAACTGCTTTATTTGTAATTTTTGGCAATTACTTCAATATAGCACCTGCTGGTACTTCAGAGTAAGGAGCGTTTCTTCTGTACCAATATTAGCATAAACTGTGACCCAGTCTGATTTCATGCAGTTCAGTGCACTACAGAGGTATATGCATGACATATGCAAAAAAGTGGGTTTAACCTAATGGAAAATGAACACACAAACAAAATGACCCATGGCTAGTAAGCACCACAAAGTTGGCCAGAATTACATGCAGTAAGTAGGAAAAATAAATTGTACTCATTATTTTTATACAGATATTAATATATTTTGAATTATTAAAAAAATCCCACGTACTTCCAAGGATCAGCATTTTGTTCTTCACATTACCTGGTGTACAGTGTTTGACACCTTAATGCCTGATGTTTCGTTACCCTCAAGGCAGCAATAACATCTTTTTTTTTCCTTATCTTTGATATCAGTAATAGAGAACCTGTATCACTAAGAGTTTAAAGATGACCCTCTGAAAGGGATTGTGATGTTTCTTATGTTGACTATATTTTAGCCAATACCCCTTTTCTGACACAGCTGCTTAGATCAGCAGCACCTAGATTTATATAGCCATGGACAAAGTTATATGCTGGAGCCTTCCTTTGCATCATAAATCATGACCTTTTGCCAGCAGTTCAGAAGTGATACAGATCTGTATTTGACACCAGCTTTTTCAGCTATATCACCCATTTTTTTTATTTTAGTGTTCCTGAAACTGCCAGGATGCCCAACCCCCTCACTATGCAGCACTGCCATTTCTAGTGTAAGACATAAGAAAAAACTATGGGAGATTTGAATTGAAAGTGTATTCAACAGCTTTCACTTTGGAAACCAAAATAAACCAAATCAAATTACGGCTACCTCGAATAAATAGTCCACTGAGTGGAACAGTTAAATTTAAATAAACTACTCTGAGGAGTATTTAGAATTCCTTTCAGAATTCACTTCTTACTTTCATAATCATCAGTGCCCTTTTAATAGTCATTTGTAGCTTAGTGATCATTTTCAGGTTCTCTTCTATTAAAGAAATGACACTGTGAAAGTCCTAAGTGGTCCTTATTGAGTTCTTAAATTAATATCGAGAGTTAAAATGTCCAGAAAATGATGTACCTTTGCATAAAACACAAGTGGACTTGTGAGAGAGGGGGAGATTTTATTTATTTATTTAAATTAGTGCCCTCATTTTCTTCCTACTTTTCTTTACATCTTTGTCTCATAGGGCTCAGATGTACTACTTCTGGCTGTTCCACCAGTTCCTACTGGAACATCATTCTGGACTAAAATATTGCATAAAAGTGCACATCTGAGGTCTGCAATTAAAACATAGTTACTCTCGCACTGATGATTTGTCTGCTCTATTAGAATCCAGCTCAAACATTTAGAGTACTGTTCCATGAGCATGGCTACCAGAAGTCAGAATTGTAATGAATCTCTTTCCTCTATAGAATTACGATCCTCAACAGAAAAGAACTTCAACTTTTTATTTTTTTCATCAATTCTTGTCCAAAACTACAATTTCAAAGGTCAAATTTCAAACCAATATAATTCAAAAACCTACAACACTTTCAACATTAATGGTTAATGACATAATAATTAAAATTAACTGAACCTAAAACTAAGATCTAAGAACTAATGTTTCAAAATAAAACTAAAAGTTTATGGTCCAGAGTGAGCTATTTAGGACAGCTGCATATTCCAATATTGTTCCGCTTGTTAGTTTTGGAATGAGAACTACATTACTCCATCTGCAGAATGGACCTAAGAAGGAAGAAAGTGCTGTAATTCCTGGGTTAACACTACAAGATGAGTCTGGTTCATTGTCATGATTATTTAGTATGACCCCTGCCACACATATCTCAACACAAGCAATAATATTAAGTTGCACAATCTCTTAAAATCGCCTTGAAGCTGAAGATTCTACATTTCCCCTCCCACCCTGAAAAAGCTGCTCAGGCCATATTTATCAGTCTTTTAGTCTAGGAGCAGACTGAAGTTAAGAAGAAAGTACTACTCTTCTGTTTTTTAACAACCATTGATGAACTACATAACTTTTAAATAATATTTCCCTCCTTAAATTATGATTATTAGTCTTCAAACAGGAAAACTATAAAGAAGGAAAAATATGAATAATAGAAATCCTCACTTCAAGGCACGACATTTCAACATTTTCCTGAATTGCTAAAGCATATCAAAGATAGACAATCCACCTAGAGTCTGCTCAGTTTTGAATTATAGAACAAGGTCTGTAAACTCAAAAAATCCACATGCTAATACTGTTATTTTTTTACATTTTGAGGGCATAGAGTAAGGATTTTTCATGAAAGTATTGCAATTGTTATGTTCTACTTATAAAATCAGCAATTATTAAAAAAGATAGCATGATATCAATTTCATTTTACTACTATTTGCTTAATTTTTATAATACATTTAGTAAAGACAAAAACAGGAGAAGTCTTCACAAAAATCATTATGTTAAATCTTTTTTTTTCTGAGGAACAAGCTTTCTCTTTCTCTTAAGAAAAAATATTAATCATAAAATAACATTTTGTACTGCAGTTTGATACATGCCAACTGTATATTTTCTCTCTAGTGTTTTTAAATTAGCTGTTTAAGAAACAAATAACTTTTTTGGGAAGCACAACAGTGATTTAAGATATTACTGTCCCTCAACTGAGCCACAAAAGCATCTTGACAAATCTGACTTTCAAATAAACTAAACTAGAAGTATTACATTTATTTCAGATTTGCATAGGCCAACTTCCAGAAAAGTAGATGTAGCTGGAGAGGACACATCTTCACTAATTAAAGACAATACATAATAATTAATTTTTCCAATTTTTCGCCACAATGACCCTGTTACCTTAATTTTCAAAGAACAGTTCAAATATATGATTTTTTATCTCTTAAAAATATTTTTTTCCTGTTCTACTGATGAAGTGAAGCAGACAAAAAGCAAGCAACTACGCACTGTATTTTATGTAGGAGATAATATTTTGTGAGTCCAAAGTAAAATAATATGTATAGAATCACAAAGTATATGTCAATAACGACTGGAAGACTCAGATTTTTTCCCAAATTTTATAGGAGAGAAAAGATAAAACAAGGTCTTTGCAGAGTGGCAAATATTGTCTACTTTTACTGGCTATTTTTGCAGTGTGTGTGTTCTTTCCAGTTTCAGTAGGTCACTCCTGTCCACCAGAAGCCTCACACTGTGGAAGATTGATTTCCAATTCAAAAATATTTGATCAAAACTGCCTAGTATGGTTTGACTTTGATACATCATCTTGTTCTTTTCATCTTTCCTCATCTAAATTTTTTAATTTGCTATTAATTTTTTCAGAATAAATACATGATCTTAAATGAACCCGTAGATCAACACTTTCACCTTTTTTTCTTCCTTTTCCCAGAATTTCCAGAACAGCACAATGTTACTTTTGACCTAAAACAAGAGCAAAGGAGGTTACTCTTGAATAATGGTGTATGCATTGGTGCTTAGAATAGCGTGCCTCTTGCTGTCCTATAAAATTTTATAACTCACGGTGAATGACATATTTGAATAGCTACTGTGGGATGAATACCCTATGTTCCATCCATGATGTGAAACTCTTTCATTTAATTTGGGGGTGGTGTCCTAGTATGCCATTTAATCTCATGGAGCATTTCCAAGCAGAATCCTATAAAGAATGGTGAAGGATCATAGCACAGGACAAATGTGTTGTCTGGTAAGTCTGAGAGGCAAGTAAAACTTTCTGGACAGAGGATAGGAAAGCAGCGACCACCACCTATGAAATATATGATGAAGAAACAAGTTGGACCAACCTTATGGAATTTATTGTAGTTATAGAGGTGTCTTCAATACAAAAATTTGATTACTCATATAAGCCACCAGTAATAACTCTGCTGTGAAAATGCATCAAGTTTGGCCTGTCTTCCAAGACGCTGAGGGCCTGAAAATTTACATTTTTTTGATTTCCTATTCCCTTTTTAGAGTGTTTGGGTTGAGTTGATGTTGGCCAGCTACCAGGCAACCCCAACCTGTCACTTCTTCACTCCCGATCCTCAACATGGCTGGGAAGAAAAGATGACAAAAGCTTAAGGGTCAGGATAAAGAGAGGGAAAGTACCTAACAGCTACCTCTGGGGAAAAAGAGACTAGTCTTTGGGAAAATTACTTTAATTTATTACTAATTAAAATAGATTTAGGTAGTGAGTAGCTGAGACAAAATTAAAATGGCATGCTCCCCCCTAGGCTCACCTTCACTCCTTCACTCCCAAGCCCCAGCTTCCCTGAGGCATGCAGGAGATGTGGTGCTGTGGTCAGTGTCCATATCATCCCCTCTTGGCCATTCCTGATCCATCATGGTCTCCTCTGCAGAGGCTACAGCTCCCTCAGGAGAGATCCACCTACTCTGATGAGGGCTCTCCAGGAGAAGAGATCTCCTCCTGTCCCTCGTCCTGCTCTCCCCTCGGGGTTGCCAGGGCCATTTCTCCCCCTTTTCCCCTTGCTCCTCCCTGCCTGGGACTGAGTGGCTCAGCTGTGCCTGGCATTGCCTCTCCTCATGGACACCCCTGCAGCCCCCACCAGCACCTATTTTGAACAAAATTCTTTTAAAAATTTGGGTCAGGAGTATGAACATTAACATATGAACATATACATTGGTTGAAAATACATAATTGATTCAAAGTTTCAGGAAATGCAGACCATACATTTAGTGATTATTGGGAAATTAGAGTAGTTTCCAACATCCTAAGGGTTCAAAACACTCATCAGGTTTTACATAGGTTTTATTCCAGAAAACTCATATGCAAAAATCCACTTTGGTAACCCCAGTTGGCCAAGCCCCTGAGATTTCTCTCTAAAGAGGTTAACCTTAGTAAAAATTCAAGAGGTTTTTAAGGACATTTGTTTGGAGGATACCTTCCTTACCAGGCAGTGGCATGGAGTGGATGGTCAGAAATTTTGTGTGTCAAAGGGAACCTGTTTAATGCCTGTCTTTGTGTTCCGCCCCCAGTACCACTGGGGAGGGGACACAGCCTCATGTTTATTTAGACTTCCTCAGCCACCACATACAAAGTTTTGATTCATCATGAAAGTTATATTATTTTAAACCTGGAATAATGAAAAAGTTCCACAGCTGTTGGAACATCTCATATCTTTTTATGTGATAGTTGTCTGACCTATAATAAAATCAGTTATCTGCAGGAATAGCTTTTCACTCAGTGATGCTCAATACCAGCATGAGTAAGACAGACAGATGCTGTACAAAACGCAACAGTGTTCTATGATAACATCAGCAAGCCCAGTGTACCTCTGAAACTGTAGCACAATCACTTTATAGAAACACTAAAATATATATGAAGCAGACAAAGACACACTAAACATGCCAAAATATCTACAGTTTGCTGTGTCTCGCGGGAGCAAGCATGTGTAACAGCTTAAATCTCCCTTTGCATTGCAGGTGGAGGAACGGAATCTGCCTGCACACTCTATCCAACACCAACCTAAGCAGAGGCATTAAAGGTCATAGAAATGCTCTTTGTCTTAATGTTTGAATCTGGTCTGTATAGCCTGAAGACACAATGAAAGTAAAGCTGCACTCACATTATTTTCAGTTATTTTTCAGGACAACAGATTTAATGACATAAGAATGAATTAACTGACAGTCTCTCCTCGCTGTACTCTCTGTTAATAGAAGATAATTCAAGCTGCACTTGAAAAATAGGAGACCAGATTTACTGTTCCCAATGGGACTTTAATTCTGCTTGTATATCCATTTTGTTTACTGAATGAAGCTGAAGTTCCATGTGTAAAATAGGAAATAAACAGACTGCCAAAGACTTAAAATTAAGACATGCTCCCTGATAACAAGATGATTGCCATGGGCCTACACAAATCACCATAAGAATACCACCACATGATTATCATACACACCCTCAAGTTTTCTTTGAAAAAAAGCCCACTGGCTTAATACTCTTGTATGTGAAATAAGTTGTACAGGTATAACCAAGCACACATTTCTAGTGCATGTGTACTTTATTAGTTCTTTTGAAACTACTTACACATCTGCCCTTCTTCTGTCCAGACAGACATATGAAGGAGTCTCATGTGGCCAGTGAAGGGGAACAAGATGCTTACTCAGTCTGGTTTAAGTGTCTGTCAGCCCCACTTCTACATAGAAGATCATCTTCAGGATTGGGTTGCTGCGCAGCCTAGGATATCTAGACTTAGATCACTCATCTCCCTATTGCTCCACTCTCCTCTCCACAGGTGTTTTGTTTGTTTGTTTGTTTGTTTGTGGTTTTGTTTGTTTTTGTTTGTTTGTTATTGCTTTCTAGAAGACAGTCAGAAAAACACACCTTGCTTATTGTGCAACCCCATGCCAATCTCTTTGGAAGTTAGTGGTTGCTACTTGGGTCACTAACACCTTCTGATCTCTCATCCCAAAGCTGTTACCAGGATAGAAATTGGTAACAGTTTAACTGTGCATGTTTGTGTCCTTACAGCACATACATGACCAATCGGAACACGGCAGATGTTGCCCAGAGCTTTTGGACACACAAATGATTTTGTGACAATTATCTTTTACATTGTTTTTCCAGTGCATACTAGAATCATCTAATGAGTAAGGACTGGGCAGATATTATGAAGATCTTGCTTAAATGACTGGTTCTTTTGGGTAGGCTTCAGCCCCTGATCTGCGTCTACTTCCATCAAAACCAAATGTGGCTAAGCTCAATTTCAATTTTAATAGATCATCAAAAATTCCAAATGCATCTAAGAGGGAAAAAACAAACAAACAAACAAACAAACAAACAAACAAACAAAAAACCAAACAAAAAACCAAAACTAATGGCACTTATAGGATAAAATACACCTGAAAGAAAATTTAATTAGCATAGATATGCTTGGATCTTTGGACTTTTAGCCAAGATGAGAGTCAATCATGCCAACAAAAAAGAGGAAGAGTACTGGCTGTTACTATCCTGATGGATAGCTTTAAATGGCTCAGAGAAGAAGGAATCCTCAATTGTAGTTGGAGGGGTGTTTGCCATCAATACAGATCTGAATGACAGGTCAAAGACAAAACAAACAATTCTATCTCACTCAAAAAAAAGAAAACATTATTTCCACCATTTGTTACACTCCTAGCAAAACCCCAAGAATTTATAATTACAAGGAGAAAAGGATTTTTAGAATCACTTCTCAGTTTAAGCAAAACACTTTTATATATTTACGAGGTTGATTTTAAAGGCTGATTGCTGATCTGCTGAAGTCTGCTGCAGCGGATCAGCAAACTACAAACTTAGGCATCAAGGTTTTATCACTTTGAATTATAAACATTATAATTGTATATTTGGAACCCCTAACAGCAAATCTTGATGGAACTAAGTCATTAACCTGAATGATATGGCTAATTTTTCTAAACATCTATTAAAAAACATTGTGAGTACTTGTTTATCTGCACTTCTATAAGCTCTCAGCATTGAGTCTATTTATTTTTCTGCATCTAATTACTTTGCATAATGACATGTTTATACTTCTGGCAATCTTCTCTCAGAGAGTGGAATTATACGTACAGTGTCCATATAGAAACGATCCAAACTGAAGAGGTTAATGCACATGCTATTATAATTTAAAATTTTTTAAAGGCAAAAAAACTTTTGTATATAATTTAAAAAATGCAGCATCTTTCAAAGACTAATGATCACATCTTTTATGGGCTGGCATTTCATTTTAAATATTCGTTTAAAACAGTAATGAGATCCTGACTGTCCTGTGGAATTTTGCTCTTCATCCCAATAGCATCAGAGATGACCCCTGAATTTTGCAACGGAGTTTATGTTGTCCTCTTTGTTCTAGAAACTGCTCTGGAAGTCTTGTAAAGGCAAGACTGAAGTGAGATTTCTAGTGTCTTCAGATTGCATCTATACTCTTTGCATGGAAAGGGCAATCTTTTCTGTTTTGTGATGTTTTCTTTTGGTAAAGATATTATCAAGTTCTAAAAATAAATATATTGCATTGATGTGAAGAGAAAGACAGTTAATTATATTCTTATTAAGATCAAACTGAAAATGGGTGAAAGTTCAGAACACTTAAATTTTTCTCAGCCTGTTCTTATGTCCATAATTTCATTAATTATCTGAAGCACTTTACTTTGTGGCTTAAAAATAATTTTCCTTATATTCTTGTTCTGTGACAAAAGGTAAAAGCCTTTGCCATTTCCTTTATATTCTGTTCTTTTCAAGGATTTACCTACAAAGTCACACCAGATGAGTTTGCTGCTAATGACATTTTTTCAACATTCTTCTTCCTCCTGCTCACAAAAAGTATGTGCATTTTAAAAGGTGAGGAAACGTCTTTCTCTTCAAAATCCACGATGTAATTCTTTGAAGTTAAGTCCAGTTGCATATCATATGATCATTCTAGGTCTTAGAGTTCAAGAGCCATTTAGGATTTTGGCAAATACAACAATAATTTATTATCTCTTGGATGAGCCATGCATTCATGTTCAGATGGCTCTTAGGCCAGTTCATCAGGTGGCTGACATGAACTGGCATTACAAAGCAAAGAATGGGTAAATCACATCTGGAAATCTGGAAATAGAAGTCAGTTGTGTAGCTCAGAAATCAGTCCGTCACACAGATAGGAGCAGAGGATTGAGAAGCAGAAGCTTTATTCAGGCACAAAAATACTTTCCTTGAGACATTTCCATTTTTCCGCCACTGCCCCAATGACTGCTGTTTGTATAGATTATCATCTTAGTGGATTTTGCTCAATACACCACACAAGCAACCCACACCATTATCCATTTGTTATTCTCAGTCTGTCATGCAAGATATGAGTGTTTGCAGACAAAAGTGCAGAAAACCAGGCTGGTTCCTGTTAACTGTCTTGGTCTTTTTTGACCAGTGCCAAAAATGTTTCCTTTTTGTTTGTTTTCTCAATTATTTTGCAATGCAGGCCTGACCAAGTCATTCTGGTAGCACCTACTTTAGTATTAAAAGGGAAAAGAAGAGTACCTAAAAATAATAGTTGCAGTTCTAAAATACACCATTAGGTATATCCACATTTTTTTTAAATTCATCTCCATTGATTTGCCAGGTAAGGAAAAGTGATATTTGATGATTTAATTATACCATAAGGCAGCTTATTTGAAACAACATAATAATTTATTTTTGAGGTACAAATTTAAGTACTCATCTTTAATAATTATTAGAGTAACACTGAAATTTAATCACTGAAACCTGTATTCCTTTTAGGTCCATGAATTTATTTCAGCTGCTTATTGATTGCAAATGGGTTTTTCACATAAATTTAAAAGCATTTCCTGTTAAAATACTAGTGAGACTGAAAATATTAAGAAAAAAAAAAAAAACTATGGGAAAACTAATTTATTTTAAATAGTTATTATGAAATCTTATAGAAATTCTAGACAGAAAAGCTAGTGCCTTTTACGTTCTAGATGTGATTTAACTATGGAAAGAATATGCAGAATTGCAACTAACATTTTACTACAGCTCTATGACCTGTATACCTGGGAAAATGTTTATTTCAAAGTATTTGTTTTATAAATACATATTTGTATAGTGTGGAATAATGTGGATCTAGAATATTTTCATGTGTTTAGATAATACAGTTTCATATGTGGTTATTTATTTATACTTAGGTAAATAATAATACAACAAAAATCATCAACATAATTCAAAAATTCATATTTCTGATGATTTTTTTGTTTAAAAAAAATTAAAGCTTTGCTCTTTTCTTTACTGCAACAGCATTTACAGTTTCATTTTACAATAATAAAACTTCAGTTTGTGTTCTGTATGTTTCCCAAGATTTTTTTCCTATTTAACATGAAATTTTGTTTGAGCAGAACCTATTCCGTATATTAATTTTCTTTATCTAAGGAAATGGCAAATGTGTATGTAAATGTAATGAATCCTTGCTGAGAAATTTGATCTCCAATGTATACACTTAACTAATGGGCTGAATTTGGTTCTTCCATCCCAGGAATGTTGGGTATGTTAAATATGATGTGTTTCCCTGCTTGAGCAGGGAGGTTGGACCCCATGACCTCCTGTGGTCCCTTCCAACCTTGTTCTGTGAATTTGTGATTCTGTTTGTTTTACTATATGTGCTGCTTATTTGCTGTACTTGTTGTGTAACTCTACATGAATCAGAACTTGGTCAATTTCAATGTTTAAATAATATTTAACCAGCTTAAAAGAAGAATGGGAGGCTGATCATGATGAAGATAAAAAATTATCTAGCTGTGATAAGAGAAAAGGAGACACTTGTTTTTGCTCATGATTGTCATCCCTTCATTTTCACACTTACTACAACTTATTAATAATTTTTAATGTTTTTCTAAACAATATAAAAATGAGTTGGTCTCATGTTTTGTGGAAAACAAAAGGAAGTTCCAATCCAGTATTAACACTTCAAAAGACATTTAACTATGGTGTTAAATTTCTCCAAACCCTGCTGAAAATCAACCATCTCTTCTCTGTTGCACATTTAGACCATGCAAATTATGGCCATAATATTGTATAATTGGATATAAGCAATGAGGTCATATATCTCATTTAATTGTTTTAAATGCTCTGCTTTAATAAATGTATTCAGAGGACATATGGTCATTGAACTTCTGCCAAGGTCATTTGAACACACAGTATTCAACTTGCACCAAGACAAAACAGTTGTTTGTACAGATAGAGATACACAAAAAAAATTGCTGTGTGACCTACTTGATAACATTTCATTGACTAAAAAATTAGATTGGTACTTATGCAAAGACAAATGTATACTGCAGTGTCTCAGCACTTGAAACAGATAAATATACCCACACATCTGTGCGTCTTTCTTTAATTCTGTCCGTACCTTTGGTCCTCAGTGCCATCATTGTAATTGGAAGGCATTAACTTACATACAAGAACTTAAATGCATATTAGTTATACAGAGGGAAATGATGTGCTGTCAGATGTCATGTTAGGGACAGGGTTTAGTGGTGGCAGTGTTGGGTTAGTGGTTGGGCTTGATGAACTTACAAGTCCTTTCCAAGACAAATGACTCTATGGTAAAACTCTTCTATGGTTAAACCTCTAAAAACACAACCTTGACAGCATCAGTGTGACAGCTAAGAAACCTGAGGACTGGCCTTAGAAATAGCATGTCTGAAAACAATTCCAAAACACACTTGAATTTTTCTAAAGCCCTGTTCATGATGTGATATAGTTTTTCAGTATCTGAGTGTCCTCTAATTCAGGACAGTTGTGTTTAAGTGTCACCTGGTTTATTTAGTGCTGTAAAGTACTGACTCTGTCAAGAGCTAATAATGATCTATGCTCTCCATCTTTGCTAACATTTTGGCACAATGAACAGATTTAGAATTATGTGCCATGGAAACTCTATGTATTTAAAACTAACAGAAACTCAACAGTGATGGAGTTCTCTCTTAATTACTGATTGCCAGTAAAAGGCAGGTGGGAACTGTGTGAACACGTTTGTTCACACCTAGACCAGGTGGTGAATCTTCCTCGGCCCAGCCAGTGAGAAGACTTAACAAAAAGGCATCCTTACCCTGCAGTGGTGGAAACTTTGACAGACAAGTGTTGGTTCTAGAAAATCTTTAAAGTTGTCTTTTACATCAGTAGCAACTTCAGTAGTGAATGAGTCTATAAAGGGGAGCTTTACTCCATCTAGGGTTTTTGCTTCAAGGAAACCAATGATTAACAATGATACTTGTCAAGACATTGAATCTCTGCTTCAAAACTACATAAACTATTCTTAGTCAAATTGGCTTCAGAATCTGCTGGGTGAACAAACACAGAAAACAACTTCTAGCAAAATCAGAGTGAAGCCTGCAGTATCAGACATATTCTACAAAGTGACAAAGTGCAAGAAATTCCAGTCTTCCATATGCCGGCTGTTAATTCTTACACTCCTACAACTACTTCCAGCAGCTCACTGTGACAATGAAGTGTCTGGGGGACTCCTTTGTAAACCAGAGAGGTACAAAAAATAGAGAATAGAAAGGCTATTATAGTGCACTATATTATACTTCCAGAGAGCAATTAGCCTTTGTGATACATCCCCTATCCCCAGGATTTCTGAAGAATTTTTAAGACAAGTCCAAGGGGCCTGCAGTATCTTCAAGAATCTCTGAGCCTGGAATTTAAGAATTTCCAAAGTCTTGTGAGCTAACAATATATGAAAGAGGATCCAGGCAGAGAAAAGCTGGAGTTTGTACTAGGTGAGAACTCTGTAACTGTGAAGGAAGTCTGTATTTATGTTCCTAAAAATATGGATCTTTTTCTTTCCCTGAGGAACTAGGTTATTATCAGAAAGATGGATGCTTTTTTCTTTAAAGCATGCTATTTTTTTCCTAGTCAAACACCATTTGTAAGAAATGAGAGATGGTTCATTAGAGAAAAGCTAGAACACACAATTTGGAATTGATAGCTTATTTATTTCATGGTGATTAATTGGAATAATTTTTACATCAAAATTTTAATTTACTCTATTCGAAAGCTGTTGATTTAAAGGTGACTTTAGCATTTCTCAGTTAGCTATAGCTCTTTGCAAATAATAAATGTTTTCTCTGACAGTAGGACAGGATCTTTGAGTTTTTCCTCATTTCGCTTATACACCAAACCCCTGTATAAATATATCTAAGCAAAGACCATTCCCAATGTGGTATTTCTCCAGCACTAATGGTAACCATATCTTTTGTATAGTATTGTACACTCAAGTCTTGTGTAAAACAATTAAGACATTTAGCTTAAGTATTTTAGCTTGATGATTTTGACAATGCAGTCCTTGCTGGTGCTATCCTGTCAATACAAATAAGATGTGTTATAAACTATTCTGTGTGTATGTGTGAACTGATGAAAGAATAAGAATATTGTGCTCAGTGTTGTGGTACAAACCATGACTAAGAGTGGGCTAAATTATTTGCCTCAGAAGCTAGAGGCCAAAAGATATAAAGTCTCATTTTGCTCAGGACTTGAATGACAGAAATGTAAAACATTAATAAAAAAACCAAGGCTGATCCCAAATCACTGAGGCAGGGATAGCGACGTAACCTGCACAGGACATGCAGTGATGACCATGGAAATAGCTCTGATCTATAGCCATATGTCATTAATTTAATCCTGGTGGAGAAACAATTTGGCTAAAAAGATTTGCCTCTCATTAAGGTCCTGTATATAAAGTAAAATCAGTGTTTTGGTTTGATTTAAGTTAAATAAAATATGCAGTATTTCTATTGTATGGAATATGTTTTCTCTTGACTTTCATTTGACTTGAAATAAGTACTATTTGCCCCACACAGACCTGAGAAAAGTAGAGTGCTGTGCTGTCACGATCCGCTTAGTTA
>WEKY01025901.1:7155-37794 GCA_013390045.1 Picathartes gymnocephalus
CCTTTGGGGACTTTTGGTTTGGTATTGGGGGAATTTTTGTTTGATAATTTGTTTTCCTTTTTGCAACGTGGGACTGGCCATGGAAAGTGATACACACTGCTCTGGGCATTGCTCTGAAGGCAGGAGTCCTGGGTGCACTCCAGTCTGCACAACCCATTTGCAAAGCAGCCCAGGCACTTGTGCTGGCTGCTTACAGCTGCAGCCTCACCTGAGAAATGGGGAATGGCCATGGTTCCAAACAGAACTTGCGATGGCTACCAGGGAACAGTGAGCTCCACAGCCCTGGACAGCACAATGGCTTCATGGCCCATCTCTCAATTTAGTGGAGACTACCATCAGTTACATCAACGTCTTACAAAGGCACCAGGATCATAGGAACAAAAAAGTAATGATTAACAAGTACAAAATTATATCAGATTAAGTAGCTCTATCAAGATCAGATTTTCAGCAAATTTTACTCTTGCTGAAGGCTGCAATTTGACCTCCCCCCTCATTAAAGACACAAAAAAAAAATTGAAATGAGGATAGGCTTCTCTGGATCCCTCAAGTTCCAAATTCTCATCTGTATGTCGTACTAATTTTTAGGGCATATATAATATCTCCCTTTCTTGTGAATTTCAGGATACTTACTATAAGATGAAGTCTCACTGCAAAAATTTCCTCAGTGTAGGCATTGCTAAACTTTCTTCTCTATCTCATAGTTGAATTTCCTTCTATACAATTAATCTCTTTATCACCATTCCCTCTGCCAAAATTGCTTGAAACTGGCAACAGCATACAAACAGTAAATTCATTTAGGCCTTACCTTCTACAGAAAGTGAAATCTCTAAATACAAGAGCTAAAGATATATCGACCAATGGCCAGGCAACAAAACCCCTGTGTCTGCCATTTCACACTTCACCTTATTCTTGTCAAAACAGCCAAACTATAGCTAGGATGCTTTTTGTTCTTTCTGTCCCTTGATTTTAAAGTCTTTAGGCATTTAAATTATATCTTTGTAAGTAGAAATGCAGAATATTAAAAAAAAAAAATCATTACCCATGTAGACTGTACAATTTATTTTCATGCCTAACCATAGACCCTTGTGCATAACTAAACACAGATGAGTCTGAAAATTAGGTTTAAATAGCTGAGACAGGATACTTATTTACTTTGGATGAAGATCTATTAACTAATAAAAGTCTGAAATCTCTGGCTTCAAGGACTTTGCATTCCTAGTGCCTTGATTTTCAACTCCACTCTTCCCTTTATGTTATTCCCACGACCCCCTGCTTATCTTCCAGAGTCCAGTTCTGCACAGATTCATGTGATAATTGAACTACACAGAAAAGTTCTGGACACCTCTTCCTTGGAAGTGTTCAAGGCGAGGCTGGATGGGGCTCTGAGCAAACTGGTCTTAGTGGAAGGTGTCTCTACCCACAGCAGGGTGAGTGGAACCCAGATGATCTTTAAGGTCCCTTCCAACCCAAACCATTCTATGATAATTAGACCAGGCACAGAATGAAATAGATCTGAAAAGACCTTTTGTCTTGATAATGAGTATATTAAGTTAAGATATGACCAAACGTATGAAAAGAAAGCTAATAAAGCAGCCTTGTCAGGTAAAATAAGACTTAACTCATCCAAAGCAAATTTCTTTCTAGGCTCCTAGAAGACAGGATTCCTTTAAAAAAACCCCAACATGCTATACCAACTCCATTCACATAAGAGATGCCCCTTCCAGGTGAGGGATACAAACTTCATCAGTTCACAAGGCTTCCAAAATTTCTTATTTTGTAAGAAATACAAAATTTGCTCATCCCTGCATGCTCTTTCACTGAGATATTTAAGCACATTCCTTACAAACATGACCCCAGTGTTTAGGGGGCAACTTCCATAGTCCTGCTGCTGCTGTTTGGTTCAGGAAAAGATTACTCTAGTGACAAACAAAACTCAAAATTACAATTACTCGGGACTTGAAAAAAATCAGCTCTTACCTTTCTTAGCCATCCCATTTCCCCCTCGCCACGATAAACAAAAGGTGCTGAGTAGCATTTACCACATTCCTGCACTCCCTACTCTCTTGAGAATTGCAGCTTTGATGTAAAGCTCACTGAATGCAATGGAAGAAGCCTGACTTAAAATTTAATTGATTATACATCATGACTAAAGATCAAATGTGCTCTCTCTTCACTATAAAGAGAAACTCAATCACAGCAAGATAAAAAACAGGTAATTTCCTGAAGGTAAAGTAAAAAGGTCTTTTAATTAATCTAAATAATGTTTTCCTAGCTTTACCATTAAATATCTGGACAAGTTTATTAAATAATTAAGTGTGTACAGCACTACACAAAGCAGCTTAACAACTAAAGACTCTCTTTAGGGGATTTCTACTGTGGCCACCAAATGACTGGAAACTAATTTAAAACAAGAGGAAGTGGAGAGGGTTATCTAGAGAAGGACATGGAAAGTTAACTTCTGAATTTTCAGTTAAGGGCATATAGTTTGAAACAGCAAAACACACACACCAAAGTCTAGTAACAGTTTTGTAGCAAGTGTAAATAGAGCTGATCTACCTATTTTGCATATTAGTTGCTAAATAAACTGAAGATTCAGAGAATATCTTACTGGTGATAGTTTATAACTCTTCCAAACTATGAAAAAGTTACTTCAAACCAGTACAAATTTGCTTAACTTGAGACCAATATCTTGCCTTATATTCCCCTCTATTTTAATCTCATTTTGGCACTTGCAGAGGAAGTAGAGTGCTGGATTCATCCCTTTCTACAGGGATATTTACCATCCAGCAGAGCTTTTCAATAATTTCCCAAACCATTCTTCACCTACATATTATTTTTCATCAAATGTGGAAATACATCTCAACCATATTGCATAGAAAGATTGTAATGAATAGAATGGACTATGAGGGAATATTTTGATATTAAAAAAATGTGCCAATACACTAAAAGAATGATTGTTTCCTGTATCCTGAACTACAAAAATGTGATATAGCAAAAGACAAAAACAATTAATTCAAAGAAAAGCAAATTTGGACTTCTAACCACACTTAAATCCTAATACAGTTCATCGGTTTTGCTACTCAAATTTTATAAAACATGACTACAAATTATGCGTTAATCAGGTTACTCGCTCCTGTGGTAAGAGGCAGAAAATAGTGATTAGGAAATTGTCAAGAAATTGGCTATACTACATCAAAGCACAGTACCGTCAACAGGTTGTGAGAATGCACTGGTTCAATATTGAGTCAGGGGAAGGAGTTCTCTCTACAGCTCAGAAACTCACAACTGTTTCTATGCTTTGCTGTTATCATCTTTGTCACACTCACAGTACCTCTGGCCTACCCTGAGGATCCATTTTGCTAAACACAGGAAGAGAAATACCAGCTACATGAAGAATAACACAGTTCTCATCCATCTCCTTGCTACCAGGACTTCAGCCAACATTTGCATTACACCAGTGATTTTGTTTCATTAACTGTTCGAGCAACAGAAACACAAAACCAGTGGGCATCCATTGGATGACTGGTGCAAACCAGCAAAATTCCTTACCCATGAGCATAACAAATGGTGCATTTCCAAAGGCAGGGGTTCAGGCAGACACGGCATGCAGAGCACACCCGATGGCTGCATCCATTGCACACGGCGCCTCTGTTCATCAACAACCCCAGCGCCTTCTGACAGCGAGCACAAGATCTCTCCTGGTATTCATGCTTTGTATTTTTTGCCCCTTTCCACCGGAGCTGCTGCAGCTGCAGTTTCATTTTCCTAATCCCAAGGCAAAAAGGAAAAAAAAAAAATTACAGAGGACAAAATTCTCATATAAAGCACAAGTTAATAATACTACCCTGGTTGTGCAATACCATTTCTAGTGGAGAGATATGCCCTCAAGTGTGACCTCTGTTGAGCACTGTTTGAAAACATGCACACACAGCATTTCTGCAGTGTGTGCGGACAGAACTGTGCATAATAACAGAGAAATAGTTAAGTACAGATGGGGTTTTGCTCATTTCAGGCCCACTCAGGGCAGGACATTGAAATCACTGTATGCAAGTGATTATGCATTCACTTACAAAAACTGAGACTAAATAGTGTTCCCTTCCATTTGATGTTTTTTAAAATCATATTTATCCAAGCATTAAATATTCTACCAAGTAAAAAAAAAATCTTAACAAATGCATCATCTGAAAGCTCAAAAACCAAACCAAAACAAAAAAGCACACAGTCCAAAATATCAAAAACCTCTCCTTGCCATTAACTTTGCTTCCACCACATGTACTAATAATCAAGATCTGTTTTTAATTGTTAGTAACATCTTAGCAGCTGAAAGGGATTTTCTAACCAATTCAGACTTTCTATATAGCCCTTCATGTAACTATTATTTTCATTTAATATGTCCTGTAATACTTACATAAATATTCATTGTAAACAAAGTTTAAGTTTTCATATTTAAGAGACTAAAAATTTATATCTTATCCATATTAATACCTAGTTTTACAGGGGGTGCAATATCCCAAAGCAGGATACAAGGTATTAGGAAATCCTCGTCCTAGCCATGATATAAAGCAAATAAAGTGCTGGAGATACTTGTATAACGTGAGGTTATTAAATAAAATCCTTTTCCTAACCAATGACACCTAGTCTTGGCACAATGTAAGCTAAGCAAGCCAGCTAAAGACCCTGAACATGTCCTGTGTGTTACCAGGACAACACATATGCATACATGCATAGGAACGTGATGAGAATGCCATAAAGCCTTCATAGAAAAAATACAGCCAGCAATTGAACGTTCTATGAAGGCTGGCAGTAAAATTCACCAAGTACATTATACAGTGAACAGGATTTGCTGATCTTTAGTGTGGAGTCAATAGAATGACAAAATCAAGAGGCTCTGGATAACCTTAGTTTTCCTAAAGAATATAAAGGCATTAGCTAATAAGAAGTTAAGAGGAATATATTTAGAAGGACAACGAAGGGGAAGAAGAGTAATTTGGAAGAAAAAAACCAAAACAATCAGAAAATAGGAATAGGGGAAGAGCAGATACCTTATTCTTTCTTCCTCTGTTTTTCTCACCATCTGGTCACGGTATAGGACTTCCAGAACAGCTTCTCGTTCCAATTCCTTAAGGAAGTTCAGATTAAATTCACAGTCCATTTTTACCAAATTTCACTTGTATCATAGACTCCTGGTCCTATGGGTTCCACTACATGCACAATAATTGTCTGGGCGTTTCCTAAATGTCTGTGCTCTTACTTGATTGTTGATGTGTTTCACTGTGTCATACCCTTCAAAAGAAAAACAATTTTGTCTGTCTTCACACAGATCATTTAAGTGTCTCTGCTACTCAGGGAATATGAACAGTTATCAAGGTCACAGCAGTCTTTGACTTTTTTCACATGTCTTTTAACTTCCTTTTCTTTTTGTTTTTCCACTGAAAGTGGTTCCAAAAGAGATGAGAGCTTGCAGCAATGTCCCAGACAGGGCTAGAACTGGCACCAGATGGAGGGACAATTTGTCAAGAGATGGTGTAAAGATGCGGCAGAAATGGTTTGGGTTTCTTTATTTGGTCTTGTAGATTTGGGATTTCTGGGCCTAAGGAAAAAAAAAATCCATTATCTCTTCTCACCCCTTCAAGACATTTCAAATAATGTGAAGGACATATATTGTTATACTCAATCCTTTCATGCAGTAATTGAGACACAGGACAGATTTTAAGACAGTCCTGTTCTTCAGAGTAGCTCACTATATTGTCCATTAGCACTCAGGCATATACCTCCATATTTTTTGTACAGTCAACATAAAACAAGCAATAAAAAAAACTTAGTTAGTTTTGAACACAAGCTTACAGGTCCCATGACTGCCATACTGCTCGAGACAAAATTTTTGAGAAAAAATGGACCTTTCCAATCTCATTTTATTGAAAAGACATCACAAGACTAAGAAGAAAAATAAGACCTCTAAGTCACTTCCATCAATTACCTGTGTCCGTTAAGTCTAGATAAACAGTTTGATACTAAATAATGCTATTATCTTTGCTAATACACAGAAACACTAAAAAGTTAAGCTATATATTATTTCCAGCTCAGTGCACTAACAATTTTGGTCCCAAACTGATGAAGTTAACATACAAATATATGAGATGCATAAAATTAAAACAGAATCACTATCATAGTTTGGATATATTCTATGACCTTCACTTTTGCAAAACCTCACTGAAATATAACTTTAATATATTTTGCAGCAAAGTTGAGAAGGAAGATGATTACTCAACCTAAACGAGCTTACACACCACATTAATTTTCAATATTGCTGTCTAACGTTTAGTGTATATTACTACAAATGTAAGACAATTCCACTTATGGTATGCCAATATTAAAGGTGTGTATATGAAAACTGGTTAAGTGTTTCAAACTTAATCTGAAGTAGATACACATGGTCAGGCTCTAGGCAGGTGCAGACAATGGGACCGAAGGGTAAAGCTTTCCCCAAGCAGTTACTGATGCTCCACTGATGGACTTCAGCTGAGAATTTGACTAACCATCTGCACTACTGGACCTTTATTTTCAAATACTGAGCTTTAAATTTAAAAGAAACAAACAAATACCTAAACCACCAAAAGAACCCATTAAAACTTCAGATATATAGTGACAATGTATTTTGTCAGTGCAGGGAATTACTTTACATGCAGTTTGCCCCAGTTAAGTTACTTAATTTTCTACCAGAAAAAGCAGAGGATGATCATATGTATACATAAACAGGTTGCATTCCATTTGTGTATGGGGTTTTTTTTGTGAAACCTTTCAACAGACACCAAAAGCACAAAGCGTTTCACAGAAGCTTGTGTTCACGAAAAAAAAAAAGACTGGTTTCCTGTGGAAACAAAAGAGACAGAGATAGACATAATCACATTTTATTTCCTTACCAACTGCAATTTCACAGGAAATTACTCATTTGAAACATAAAAAGCCTGAGCAATTTTTTTAACACAACATATGTCATTTTCAAAGACCCCTGCATCCTTCACCTGCTTTCATCTCTTACCTTGTGAACACCTCCTGGGATTGATGAGCATGTTTAAAGCCATCAACTCCATTTAAGTCAACACAATCTAAAGAGGAGTCAGTACAAACTCTGCCCTACACAGGATACCAAAACATCCAATACAGGGCAAGCTACATTTGCCTTAAACTCCTAAGATTTCAGGCACATCTAGAACATCATCAGAAAATCCCACTAAAGCATCAGTAAAAGCTAGCAAGTGCATGACAGTCAATACTAAGTAGATTCAATAAAACTGCTCTGGTGATCTTATAGAAAATACATTAATGCCTTATAGAGCTATTAAGAATGTGCCACAGTAAAACAGTTACTAAGAGCAACACCTGCAGTTAAGCAAGCACAGAAAGAGTTGCTATCTGATATCTTCTTTCAAATTCTTTTAAAAAATCTAGCTTAATGATGAGTTTTAAGAATAAATAAAGTATTATACAAGTCTTACAGCCCCCAAAATGAGAGATAATCCTTGGCCCCACAACAAACTTGAACTTTAATAATTTCACAGAGGTGTTCAGATTGGACTGAAAAGCTCTCTACCATTGTGAAATAAGAACTTGTCTCTTACACCAAAGCTGTCTGCACTAGAGTAGGTTTTTGGCAGAAATAAAGAAGTGTTTTCCGTAATGACCCTCTTTGACAGGAAAAAAAACCTCAAACCTTCAGAGATGCCCTCCTTCCATGTTCACCCGTTGAATCCATCTAGCTAGCTGTTTTACACAGTCAGCTAACCTCAAAGCTGAGCATCTTCTACGTAAAACCAAAAGTAGCCGCAACCTCATTAGTAAATACCACAACACTTCTTCCTTTTCAGCACAAAGTTCACAAAAATATTCTGTTCAAGCATTGCTTAAATTATATATTTATTATTACATTTTGTATTCAAACTAATGCAGAGTCAGGCACCTTGCAGATGGATCTGTAACTTCTGGAAAGTATCATAAGAAATCCCAAAGCCATTGTAAGGGAAAAGGGACAGTGTGGCTGTGCTTTAGGAGAGGGATTCATGCATGCACAGAGTACAACCTCAAAAAACCATGGTTTTTTTCTATCACGATAAAATAGTATGTAGTTATGTTACTGAAGATTAAGCAGGAGGCCTACCTAACATTAGATTAAGTTTGCAAAATCAGTTTCTTTTCTAAGTTTCTTTAACTTAAAAATGCTTGGCTTAGCAAGCTTTTCCTCAAGGCACTTTTAATGTATTATTGATCTCCTTTCAGATCCTTATGCATCAGCAAAATAATGACAATTAAATAATTATAAATTAACAGATCTCCTAAAGTCACAGTCTTCATTTACTTGAGATAATTGGATTACTTCATCCATTAACCCAGAAGATGGCTGTAATACACCAGTAGTGAGGAACAGATTAAGATAGTTCAGAGTAAAACCAGTCTCAAAATCTACTGCAATTTGTGGCTATTTTCTATTCTGCTGAGACCAATCACATAAATTCATTCTTAGTTAAGAAAATTACAAGCGTTACTTTGTACTACCTAGCTACAACAGTTTAACTTTCACATCCCTGCATGTGCACGTGAAAATTACTTAAATTCTTTGATAATCCTTTACCAAAATTAAGTCTGTGATATTAACTACGTCCCACCCCAGAATTCAGAGAAAAAATAAAACCAAACAACTAAACCCAACACAAACAATTAAGCTGCAGGTGTGGTTTCCCCATTAACTCTTTTCCAGTTTGAAAAACACCATGCCAGTAAATAAAAATGCATCCCCCTGTGCTATGTCATACAGAAAAAAAATGATGTCCTTACCTCTTCAGTAGCCATCAAAGAGAGATACCAGGAAAGAAACTGCTTATAAGAAATTAGTAGCACTCTTATTATTTCATTATCTCTCCTTAAAGAAAACTGGTGGCTATTCTCCACCCCCTTTCCTGCTTTTGGGCACCGATACCACAGACGTATGTTCACAGGAACACCCCAAAACAGCTGAAAGCAAATGCACTCAACAAAGAGCTCTAGTGTTACAACAGCTTTTGCCAGGTCTCTGTTTTTATTACCAGCAACAAGCAAAGATATTTATTTTTTATCACTAAAAGGAGACTCAGCACAAGACACTACAAAAGCTGACTGATATACCAAAATATGCTCAGTCTTCAAGCCACACACAGGAAGAGAAGTGGCTTTGAGTTCTACATAGTTTCTTTTTCTGACACCATAAATGTGAAAATGCTTCTAACCTCAATGTCTCCAGGGCTTGCACAGAAAGCTTGGTCAGTATCATAAACAGTTCTTTCCTGGGAAAAAAAAAAACCAAAAAACAGTCTTCTACTTAGGTCTATAAGATAAAGCAATTAGTATAGATAAAAATTCAAGGGAATTAAGTTTTCATACATCTGCATGAAGAAGAAAGTTATTTTACCTCACAACAGTAAATCTAATCTCAGATAACAGCTGAAAGTTAAAACATTACTCAGATTGGACATCCTAAGCCAGTCTATTGCAGAATTAAGCATAGGTAATGAAGTTCAAAATTACATTCCAACTCTTTCTAAGTCTGGGGGAGAAAAAGAAGAGGTTATTCTTACAGCTCAGTCTCCTTTCTTGTTCCCGGCTCTACCAAACTGTGCATGCAACACAGAAGCCCTTCTTAATTATTTCAGGTGTTTTAAGATTCATGATTTCAAGTTAAAATTAAACAAAGCACAGCAATTCTACTCACATGGCAAAGTTTAAGAGCCTGCACTTTAATAACCTCATTAAGCTAAATAGGTTCAAACATTTCCACCTGTGTATGTCAAGTTTAATCACCTCCTTCAACTGCATCATGGAAGAGAAAGCAACTGTTAGAGGGGCATAGAGCTATGCAGATATGCACCATATTTAGATAATTTGGGCCTTAATTTTAGGCAAAACTTTAACTGAATGGGACACCAAAAGTAACCTGAGGATTCTAACTACCCACAGTGACATATTAATTGTATCCCAAATCCAGGCTGCAGAAATTAGTCCTACTACCAGCTTTCCCCTAATATTCAATCAAAGTTTAATTGTCACATAATATTTTTCTCTCTCATCCCTGGACGTGAAAACCGGCTGCAGTATTTTATACATGCTAATATAACTAAATATATAGCCATAAAACCTTTTATGCTTTTGTTCAAACAAGCACCACTTGTTCAGTCTTCCCATAGAGTTCACCTTTTTGTCTCTGCTTTTTGGAAGCAGCAAGCAGAAGACTTGGAATGGGGCTGAAGATGTGCTCAGCATCCAGCCACAGTCCCACTGCAACCCTCTGGAGCGAGCAGAGCTGGTGCTGCCTGCAGAGCCCCAAAGTGAGGCGACTGGTCAGGGTCTCCTTTTTCAGGAGAAACAGGAGGCAGACACGGGACTGGACACAAGATCAAGACTGATCAGTCAGCACACTCAGGCCCCAGAGCTGTAACTCCCTCAACCTTCTTGAAATACAACACCTAGGACTGGACATGGTATTATTCCTTGTGCAGCCTTAATGCAGAGAAGGCAACAGGAATACTGCTTCCAGGCTCTATGTCCGTGGGTTTTTTTGTTTTTGTTTTTGTTTTTTAAACAGCATGATGCGAGAAATTGAGATAAATTGTACTTAATCTCCTCCCTACTCGATGTGTCTGTGGAACAGCTTCTGAGGGAGCTGGTTCTGCACTTGTAGAGCTGGTTATTCTTGCCTCCATCTAGCCCTTTGCACTTGTCCCCATTAAGTTATTTCTTCCTCCATTCAGACTCTTTCTGCAGTTCATCCAGGCCCCTCTGAGTCTGAACAGAATCCTCCACTGCCTACAGAAGCTCTCAGGGGCTGGTAGCATCAGTGATTTGGACAACCTGTGAACACAGCACACACTCAACATCCAGAAACTGTGACAAGCGTGCCCTTTAATTTTATTCTCCTGGTTCTTACTATGTTTGCTAAAAATCGTGTGATCTGCTTAGAACTGTAAGAATTCAGATATTCCTCTGTGGTGGGTTGACCCTGCCTGGATACCAGATACCCACCAAAGTCACCCTGTCACTCCCCTCCAGCTGGGCAGAGGGGAAATATAATGAAAAGACAGGGAGAGTTTTTCCATGTTTTTCAGTTTGTGACATAGGCAGGCCTTCTTTTCTAGCTGTTTCCAGAAACAAGTAGATCCTCCTTGAGAAGCAGAGAAGGCCCTCCCAGGGAAGGACCTCTTGGATGGCTGAACACTAATGCCAAGCTATCGGTACGAAAAGCACAGCTGCGACAAGCGGCCCTCCTGCCTGTCTCAGCCACAGGCTTTGGGACATTTGACAACACCAAAGCAGCCCCGCCGAGCGCCATCTCCCGCCCGGCTACCGGCCACTGTCGCTATGGCAACCGCGCCATGTTGGAAGGCGCCGGGCCGAGCCCAGCCCAGGCGGGCGCTGGCGCGCAGGCGCAGTGCGGGCGGCGGCCGGCGAGGGGCGCAGCGACGCGGGGGCGGTGCCGAGGGTCGGTGGCGGCGCGAGCGGCTCCGCCGGGAAGATGGACGAGTTCCAGACGGGAGAGGAGGTAACGGGATAGTGGGAGCATAACTTCCCGTCTGGCGTCTCCTTTCAGGGCCGGCGGAGGGTCTCAGGCGGTGCCTGTCCGCCCCGGATCCCACCTCTCGGCGTTCCTTGCCGCCATCCTTGCCGCTCTCCTCCAGGGTGGAGCCGCGTGTCCCGGGCACCGGCGGCAGACGGACCCAGCCTTTGTTCCGCCACCCTCCCGGGAGCCGGCCCCTTATCCGGGTTTTCACTGGGCTCTTCGACCCCTGGGCTTCTACCCCTGCCGCTGCAGGTCCATCGGGGAAAAGGTGTGAGGGGTGTCGTGGCTTCGGGCTGTCTCTGCCGGAGGAGCCGAGAGCAGTGGTGGGAGAGTGGCCGGTGCCGTTGTGGTCAGGGGAAGACTCGAGCAAGCTAGTTTTGTGCGGAAAGAGGAGTCCGAGCCTCTGGTCTGCGGGGTGTAGGCGCACTGATGGGGCGTCACCCCATTCACAAGATACGGAGTGCGGTAAATCAAGGGTCGCAATCAATTATCGTGCCAAATGACCGCCTGATGTCCCCCCGCTGAGGAGGAGGAAGCAGCCGGTGCTGCTTTTGCAGAGAGTCAGTGTCGCCGAGCTGTGACACTGTTAAACAGCCGCGATGTGACTGGGTGAGACAATAGCGAAGCAGCGAGAGGGGCTTGTCCTGTTCTAAAAGCCTCGTCCTCGTGGCTGGGCCTGGCCTGTGTTACAGTCGCAGACTGGGGTTTTTCAATATATAATTAACATACTTGAACATTATTTTTACAGCTGTTTTCAGAAACGTCTTCAGAATTACTAAAGGCTGTAGTACTGCTCTGTAGTTTGGCTGTGTTGCCTGGGAGCACCCCTTTTAAACAAGGTCTTAGAAACATTGTCTGCTTGCTTTGTGCCAGAGAGGTATCACAGGGAAACAATAAAGTAATCGATTTTTCCCCCTTTATTTTTTAATACAAAAAAAGTTTTTATGTCATCTTATTAAAAGATGACATAATGATAAAGTGGGTAGTGTTGTGTTATTTCATAATTCAGTTATAGCACATATATCCCAAATCTGGATATCAGAAATTTATGTTCATTTTTGTCATTCCAAGAAAGGAAGAAGGTTGAAAAGTAACAGCAGCCCTGGAAGTGAATTCTCAAATCTCTCTATTGTTTCAGTACATTTTAGATATCGAAATACCTGTGAGAACTTGGGTTGAATTTAAGTCATTTTACTTCAGTGTGAACCATGTTTGTACTCACTCAAAGGCATTTCTGAGCAGACTTTGTGAAGAAGAAAAGTGCATGTGGTTAATTGTCTTGCTTGACAACAGAATTCATGTCTGCCTTGCATATTTTTAACTTAAGGTCTGTGGGAGAGTGTTTTTTCATGATTGTAGCTCTTATTTGGTTAAATGCACTGGTGCACCTTAAAATATAAGCACCTGTAAAATGTAGTACCATGAAAATAAATGAGGCATGTTAAAATTAAATGCAAGTCAAGAAGCTGAAAATAAAAGGCAGTTTGCACAGCACATAAAAGCTTTTAAAAATGTTGAATTGTGCCAGCAAGTTGGTGCCTCCAGACAGGTATGGAAGAGGAACTGCCCAGCATGTCTCCCAGGATGTGGTGTTCTTCTGTCCTGGAGAATGATCAGCTGCTCTCATCTTTCTGAATATCACATGTCATTGAAGCTGGCTAGACTGTTCACCTTCTGACCATGGGTTTATGAATGTGATGTTGAGATTCTCCTGAGCAGGTGTAACTGCATCCTGCCTGCATATGTAAATTACACTGTTGTTCATTTTTGTTAGCTGGGGAAGCTGACTGACCTCCCAGTGAAAATTCAGTCAGCGTACACCTGGTTGAGTTGGGTTTTACATCCTTATTCAGTCTTTAGAAATTAATCAGTTGGCCTTTATGTGCTCTTCTTTTGTCCTGGTGTGTGAGGTGAGGCTGTGAGACACCAGCAGTGACAGGGTGGTGTGTGACTCGCTGCTGCAGCATGTGGGGCCCCCCTATCAGTGCTCCCTGGCCCTGTGAGTGGCTGCCCCACCAGTGGGGGCAGCTTGTTCTAATCCCCTGACACAGGAGACAACAGGAGCAGAGGGAATAAAGAACACATAAACTACTAACATGTAAATGGGTGGTAGTTTTAAGATTAGTAAAATGTTGGGACCTTCACTGTCTTGATTCCACATGCTTAATTTCTACTCCCCGAAGGCTGAAGGTCTAGTGAGCTACATTTCCCCTTTGGTTTCCAAGGGGCAGCTTTTTTCTTTGGTTTCCAAGGGCTTCCAAGGGGAAGCTTTCTTCTTATCCCGGCTGAGATTGTCAAGACAGTTTTTCCTTCCGCTCTGAATCGATACTTTGTCCACATCGGTGCGCTGGAGATGTCGGTTCCATTTAACTGCCAGCTGAGGTTATCTTCGTGAGCCCACTGGGATGTGCAGACACTAGCGCTTGTTGGGAAAGGGGAATATATGTGTACACAAGTGCTATACATGTTATTTTAAAATGCTTCCAAGTTAAAATTTGAAAGCTTTCTTGACTCAAAAGGCCAGCCAATATTAGGTCATCTCTTACTTGTCATTACTTTTCTATGAAGGTTAACTTGACTGGGCTGAAGGAGCTAGAGTACATAAATTTGCAAATGAAGGCAGACTTGGTATCTTCTGACTTGCGAGAAATCTGATGAGCATAAATTAACTTTCTAGTGCATGTTCTTAACATAGTTTGAACATCATAAATAGAATGTGTCCACTCATTATTTAAAATTCCTCTTTTTCTTTTGTAGGTTTCCTTTGTTGTTGATGAAGTCAGTAGCATCATTAAAGAGGTAATTTAAACATTTTCACCTTGTCTGTGTGAAATTTCATATGTTGTATGCTGTGTGCTAAAAGGCATTCAGTAAAATGTGATAACTGATATGTAATAGGTTTTTAGATTGGTTGCTGTCAAAGTACAGGTAACTGTTGACGTCAGTGGAAATGATACCAAACTTTAGCTGTGACATATATTGCAAATCCAAGAGATATTTAAAGTAATTTCATACACTCCTCTCTGGCTGCAGTGCATCCCTATTAGAATTTCTAGGGAGGTGTTTTATGTTAAACACCGTAGAAATAGATTTTATGTTTTAGTAAAATACAGGACTTTTTAATAGACTGTCTGCATATGTATGTTACTGTGTTCTTTCAAGATGCCTTTCTCCAAAGTGCATTCTTGTTTGTTTGGAATGATTGAACTATTGTTGCTAAGAAACATGAATTTTCTGTCTGGAAAATTTCCAGCAGGATTTGGCATTCGTCTTGTAGACTAGTGCAATCTTTTTGTTGTTGCAAAATAAATATTTTGGTCAGACTCTGTAAACTGAATACACATGCTTTAATACATGCTCCTGTCTCTTCTGAATTCAAAATATGGTTATTTATTAAATAATTTCTGTGATGAAAAAATGTGCCAGTGAAAAATATGTAGCTTTAACATCCTTTCATTTATATCTGAAAGGGGAAACTATCCTCATAACTAAAATGGATTATTTGGCTGGAGGCTTCTGCTCTGTTAATAACCAGCAACTACATGGATCTTCTGTTTTAGTCTGGGGGTTTGTTTCCCAAAACCGATTCTACTCAAAAATCTGTATTTCATTTCCAAAGAAGAATATGTGAGAATGGGCTATTGTACTATTGTGCCTTTTGAAATTCTCTTCAGGACTGTTTAAATGCAGGATCTTTTCATAACTATGGCTATAGGACATTACAAATAATCTAAATATCACAAAATGAACAGAGGGTGGGATCTATGATGATTTCCTCTGTGCCTGGCACAGACTCTGACCTGCATGTTTTTAATAACTGAAAATACTTCCAACAGCCAGTGTGGACCAGCACTATTTAGGATTTTTCTGTGGGTATGGGGGTCCATGTTGGAAAGGGTTAACAGGTGCCTTGCAGTTGACAGCAGTGCAGCTCCTTCACCTGTTTGTTCCCCCAGGCCATAGAGGGTGCTATCGGTGGCAATGCCTACCAGCACAGCAAAGTGAACCAGTGGACAACAAGTGTGGTGGAACAAACCCTGAGCCAGCTCACAAAGCTGGGGAAGCCCTTCAAGTACATCGGTGAGCTCAGCTTCCCCCTTTCTGTGAAAGCTGGGACTATCAGGTGCAGCAATAGGCAGGGGGTGGGGGAAGATCTTAGCAAGAACGTTGTCTGTAAGCTGCTCACAAGCATGCATGTTTGCTTATGTATGTGTATGTGTGTGCTAAGCTGAGCAAAAATGGAGCTAAATGCTAATTAATGTTAGTGAGAAATTAATCAGAGCTTCTCCACTGACTAACAGTGACCTGTGTGATTATGCAAAAGAATGGTGCTGGGCTACACACAGCAAGCTCTTGCTTCTGGGACAACTCCAGTGATGGTAAGATACACAACTCTTGGATTTTCCAACTTGTAGCTTAATGCCAGTCTCTTTAAGACTAGGCAGCATACTTTTTCTTCCCCCAAGTCTGTGGTTTTGGAGTAATACCATACTGTTCAGTATTTTTTCCATTTGGTTGTGATGCTAACTGGGCTATATATGAAATGCTTTGCTGTTGAAAGTTTCATTCTGAAGATTCTTAAAGGAAACAAGTATAACAGTATATATAGGTGCATGCATGTAATCACTTTACTTTCCTTCTGTTTCTGAAACCCTTTTCTGTATTTGCAGGAACCTGCACTGTGAGATGGGAGAATAAAACCATGTACTGTATTGTCAGTGCCTTTGGACTTGCAATATAATTGCCTTGAAATCATTCATTCTTCTCTTTCCTATTCCAGCACTTGATTCCATCTCCATCTCAGTCAAACTGTGAATACCTGAACAACTTTTTTTTAATGCATTTTTAAAGTAACTTTTCTTCAAAGGCAGAAATTTGAAAACATGCTATTACCTGTTTTATGTTTGTACCTAGTACCATACCAGTGTTTTCTATACTTTTTTATCCCTTCAAAACTTCTCTTCAAGGTGCTAATACTGAAATTTGCTGCAGTGCAAACACTTTCTCTAGATTTCTTTTCTAAGACCAGTGTCATGAGACACTGACTTTCACACTTTGTACTTTTGGTTAGCATTAAATTATTGAAATTCATAACCATTGGTGTGATTCATTTAAATCTTTTGTTATTGGGCAAAAAAGTTTCAGTTTTTTCAATTCTCTTCAAGAAAGTTGAGGTACATACCGCAGTGCAAAGCACTTTCATCATTTTGCCAGAGTCACTACAAAGTTGCAAGAAAATTAGATTATGTTTATCAAAATGTGACCTGGCTGCATTTTTGGGACCTGTTTAATCTTTTTGTATGGTATTTAGGGCATGGAACAATAACTATCTTCATTGAACAAAGGCAGATAAGAAATTTTTCACATTCTGGAAGTGCTCAGCAAGCTATACTTGGGTAATCATTCACTTCTGCAGCCAGTTACATGTGTTAAGTAGGTCTTGAACTTGCTACAGTCCATGTTAATTTTGCTGATAGTGAGGGTGATGAGTTCTGGTAGCTGGTGAAACATGATCCTTTCTGAAAGGGGAAAAAAACTGCCTTGAGGCGATGTGACTAAATAACGTGTAAGTCTCCTGCCTCCTAGAGTAAAGTTGCAGAAGAATAACAAGTAAAACAAGTTTTCAGCATAGGCTTGGGTAATGTTTTGTCAGCTAATTAAAGAAGTGGGAGCATGCTATGAATTTCAGAAAACCTCTGTAAACAACTGTGCTGCTTCTGCAATCAGTAGCTCACTGCTAATGAAGCTGAAATAATTACAAACCCATGTGGGAGAGTATCCCTAGGCTGGAGTCAGTCTGAGAAATCTGTGATTTGCTTCTTTGTAGGAAGCCCTGTCTGATGTTTTCAGAATCTGGCTCTCAGCTAGAGCTGTTTTAAGAGATGATTGCTAATACAACAGTATGATTCCATGATCTGGAAAGATGCAATACTGCAAATTCAAATGCTAGGAGAGGATTTGTTTGTCATAGTGTTACATGCTCTGTGTAACTCTGCTCAGTGTAGTCAGACTGTGGAAACGCCTGTGCTAGGCAAGGCTTTGACCCTCTTCCTCCCGGTCCATATCTGCTGTCAGGAGGGCAAAACAGGTGTATGTATCAGCAGCTTTGGGCTTGGTACATTTGAGACTTTTAATAGAGCTGTAAGGCTTCTGTATTTCTGCTGACATTCCAGTTTCAAAACAGCTCTGTAAACACATCTCCATGACAAGCCACTTCATTGTTCTCACGTATGTCCTACAGTGAGTGCTACAGGCTATACCGAGTGTATGTATATACCTCAGCCTGAGGAGCACATACCTTACATTGCTGTAAGAGAGCTTTAGTATGGGTTCAGTCAGAAATGATACAACACCTGTAAAAAGAAAATATTAAAACCGGATTGAATAAAGTGCCTAAAACAGTCATCAGGGTCAGAGAGAAACTTGTTGTGAAAAGAATAAATCTTTGCTCTCTTGCATTACTAAGGAAATATTTCATCTGGATGATGAGATGCTTTATCTCCTTTCCATCATGTGAAAATGATGCTGGCAGTATAGTATCTACTGAATTATGTATTCATTTACATTTAAAACACACAGTTTTGTGCACTTTGAGTCAATATTTGCTTCTTGGTCAAGTCATTCAGACATCCCTTGTCCTTTGTTCATGTTAATAATAGGAAATCCCTTGATTTTTTGCTTTTTGCTGTTCGTTAGTTCATGCATATGCTGAGCTGCAGAAAAAAACCCAAATGTTTGAGATGCTTATCAGTGTTAAGGCTGCATGGGAGGAGAAACCAATGCTCCATTAAAACAGGAGCTGTGCTACAGAAAGGTAGATGCAATTTTATAGATGGTTTTACATATAAGCAATAACCAGTACCTTCAATGTAAGTTACAGGACTACAGAAAGGGGTTTAGAGATTGTGGATTCTTGGGTGTTGGTTTCCCACTCCCATGACTAGAATAGTGCTCTTCTTTAAAATTGCGTAGCAATTGTATATTACTATTTTGGTGTTCTGCAGTAACTGATATTTAAATTTTCATTATCTTCAAACACCTTAGTTTAATCACTTTTTCCAGAGGCTGATGGCCAGCTCATCTCAGTGCCAAAGTAAAGCATTTGGGTGATGAGCTAGCAGAGTCCTTACTCTAGGTAATTAATTTGCCTTAAAAAAAATAAACACAAACTGTGACTGGAGCATTCAAGGTAATTATACAGTCTGTCTCTACTGTGTCTCACTTACTGCCAGGGCTCTTCATATGATTACAGCTATAGAAATGGGGGCATGGCAGCCCCAGTCTGCAGGGGACAAGGAGGAAGGGGGAAGCTATTTACTGTCACTGCCACAGAGGAGTCTGACCTGTGTTAAGTGAAACCTAAGGAAATAGCTCCAGGATTAACTGCTGCTGCTAAATGAGCACTACCCTATCTGATACTGCAGCCAGGTGTGAGCTGCATATTTATTTGTGCAGGGAAGTTTGTGGCCATTTTATTCAGCATAGAGAGATTTCAGCCTCCCCTCGAGTTTAGGTAAGAAATGGCATCACCCCAAACCACACGTGATGTGATCACTTTTGCAGTCTACCAGCTATGAGCAGACTTTTGGAAGATAAGAGTTTTAAGAAGTTGGTAACATCAGCATCTTCACCATCTCTAAACCTTTATTACTGGTATTAACATTCACCAGGAGAATTCTCACTGCCAGCATGGCCACAGCAGGCTTTGCAAAGCCACTGAGCCATTTGAAAATGCCAAGTCCCTTATGTAACCTGGCTGGTGTATTTAAAAAACTTAGCAACCTGTCCTTCCACCTTCAAGTCCAGGCAAGGTAATAAAAAAAACCCCAACAAACAATACAAAACATCTGTGATGACCCAGCCTTATGCAATTAACCAAGTTTAAATATGCATAAGAAAATACATGTAAACTGAAAATATGTGTAAGTCATGAAAACAGTTTATGAGAAGGAAAGTAAAATTCAGTAGAATAAACCCAGGATACAATATAAAGATATAAAACTTTATTATGAACATATTTATCATTGATTATGCACATAAAGTCTTCCAAGAAACTTCCTTGAAGTAAAATATTCAGTTTTCCTTCATATTCCACATCAGCATGAAGTTTTACAACATAAATGGATAATTTGCTGTTATTAGCACAACTTACAGATACACAGAATATTTAACATGTCCTCATGCACACTTTCTCAAAGCAGCATTTAATTACAGCTTCTCATTAAACAGAGCATTTATCTTACACATTTTTATACCATTTTGGTACACAATTTTTCCATATTTTCATTTTACATATTTACAAACTCCTAAAAAAAGTTTTACAGTAATGCAAAAGTTAGTACTGGCATAAGCAAAAGGAAATGGGTAGGGAAATTAGGTGACTATGGATGAAATGTCACTTGGCTCAGAGAAAAGACACAGATCAAAGCCTTTCCTAGCTGGAACCATTCTCCCCAGTATTGGTACCACAGATCCAATTCACGAGCTGTTTCTCACTGGCTTGAAGCCTTAGGCTTCCTCTGCTAGTCCTTGGAAAGTTTTCCACCAGTTTCAACACCAACTGTATTTGTGAAGCAAATAGTACAGAAAGTAGTTGGCTATGACTGGCTTGCACTAAATTATTGATTTCTTAGAAGTCCCTTGTAATTGCTGTGTATGTGGAAGTCTTCCAGTTATTAATGGATGATGTCTCCTTTAGAGCAGGATCACTGTATGCTGTGGGGCCTTGTGTACTTTTCTTGTTTTGTACAGTTGCAGTAGCAATGCAAATAATTACTTTAGCAGTAATAAAAGGAGCACCAGGCTAGCTTCTTAAACAGATTTCTTCTGTTTGACCCTTAAATTTCAATACTTTACTCAGAGGTGAATTTATGCCACCTACTCCCAAGCTGTTTACAATCCATACTGGAATATTCTTCAAATACTGTCTCTGCTTTCCAATCATGGAAATAAGAGGAGTCTTGCTAGCAAAACTAGTTCCTCATCTGCTTCATTGCTTTTGTCATCTTACTGTATATTGAATTTGATGCAACAGTGATTCAACCGAGCCACCATAACACTGTAGCACTTTGAAAATAGAAAGCTATTTTGCATGGCAAACACTGCTTAAATATAATCTCTAAAAATGACCACAGAAATTATTTTCTCACTATTTTCATAGTGAGATACTTACTTGAGGTACATATTTCCCATTGTTAGCTTTTCTATTTCCACTTGGAATGTAATGCTGTAGTGAAGTTTATTCAAACAAAACAGCAAGAGAAATGGGTTGAAAACAGCTTATAAAAAATAATCTCCAAGTTAGATTAAAAATATGTTTTTTAGTTAATGAAATCCCAAGGCATGACAATATTTGAGAGTTAACTGTAACAACCAGTTCAGACTGAGATAAGAAACATTCATGTATATTGCGCATTGGTCAAATTTTATCACTTCATAACAATTTAGGAGAGAATTAAACAGTATCAGAGGAAAAATACCTGTGTATGTAAGAATTGTGTAAATATCAGTTTTGGAAAACCTACTTCCTGTACCCACTGTTACTCCAATGGGACTTGAAAGGATTTGGCTTTTGTAAACAATGCCAAGTTGGTTGCCAGGTCTGACTCTGCACATTCAAATAGGGAGAGTTATCTCAGGAATAGTAAAAATGACAATGTACTCTACAATTTTAGGATACAAAGCATCTCCCATCCCCTTTCAAAATAGTCTAAAAAGAAGTGCTGAAGGTACATTTTACTGCAGTTTACTGGAAGTAACTTGAATGACTTCTTTAGTGTTTTCCTTAAGTTCTTCTAAAGTAATACCAATTAAGAAGTTAAAGGGAAAACCTGCTCTTCCTCCCCAGCAATTTCCTTGCTTTAGCAATACATCAGTGCTTTTAGCTTCTAACAAAGAAATGATCCCTGGCACAAAAAGGTTTTAATTTCAGATACTCTCCAAAAATTTCACAGCTCTACGTAATTTTAGAAAGTTTTCTCTCTCTCTCTCACTCACACACAATGTCTCAGGACACATCTTTAGCAGAGCACTGACTTAATCTGAACTATTCTATGACAGCAAGGGCACAACCACATGAAGCAGTTCCTTTGGTCTTAAGTGGGTTGCTGCCTTGTAAAGCCTCCCCTCCATGATCCTGAACAGCCACCAGGAGGTTATTGCGATGGGCATGGTCTAGAGCAGTTGTTCCATTAAAACACAACAAATCTCCTTTTTCCCCAATATGATTCAGCAAGTCTAGCAGGACCTCATTGCACTATTCTGCTTAAACTACTTTAATGATGAGCACGATTCCTGAGTGCAACCCAGCACCATACTGTAGTAGATTAACAGTGCTTTTGAGAGTCTTCTACAGTAGCAGGGCAGAGAAATTTTACAAGAGTAAATCTCTGTTACAAGTACATGAAAAAAGGTGATACTCTTAAAAAGGTCAAGTATCTGAAAACAAAAGTAGTTACAAACAAACATCTTAAATAAAGAACCAAACAATGGTGCAGGAGAAAATCAACTTCTGAATAGAGAAGCAGCAGCATTGTACAAGGAATACTTAATTCCCATATAACTTTGTTCCAGCACAGACTGGAACACAGATAATCACAAAATGTGCTCGTAAAAGTTCCCATCATACAGGTGGCGACTGATATAACAAAGAAGCTGAACTGTGCACAGAACATGCTCACAAGCTGACTCTCAGGCACGTTCAATACATGAGCAACCACAACTGTTCCTAGCATGTAGAGTAACTATTAATACAACTTAAGGGGAAATAGATGTAGGAAAAAAACCTCTAAAAATGAAATATTTGGAAATTTGAAATTGTAGCTCCTTAGAAAACTTTCATATTCTATTCTCTGCAAGTAACAATCTCCTCCAACATACAAGAAGCCCAGTAAGAAGCCAGTACCAGCTTCCTTCTGAGATTTATTGTTGCTGAAATATTTCCATTTGAAAGGGCTGTTTAGAAAAACCAACGCAGACACTTCTGCTGTGGCAGTAAAGTGTGTAATGAAACATATATTACACAAATAATTTTGCACCACTGAGACTATTTTGGCTCACTACTTGACTATTTGCCCATATCCTGCACTTATAAATCCGGTAAACTTACTGAAATGTATTTTAAAAATGGCCTTAAGTCTATATCACTTACTTGAAGTAAGAATAGAAAGCTTGTGTCTTCTTGCACTGATTTAAAAAAAACCAAAAAGCCAAAAAAAAACCCCCCACTTCATTCCCTGCCTCCAGCTCAAAAGGCTAAGGCAGAAAATTGAAAGGGAAATGAGGCACTTCACACTGCAGTGGACAGTATACAAACAGCTAATGCAAAATGCAAGAGATGAATGGCAGTATGCTGTACATCATCCTAAAGAGAAAAAAAAAAAAAAAAGAAAAAACCAAAACTGAGGAGCAAGGAAGCAATTTGAAACTCACTATATAATCTGTGAGACTTTTAAACGGAAATAGACAAAGATTTAAGTTCACAGACATCCCACTATCAGGCATTTTATAAGACATGTAAAAATTCTGGTTTCTTCAGTTTTCACCACAACCATTTCCATCATTTGTTTTCTTAGTTTTATACTTGTAAACAGAAACAGAAGCAGGATGTCCTTCCTGGGAGTTGGTGTTCAGATGACAGCAGACTGTAGGAAGCCATGGAAGTTGTCCATCTAGGAAAACTTCGGAATTGGCTAAATTCCAGACAACCAAGTCTGTCTGCATTGAAACCAGTCAATCAATCACTGTCTGACTCTTCTTTATACTTGGCTCTAATAGCTTGGCCGTTCTGAAGGGGCATCTCTTCATAGTCACTCCTGTGAACAGACACATGTTGTAACTTCTGAACATGGTGTTCAGATAGGAAGCTCAAAATAAACAGGAAAGTTCTAAACTACATCAAGGCATCAAATTTTTACTTGGGTAAGAAGCTGGTATATGTTTTTCTTCCTTGTGGGAGCTATGAACAACACATAGGATTTTTCTCCAGAGGATGATGCTTAATAAAAGCTATTCCAGTGAAAGCCATTTTTCACACAGATTTGCAAGAAGCAAGCTGGCATTACCACCACTCATCTAACCAACCAAAAGCAAGCTATCCCAGCATGAACTTGTCCAGGTTAGTGCAATGTTGGTCCCATCCTCACTGTTCCAGCCACTTCAGCGTCTTTGGTGAGAGGTGAAAACATCATGGGTATGTTTCAGTGTCCAGCACAGAGACACCTGATTGGGATGGGTTTCAAGTGCTACTATAATTCTCATATTACATAAAATCACACAAGTCAAGGAAGTTTTGCTAGACTTGATTATTCTTCATTCAGTAGGTGCTGGAGACTTAAGAAGCGCCACTCTCCCTCCCTGAAGCATTTACATGTGAGCTGCCTCTTTGCTAATTCCATCTGACTCCTGCTGTCCTTCCCAGTGTAAAAAGGAAGCCCTTTCCCCTCACAGCTCTTGCTGCCTTCATTCCATGACCTACCAGCATCATCATCATACTTTCTTACCTGTTTGTATCAGTGCCATGGCAATCCCTTTTAGAAACCAAAAACAAGAAAAAACATGCATTCTCATTGTATTTCTGTTTCAGAAAAGGCTACATTTCTATTCTTTAGGCAGAAAACTTTCACTAACAAACCCTTCACTTAATATGGAAAAGAATATTACAAAAATAACACACCAGAAGTAACTCTCCATAGGTATTTTATAATCTTACCCATAAATCACATCGTCATCTGAATCATTCAGCATAGAAAAAGCAGGATTGTCTTTCAACTGTGATTCTGGAAAACAGAAATAAGGGTTAATTTAGTGTATTAAATACAGAAATGTGACTGTAGTTCTAACTCAACACCATAGCAACAGACACAACTACTTCCAAAGCAGTCACAACCACAGTTCAACAAAATTATATCCAAACAGGAATTCTCTCCTTTAAATTCTCTACCCTTCAGCCACATAATTACAGTGTTCTTAAGAGTTAAGGAGACAACATAATTATCTCATTTTTAGATAAATATTCTCCATGTTGTGTAAGTTCATTTCCTCCCCTGTGCAATTTCCTGTGTCATATTTCAACCTGTACATAAATTGATTTTTCTTTATCAAAATTTTGTATGTATTTAAAAAGCACAGACTTCTTGGTTATTTCTAAGCTACAAATATATTAGACCAGAGTTGGAATCACTTGACTGCAAGTTGGTGATTATCCAGTTATTTTCTGTCCTTGAAAAAGATGAAGGAAGGACTTGTACCTTTATGGTGAGATGAAAAGAAACATGTACTTTCTGATTGCTATTTATGACAATTTCCTCTAGCTTGTTTTAAGGCCTTAATTTCTTGCACAATCTGTGCTTAGCTGCAGTTCATAGTTATATGTGAGTAAAATTCAATCTAGCAATTTGCCATAGCATCTTTTTCCTGGCAGCCTTTTACCTTCTGCTATCTACAAACAAATATTGCTGCAACCCAGCAGAAGGCTTTCAACTTTATCTGCATCCAGCCAGTTCTTTTTTCCATTCTGGATGGAAAAATAGCATTTTTCTGAAACAGTTCTGTCCATCTCAACTCTAAAAAGTTTAGAGAAAGGACCAGCTCCATTATTTAGTGCCTTCCCCCTGCATGCTCTCAGCATACATGATAGGCTTGGATAGGCTGCTAGATAATCTCATCTCGGCCTCCTTTCTCATGAAGGGTTGGGCCACATCATCTTTCCAGGTCTCTTCCAACCTGGGCTCTTCTGTGTTTCTGTACCTTGAACAGAACGCTTAAAGCGGAGAACTCAGTACTCAGTAAAAATACTTATTTTAAAGATCTTTACCTGTTAGAGAGGGAAATGTTTTATAATCATCATGTAAGTCAGACTGTATACTCTACATCAGAATGCAAAACCAGAATTGCCACTGACTCAATCCTTTATCTCCCTTTACTTAGGCCCTGTGCAGCCCCCTCCCCAAAGCAAGTTCTCCAAAATTCCTCCCATATCAGAGATCAGTTTCACTCCTACTTTTCCAACAGCCTATTACCGATTTCAGAGTCTAGTCTGCAAGCATGCCAGTGTATTAACTTCTGTTAGAACGAAGTACAAATAAAGTGATGTTGTTCCTTATGGGCTGTGAGTCACTTCAAAGGTTGGTGCATTACATGCAAACATCATACTGACTGTAAGCTTGATCTAAGTGCACAAGAATTCAAGTCTGGCTAATCAGATCATTACATTTTATGTGTTCCTTCATATTTCCAATACTAATTTGCTTAGGAGCAGTGAGTGCAGCTTCTGTTTATGTTAACTCAAAGCAAACCCGGAATAGTAATAGAAAACCAAAATACAAAGACATTGCACGGAATCTGTTAATATGGCAACTCTTGTCATCCACGTTTGCCAGACAATGGCTCACACTTACCATACAGTGCATTCTTTGAGGGGGAATACACGAAGGCTAATGTGTAGAGATAGAAGTTTAATAACCCATAAAATGATAAGAATTCCGCTGGTACTAAGTGTCAAGGATATTGCTCAATATAGTTCTATACATATTAACTTTGGAAACAAGACCCAACCCATACACAGGCTGTTTCAATGGAAAGAATGTTTACCTTACTGAAGTTTGAGACCATGAATGGCTAAACAAAACTGCATGTTTTAAATTCAATGACAACTAATATACTCAAGCTGTTTCAAGGTAAAGCTCCCACTGAAAACAAAGCTTTAACACAAGTAAGATTTGCTGAGGTAGTCTGCTCTTGAGCAGTGGAGTACGTGGTCAATCAAATAGTTCTGCCTTCAATGCTGAAAGAAAGCAGAGTAAATTGGATGTCCAAGTGGGTTTGGTTTGGTTTATTTTTAAAAAAGTTCTTCCTTGGCACAGTGATGAAGAAGGAAGGAGAAAGGACTACATGTAGATAGAAAACTCCGAAGATGGTTTCTTGCCATTGTTCTGGGTAAATACTAAAAGTTTTACGTATTGTTTTCTCCTACCTCCCAACTCATACCTAAACTAATCAGCAACCAGAGAAGCTGCAGTCAAACAAGCACTCTCAGAAAGTAGAATGTATTAGGATCTCATGGTTCAGGGCCAGGAATACAGGTCACAATCCTGTTGTCAACAGACATCAGAAATAGTCTCTCCCAAGCCACTTAAATCCTCTGTTGTGACCTGTATCACATGTAGATTTGGACCAATACACAAATGCATTTTCAGTGACTTCAAAACTACTAATTTCTCATATTTTATACACCCCGTGACAACTGGTAAGTATAGAGCAAACAACTGAGGCCGCAAATACAGCCACATTTGCCATATTATCTCATTAAAATTAGTTAGATATACACCAGGCATGCATATCTTGGACAGTTATCACAAGCTGTTGTGATGCATATGTGGACACACCAGACTGAGACTGGCTAGATCATAATCTCTATGAAGAGCCATTACAAAATGCTGACAGGAGATCTCAAACAAAACAGACTCAACTTCAAGAGTCCACCTAGAAGTCAAAGGTCTCAGTCTTAGGTACATCATTTTAAAGCACCTTCTGCATGAAAACAGGTTAACATTCCTACTTGAGCAGTATCACGACACAAGGATATAGTTCTGATAATGAGTAGACAGCTCAGCAACAAAGTTGTCCTGTAGAACTTGTGCTCCAAAGCGTAGGTAGAGTATAACAATGCTGTGGGGAAAAAAATAAAGCATATAGGTGTGCTGTGCAAAATTGAAATAGTAGGTTGATAGAAGAGTATATGAGAGAATAATTATGTTAACATGCTGACCATTTATTTTAAGATACATTTGCTTTGCTAGTTCTAAATGAAGAATGATTCTTTTGTGATTAAAAGTTAGCGCTCAGCTGAGAAAAGCAGAAATCCTCAGATTTCATACACTACAGACAATCCAATAGTCAACAGCTATTTGAAATAACAGCTTGGTGCAGGGAAAACAGATATTAACAGTAATGTAAGAAACGAACTGTAAACTCTGCTTGGACTAAATGAAGCCTACAAAGGCTCCAGAAGAGCTCTGCCAAGTGAACTTCTAAATCTTGTGCACTGCCATGGTAATCAAAATAATATTAAGTTAGCTCAAAAAGCCTCAAGAAGGGTTAAAAAATTAAGAAATGCTTGCCATCACAATAATATCAAAAGGCATTCTTCAGTTTCACCGACTATTTTATTAGCAACAAAATGTATTCAAAGCCCTGGAAAAAGAAGGTTAGAAAAGTTACAGTACTGACAAATGGACTTTGAAAAGCCTTACCTAATGACAAGCACTATAAAGGTTAATGCAGTCAAGAATTTTAACCTGAGATCTGAAAAAGATTGAGAAAAGTTGTTATCAGTGAATTTACACCTACATCTAGGAGAAGCAAGACTGTTTGGGAAGAATCAAAAGAAGTATTCCTTACCAACATAAGGCATGTTTCGAAGTTCTGAGCATGCCCTCACTATCAGGAACAAAAGGTAGAGAATGTATGTGGTTGCCACCACAAGGAAGAAGATTTTCATTCCCTATAAGAAAAGTGTTAGGTTTTATTATTTAATAACATTTCATCTATTCCTTCTTCTGTCAACAGAAATCATTAGTTCCCAAAAGCACAACACAGAATGGTCAATTTATGCAGGGAAAGTAGGCTCATGAAACAAGGACAATGATACATTCAGGGAGGTTTTTGGAGAATGTAAAGAAAGGACATGAACAGAAGCCAGGATTTTCTTAACCAAGTTTAGAGTTGGCTGAATCTCAGTAATTTTCTAAAAACACAGCTCCCAAGAACAATACAAGGAACCATGTACATCAAATCTTCCTTTACAACAAGAAAGTCTGAAATTTACTAGGATAGGGGACCCTGGTGGGAGTTAAGATGTACAAAACTGAATAACAGACTTAAAATTTTTTCTTTCAAACCCAACAGTCAAGAGTCTGTGGTGTTTAGTCTCCAGATTTTCAAGACAATTTACTTTTCTCAATGGGATGGATCTCAGTATGGTCTACGCATGATCTAAAGCAAAAACGAAAGTAGTCTAGTCAGAGTAAGACTGTTCGACCAATATTTTCTGTTTTCTAAATTGTGTTACACATTTTTATAGAAGAACAAACCCCATATCTCCATATGTTGCCTAACTGTATCTGACAATTGGATAGCAAGAAGACATTTCTGGCTTACCTGGAAATTACCTGTGTCAACCCTGTATTGATACGTAGGATCATGTACTTCATTCACGCTAGAAAAGATTCAAAATTAAAAAGTGGTACATGCACAATTCCAGACAAGGTTAAAAAGACATGCTGACCAAGAAACCCACTCACAAAGAAAAGGTCTAAGGTTATTATACTGAGTTTATAACAAAAATGTTTGGCCACATAAGTTGGTCCAATGCCATTAATTCCAGTGGAGTCATGAAAATTTACCATATACAGCAAACTAAATTTGAAGAAATAGGGCGGATTTAAATTGGAATCATGTCTTATCTCCCCACTTGTTTTTTTGAAAATGCAGATCCTGCAAATTCCTGCAAGGCTTCAGGATTCGTGCAAGTCTTCAGGATTCAGTGTCTACATTTTATCCTTAGAAAACTGGCATGAAGCCTTTGCTCACAGCAATTCTACTAATAGCATGAGCATTTCCTGCAACTGCACTGCTTTCAATAATGTACAACAGCAGGGGAAAGGTTAGAAGGTATCTTCCTTCTGAGAGATAAAATAAGAGGCAAACACTGGAGACTAAAACAGTACAGAAACTACAAATGTAGTTAAAATGGATGAAGTTTCCCGGGTGGGGAGGAGTTAACACAACAAATTGGAAAAAAGGGAGAACTACTAAACCAAGCAAAAGAACAGGGTTTTGAGTAAAGACAGCATAGCTTGACTAAGCCATGTCAGTACCAGTTGTGCTGGTTTATTAGCTGAGAAAGTCTGGTCAAACTGTCATAATTAGCTAAAGAGAAACTGTTGCTTCAGATATTAAAAGCTAACTGAGCCATAGCACTAAAGTGATTTTTGTAGGGAGACATAACATACTAACAAAGAAGTGATTTCTAGATCACACTCAGATTTATGAAATTATTTACTACTAGGTTGTCCATGGAGAACTGTTTTCAAATCAGTCACAATTTGCAGAACAGAAAGATGTAAGAATTTGAACTCCATTCCTGTATCATAATCAGAGCATTATGAAGTAGATACCACTAGGTATACACGATCTTCTCATACTTGAACACTCATACTTGTGCACTACATTTTAAATTACTTACGTTTGCCATATTCCCAGTGTAACAGAGGCCAGCCACAACAGTCCAACAATAAAGAATTTGGGCAAATAGAAAGTTAAGCACTTCCTTTCCCCCTGTTAAGAAAACAGTGAACCCACAATTGAGATTTTATTCATTCTTGACAGAATAAAATAACTATCATCTTTGTTTCACTCAACATGAACTGGATTAAGAGACTCAACTTCTGTATTTTTATCCTGCACAAGTGACTAGAGAAGACATTATATTGTATCATCATTTGTGTTAATAAGATGTGGAGTTGGAGCATCCTATTTATAAGGTCCCACATATTTCACTCATAATGCAAATACAGGAATAGGCTCCAAAATTCCTGTTGCTCTTATGAAGTATTTTAAAGTAGTTTAAAAAAGCCAATCAACTGCCACATACAACATCAAAACCCTTCAAGCAAGAATAAAGCATAATGCTATCATAATTCTGACAACTGTCCCACCTATTTCATTTAGGCCTGGTAGACTCAAAATAATCTACTTCCTCATAAATCATTTTAACTCCAAAGCTTCATATCTCACATTGTACTTTACGAATAAAATAAATGTCTGTTTTGTAAAAATTTGATTTCATTTTTGTCACCTTTTGAGATAACTGAACAAAACAAGTCCTGTCTCCTCAGTGAGTATAAGATATTGTTGCATCCCTTACCTGTACTCTTATACCATGGTAGACACAAAGCCAGAACAACAACAATGCACACAGAAACAGTGACTGGAATAGATCATCCAGCATTCCAGGAAACCAACTGTTCACCAGAAAAGAAAGTGGGAAAAAAGGATCT
>WEKY01025915.1:0-11385 GCA_013390045.1 Picathartes gymnocephalus
AAAGATTTAACCCTCCATCAATCCTTAAAAAGCTTTTGTAAAACTGCCTAATGAGTTACTTTTGCTTGATCTATATGGAAAAAAAATAGCTGCAGATGAGATTCTTTTCAATAAATCCACAGTTCCTGAACCTCAGTAGTTACTATTCTGAGAAAACAGAAACCTTTCAGAAAACTGCTGACTTTCCACTATTAGGACCAGGCCTTTCCTTTACGTGTGCTAAGTTACATGTACATATTTGAGAGCTTGTCCTTCACTGTCGAAGCAATAGTTGTTCAAAATTAAGCAAAATAAAAAAGCCAGAGAAACACAGATATATGCGGAAAACCAGAAAAAAAAGAATACCGCATCCAACTGACAGGTTTTTCTCAGAGAAAGATACAATTTATTCAATCCCTTTGGTTTTCTTATGCAGTTTTTCAGGTTTTAGATGAAACCTGATGTTACCTGACTCGTAAGACTTACTGAAGTTGCAGGACAGGGTGATACGGGTATACGAATGAAATAATTACATTTCATTATCCATTAAAACAAACAAAAAACCCCCCAATTAAACCCCAAACGAAACCCAACTGTAAGGGAATGAAGAAAAATATGAAAAGAAGTTCATTCATGTTGTATGACAATACAGTTCATTGTACAGAGCTGATGTAAAAACAGAGTATTATTCATTTTATTTTAAGAAAAAAAAATTAAGACCAGCTAAACATAAAAACTTACTTAGCATGCGTTCTCTAATATCTTGTGTGTGCCTTTTCCCTCTACTAGTAGTCCATCTACTTAACACCTTTTGTACTTGGCAAGAAAATGATGGATGTACTTCTTAGACACATGGTGTACATTAACGAAACTACATGGAATTTTAAGCAGCAATTATGCCTGAAAAATAGTGTTAAACAGCCACATGCTTTATAAAAAGCAAATGCCAGCCAAACTGGACTTAATCCCTTCTCCAGATACAGAGTATACACAACCGGATTATTTTTTCCATAGTCTTTAGACAGAACTCCTGTACACATCAACTAAGTCCACATCTACATGCAAATCTGGGACCACTGTTCATTTGCTTTACTAAACTAAGAGACTNACTAAGAGACTGAGAAAACTTTTTTTTTTACAGGAAGAAAACTGCAATGAATCCCATTATTTGCATGTAATTAAGGGAACAGCACAGGAAACAATAAAAGAACCCCAACGGAAATACATACCTTGGAAACTTGTGCACAACGACACAAAGTAACTATGTCCAAGAAAGAAAATATTCTAGAAAGAAAGGAAAACAACTACAATTAAAATGTTTAATTATAAACTTGGACTACTATATGATTTCACAGCTCTGTAGTTCTATGGAAAGACCAGCTACACAAGAAGCAAGTTAAACGCTATATGAGTGTTTTACCAAATTATTTTTGGTTATTGAGATATACAGAATAATATCATAACTACCATGTAAAGACAGTCAACACCAACATATGAGAACATATGAGAACCCAGCAGGTGGTGCTTCTGAAAATCTATTTTCTGTTCCCTCTCCATACTATACCTAAAATTTTTTTCTTCTTAATTCAGAGAAACTAGCTTATATTCCTTTAATTGTGCTACAATTGAAGAAATAACTTAAATGAATACAGATGAAGATTTCAGAGGTTGGTGAAGAGTAAGAAATAGATAACAACACATAGATAAATCCAAGTTCAAGAATCTAAGTATTAATACAAGGGACAATAACCCAAATTTCTGAAAGGGTTTCACAGAAAATACCAAGTCTAATGCAGTATTTTTTTTTTTATTTACTCTACAAGAAACAACTACAGCTGAAAATTCAGATTTACTGTTGTGATCATAGAACCAATTTCTCAGGGTTGTCAACTCTTAACAGTTTACAGAAAGAAATTTTTCACTGTCAAAATGAATTTTGCTAAATACCATTTCCAAACACCAATAAAATTGGTTCAGAAAATGTTCTCAGTGAAAAAGAAATCATAAGCTTAAGCATAAAATATAGATCCATGAACAGTAATAAGAACAATTTCACAGTATAGTGAGACGTTACCATTGAGGAGCAAACAACTGGTAAGAGACGCTGAATTTAATCACGTAACGTTCTGGTTACTGTTTTTAAAATGAACATCTGAAGTCAGAGCTCAAAATGGATACCTACATCTTAAGCACTGTTTTAGCTGTGCTAACATTTGTGATGCTTTTGTAAGAGCAAAAAAATGTAATGAAAGTACTTCTTAAGCATAATAACCTTCTGGACATTTATTATGATCACTTCAAATAGTGGTCTTCCAATATTTCATTAGACATCTGGAAATTTTTTTTCTCTTTTTTACCATACAGTAATATACTTTCTCAAAAAGACTAATAGCCAAGCAAACAGAAGGACAGATGTTTTCAGAAGGTACGAAAGAGTTTATAAAGTCCAGTCAATAACATTTATTTTGATAGCATCTATTTTGACATTTGAACATCCTTTCTGAGGCCTATCCACTTTAGGAAACTTAGAGGCATTTAAAGAACAAAGTACACACTTAATGTGCTCAGAAAATCTCTGGACTGTTCAGATAAACACTGAAAAGTGTTCTCTCTCTTTTAAGAGCAGCGTAAATATCAGTGACACACCAGGAACCCTCTTCTGAAATCACCTTTTCCCTTGCCACGAGGGAAATGTCAGCAGATGAGGGAGTGGAGATTACATGAGAGAGAGCTGCAAAAGCTTCTGGGCTTGCAGAAGCTTCCTCAGAGAACCACTGTGCGAGTGAAACCTGAGGGTTATCTCAGATTTACAGAAGCACAAAAGACATATTTCCATGTTATCTGTAACAAAGAAAGAACTTGTGACACAACACTCTTGCCTAAATGAGAACATGACATGCTTTAGAAGTGAGGTATCCAGTTCTACTGAAATAAGGAACAACAGAAGAAACTATAAGACATTGAAGAAAGGGTATTTTATACACCCCCACCACTTTTGAGTTGTTCGGCAGTCTGTCTAAATGTTTCATTGTTTATTGCTCTTAAGAGATTAACGCTGATGCAGGATTTCTGCTAAAAAAAAAAACAACCTAAAACCAAATGGAGAACAGATGTATTTATTTTTGCTTCATTATGTATGAAGTGACTTTTCAAAAAGTCAAAAACTGAAAGTGGTTATTCTATTTCAAGAGAAGAAGTATTTTAGTAAGTGTAAACATTTGTGATGCTTTTAGGGATTTTTTTTTTGTTCTAGAGAACCTTTCCTGCAAGGCAGCCCAAGCTGTCCCCATCAAAATAGGCAACATTAAGACGCATTATCAGCAAACAAAAGCGCAATTATTACCCTTCACTGAAATAGTACAATAGGCAAGAGATGTCAGTAAATATTTTTATAATTCAAAAGAGGCATCTTGCACACGTGCTTGAAAATACTTTTCCCTATGCTTTCAATTCATTTACCCTCTTTAATACAGTTTTGCATATGTACTACTAACACACACTTGCTTGTCTCCTTGCAGTCCCACAGAATTACTAGCAAACCCTTACCAGTCAGGAAAACTAGTCAACAAGGCACAAGACTCTGAAGTTTAAAATAATTTAAAGTCTTTAAAAGACTTCAGAGTCTTTAAAGACTGTAATGCAACCATCAAACTGAGATGAAAACACTGACAGTCGTCTGTCAGTATCCGACACTGACACTGTCTGGCATTTGGGTGAAGGACCATCAGCAGGCACTTGCAATTTTAAAAAGTGGAAAAAACTACCAAGCAGGGCAGCTGCTGGTTGTATAGCGCTTCTGTCCTCTATGACCACAGCTACGTACCTGGAAGCTAATGCAGCCAGCAGCAGGATTCATTTCCACTTCAGTCTTTGGCATGTATTAATACAAGGAAATGGAAATTAAGTTAATAAATTCACAGTAACGTTTAGGATCATCTGAGTTTTAGTATCCCAGGCTATTCGATTCTCCATAGTTAGCCACTCAAGAAGGAAAATACACTTACCAACACTTGGAGCCCTTCAAGCCTTTTCATCCCTAGGCACATACCACTCTGGACACATGCCTCATGAGTTTGGCCTTGGAGACAGTCCCAGCAGCACACGTGAGCTTTACGCCAATGGCACAGAGTTGTACAAGCTCAGAGTTCCTCAACTCCCTCATGGCAAACTTGCATTTGGCTAAAGCCTAACTTACAGAAAAAGATCTATTCTTTATTTGAAAGCCTTCAAGACATGGAAAATCATCACCTTCTCTGGTAGTTTGTTCCACTGGTTAATCACTCTGTCAAAATGTTTCCCTTATTTCCAAGGTGAATGTCTGACTTCCAGCTTTATGCTGTTTCCTACTTTTCTTCACCAAATTAAAGAGTGCTTTAGCAGTTCATACTTTCTCCTCACTGAGTTTAAAAGCCACTTATCATGTCATCTTTAATTCCTATTTTAACAGTTGCTTTACTTCAGTTCTTTAAATCTCCTTTTCTGTGCCCATTATTTTTTCAGCATGTTTCTTCAAATGTAGACATCAGAAGCATGTGCAGCACTGAAAAATTTATTAGTATCAACAAAGCTGTACACAGACATGAAGTATGATTTCAATACCCCCATTTTCAAAGCCATTTCAGGCCATTGTAACAGCCTTTCTGACAGAGCATCAGACAAGAATCCTACAGTATCTCACCAATTTCACCATCACACCCTGCTCTGGGAGTACACAGCCCAGGCCACAGTTCTTTCAGTAGCACTCCTTACTCCTGCATATCTATCCATGTAAAATTAATCTTGTTTGAACTCACATGATTTATCATGTTATTAATGAAATTCCTTAGAAGTGCCATGTCTTCATAAGGATTAACCATTACAGTTCTTTTGTGTCATCTCTAACTTAATCCCCTTAACATGCACTGATAAACTGGACACACACTGTTCACTTTTAAAATTGAAACACCAAACGCAAGAAGTCAAATGTGTAAATAGAAATACGTAATTTCAGTTGGTAAAGCCAACCAAATTTTTAGTTTCAAAGAACAATATTGTGCAATGACTTATTTTCCAGAAAACCAAAATTGTCATATTCCTCTCTCAATTTTTAATCAAATAAATCTATGGTGAATGTTTCCACTGCATACTGAATAGGAAGCTGAGATTTCTGGTCATCTCTCTCCTGCCTGCTTAATGGTGCTGCAGTTACAATTAATAATCTTCTAATCTGGAATTTGCTTGATACCCAAGACTCACCAAAACTCAGCATAAGAGGGCCACAGACCTTCTAGGTCACCTTTTTGAGACACTTTCAGTGCAATTTATATGGTTCTGCCAACAAGAAGTGGTTATCTATGGTCTCCATCATCTTCCCATGTATTTCCACATGTGCTTCATTATTCCTTTGTGCTATAAACAGACTGTCCAATGTCTTTCCAAACACAGAGACAGCTGACTCCTAAGATTCTTTCCTTCCCCAAGGAGCCACAGAAAGAAGCAGCTATTTCTCAAAACCCCAACACTGTACAGTGTACCTCCTACAGAGAGAAATCAAACTGCGCAAGAGTCAAACTGCTTCTCTCTTGCTTTTGTAAGACCCTTCCACGTTTGATCACATGACGAATAAGCTTTTGAAGTAATAGCCTGGCAATTACTCATTGTAGGTATTTTGATACAATGCTATAAGGATTGATAAAAAGTGGATAACAAGATGCATGCACTGAGTACCACACATAGATACTTTACTTCCTAGAAATTCTGGCCCTACCCCCAGAATTTGGTATGACAGAAATACCTGGTAATTTCTAAAAAGTTTCACCAAAAACCTAGATATGGTTTTGTTTATAACTGACTTGTGAGTGGAATTCCACATCAGAACTTTTGTTTTTCATGCTGTTTAAATTTATAGTGGTTTTACACACAAGGACGATAACAAACTTTATCAAAATGAAAACCAAAGTAATAAGGATAAGAAATGCCTCACTGAAGACAAGCAGATCAACTAGATAACCTGCTTAGAAGATCCTTTCAACTTCAGCACACTGTCTGGTTGTTACAAAACATGCACACAACAAATCTGTTACGTCTTCCCCATTTTAGAATATGGATTTCTTACTGATTTGTACAATTCCTTGCATAGCAAATCTGTATGCATTAAAGTCCTTCATATGCAATATGGAAGAGTAAAGCCTACCTACATGGAAAAGTATCACAGAGAAACAAAGTACAGCTTTCACAGCTTTGATTTTCCTTTTTTAGCAGTTTTTTCTCAGAATTTTTTCCACACATGCCCAAGCAACAGCAGAAATGGGCATCAGACACTCTCAGTTCACTACTAACAGTGTTTGAACACACAGTGGCAAAGTCTCATAACCACCACAGAAACTGTCTTGTATTTCTCCTAAAATGTCATAGTCAGTAAATACAAACCATTTTACAATTCTCTATACATGGAAGGTTTCTCTTCACCTTTTCTCCTTTGTTTCTAAATATCCTACTGAGGTATGAGGCATCTCATGGTTAAATGTAGTCCAGTAGTACATACAAACACTAGAATAAAAATATGAAGGCTAGAAAACACACAGGAAAGAGAAATAATCCATAGCCATAATCCAGAAAAGTAGAATCTTTAATGACTATTAAATTCAATAAATAAATTTATATCTATATGATTAAATTAACAATGTTGATGCTGGTATACTTCTGAACTTCACCAACTTTGCAGCTAAATCCTGTAATACCTTATTCAATAAAATCTCAAAATAACACTTGTCCTGGAAAGATAAACAGTGAGGCATATTTAAATCTAAAGGACTTTGGCTATTTTCTATCAAAAAACAAGTAGCTTTCCTGTCAGGCATGCTTCAGTAGCAAAAGGCTGAGGAACACTGATCACTACACCAAGCACGCATCCATTACCTCATCTAACACTTGACCTTCCAGGTCAATTATTAAAACAAATTCCTTTTCACTGCAGACGAGCTATTTTGTAAAGCAAAGCACTTAAACTAGAAACTGTTACATTCTCCAAAACTTTCCAGTAATGTAACCCTGCAGTTTCTACTTGTAAACATCTCAGGTCTTTCTTGGCTGATCTCCATAGCAAGTCTTTCAAACAAAAAAGTGACACCAAAAAACACTTCTTTACAAGCCAAACCTCCTTTTCTTTCACCAAGGTACTTATTACTACAGAACGCTGATGTAAGTATTGGCAATTGTAAAATACTAGGCTGACTACAGGATGCCTGACATCTATTTCCAACTGAAACAGAAATAAACTTTTTCTACAAATAATCAGCTTTGATGGATTCATTTTATAGATGGCAGCACCTAACTTTTTATGGTCTATATGTTACTTGCAAGACAAGTGGATCATACTACTACTCATTCTTTAAAAATGAGTTTTATTTATTTGTAAAGTATGTCCATGTATAACACAACTGTAACCTTTTCAGATACTCTCAGTATCTAAAACAAAACACCCAATGATAAATTCAAGAAGGGCCAGTTCTGTTTAATTTTCCAGCCTCAGATAGTCTATTATTTTTTAATATAGATTTTCTTTTTATTAAGTGATTTTATGAAGTACAAATTTGGTAACTATAACACATCTTACTAAATAAAAGCAGTTAGCCTAATGATTAGCTCACAGTGGTTTAACTTGCAGCCCACAGTCCTAATCCAACCTGCTGGCCATTCCAACTATCCACTAGTCTATTTTTCCCCATGAGTGAAAGTATTATAATTTGGGCACCAAACAGCCAAAAATCCACTATACCCACCCTGCTATACTAGTAGCTAAGTAGAGATGTGGACAAATAACATGATGCACTGGTGCCATGCAGCCTAGGGATGCTCCTTAAACCAAGATCATTACTGCCATAGATGTTATGTGCTTTGGTTAGTCACTGGAGTAGGATTCAGTAGACTTGATCCAACCTGTAGCTCCAGCCACTGGCCTGGAGGCTGATCTTGAACAAAAGACTTCTCTTCCTGATGCCCGTCTCTTCATCATGAACACATTGATAATAATGCTCAGCTCTCCTTTAAATACTTCATGAATTACAGACCAAAAAAAGTCTAAGTATTTCTATGTATGGTTTTCTATTTAAACTGTCTAGCACCAATATTTAAGAAGTATTTTTTTCTTTTTAGAAAGCAAGAGTATCTTTTGACTGCCTTTTTGTTCTTTGATGGCACTTTTCACATGGAAATGAGAAAGAACATTTCCCCCTCTGTCTCCATATAAAAAGCAGACTTCATTATATCACTAATAGTTTGAAACATTTAGTTCTGATAAATGAATGAATAAAGAGACTAAGTATAAATAAACTCCACTTTCAAGGTAAATAAGCTCTAAATAAAATTAAGTCTTCATTAAATATGAGATTCCAAAGAGAGGTTTAGTAGCAAATAAAAGAAAAACAAAATGAAACAAAATAAACTGTAAAGTACAGTTCCAAGGGTTACATAAGTCATTGCTATATCTCCTTTAGCTGTTACTCCTGCTTCAAATGCTTATTTACTTTTGTTTGTTACAGTGTGACTAATCCTTTGTCACAAGCAAGTTCTTACTGAGAGATAATACCTGTAACTTGAACCAAGTAAAGCTGAAGCACTCCATTTATAAGGAAGCCCCAAGCAGAAACATTAAAAAAAATACTTCCTTTTCAAAATTCACAAATTTTACTTAGTACCTTGACACAATAAAACCCCTCTTCCATTTCCAAAACTCCTCTCCCTCATTAACACAGTGTACAAGAACACTAGTGTGCAATTTTCTGCATCTGTTCTTCAAGCCTCTCATGCACATTTTTAAAGGAATTCCATCTGAAATATCGCTGCCCAAACATTCCGTTTGGAGCTTACACTGGCATTTGTTTGTGAACAAAACCAAATCACTTCAACATACTAAACAGAGAATGGCAGCTACCTACTCCAATTTCAGAAGACCAAAATGAATTGTTCATATAATCATTTGCAAATGTTTAGCATCTCATACAAAGAAGCCAGAAAATGCGTACAAAGTGTTGACTGGTGAGGCAAAGAACTGAAAAATATAAATTTGCATCTGGAACTGATCTTGGTAAGAATTTCATAAGCAGACAAACAATGCATGTAGCAGTGTTAAAAAAAAAGGCCAGCCTGAGACCTCCTCCACATTCTGAAGAGGGTATACTGGCCACCAAGCATTGATTCAGTCTTCAGTTTCCTCAGGCAGAGCCCAAATTCTGTCCTGAATATGAGGTAAGTCACTATAAAGTTTTAAAATCCTCTCTCTCTTCAGAATAAAAAGAATTTTTTGTTTAAAAAGCTGATCAATAAGAAAATTGCAACTTATTGTATTGTCTGTGTATATTTGCAGTTAGATACACTACCTTAAAGTCTGAAGATACAGAGAAACTAAATGACTATACACTGTAACATTACATAAATCATGTTAGAATAAAAATAGCATTGATAATGTGATGATATTCTTTAAATTGCTGCCAAAGCACATAAGGATTCTGAAAGAACCCTGCATATCTTATATGATCCTAAAATAATTATAATTCTGTTGTTTCTCTAGCTAAAGATCAATTTAACTAATTTCCAAAGGCTTTATCTTGTCCATGACCTGTGCCTGTGGCTCATTCAGATCACTTACTCAGTTGACTTTCTGATCACTTTTTGGGAGGTAAGGACCATTGGTAATTAATGTATGACTCCACAGAAGTGAGTCAGGATTTGCTATTATGCTGTCATCAGTTGCATTGTTTCTGCTTGCTTCTTGTCTGTGTTAGTCTCTACATTTCTAGTTAGCAAACATTTAAAGGATACTCCACACTATACTGAATAGGGTGAATTAGAGCTGCTCTGCAGCAGAATGCAGTACATTCTTTGAACAGATGTATTTCAGGCATGCTAAATCAAAAGACTTCATGAAAATTACTTGTATGAGGCACTATTAGAATTTGCTTTACAAAAACCATAGATTTGTAAAAATATACACAAGTCTTACTTTCATAAGAAACTCCTATACAATCGCTTCAGTTCACAATCTGTATGAATAGTTTATATACTTGTATCAATTCTAAATGTTTCTAATTCTAAATAGTTAAACTGTAATTGTTTGGCAGACTACTACAGAGGACTTTGAAGACTTGCAAAACACTCTAAAATCAAAATAAAAGTTTGCATGAGCATTATAAAACTGGAACGCTTCCCTGAGACTGTCAAACACTAAACAGCAATCTCAGCTATTCAGGGTGAAATACTTCCCTATTTAATTATACAAGTTCTTGTAGTGGAGAAAATGAATCATGTCTGAGATGACAGATTGTTTTTTCCTTTCCCCTTCAAAACACATATATTGTTTCTTCTGCTTACAAAATTCTTACCAACCAAGAACTGCTCCAGACAAAAGTTTTATATTTTTCAGTTCTTTGACTCACTAGTCAGTACTCTATATGCTAAGATCCAGCAGCCAATTTTTAAAGAAAATGTGGGCCATCCAAGTACCTCCAGGACCTAGCTAAGAAATACTCACAGCATTATGAGAATTTCTTGTTGTAGCCTTGGCTGTACTTCTTTTCTATTTCCCCCACAGTTAAGCACACAGATGGTAAAGCATCACTTCAAATGTATCAAATACTATGTTTGACTTCACCAGTTTTAACCTTACAGTAACTTTTTCTCTACCACAATGAACACATTAAAAGCTCAGCAAAAAGCAGTGTGCAGTAATAAAAACAAAGAAAAGAAACACGAAAACTTCATTATTCAACCCACAAGCTGCATATTCTTGCCTACAAGAAGAGCTGCTGCTGGAACATGACTCCTGGGCTTCTCTCCTAATTTCAGTCCCAAAACTTTACTTATCCTCTTCTAAATCTGATCAAGCACTTAAATTTTGAGTCTGATGGCTAAGATCTATTCTTAAGTACATGCACTCAAAAAGTATGGTTTATAGCAGAACTCACAATAGTTTCTATATTTGTGGTACAATTTATGAAGTGGGTACTTTGTCAGCAGAAAGGAACTGAAAATGGTTTAAGTAGCTGAAAGGAACAAACATTTCTCTTCCTTAGGCTTACTACTTTTGTGAAAAAAATTAAGTTTTCACTGTACAGAAAAATAGCTGCTAAAATACAAATGAACAAATGTTATCCATCTTTCTACAGCCAATACAAGTATTGGCTGTATCTCCCTTTTCAAAAGTGCATTATTACTTTTTATCAAGCACCCAAAAACCCCCAAAACAAAGCAGAACAAACAAACAAACAAAAAAGCAAAAGCTGAAAATATCAGAACGTTCTAACATTAATTGCATACACTTAATTTTTTTTGTTTTACATAATTTTCAAGTTCACACTGTAACTGTAATAATCCATTGTTTTAGGTTTTTTCCCCCAGTATTTTACATGACTCAGGGAAAAAAAAAAAAAA
>WEKY01025915.1:11439-30268 GCA_013390045.1 Picathartes gymnocephalus
AACATCTTACTAGAAAAGTTAGCATTAAAATTGTATTAGCCTGACTTGATTTCTAATTTTTCTGATGACGGATATGAGTTTATGAATTTCAGACACCAATGCAATTCTACAATGAATGTCCTGTATATTCAATTGATGCTTTCCCATAAACACACAGGCTAAGAAAAAAAAAATATAAAGCTACAGTCATCCAAAAACTGTTTAAATTACATGATTTATAATACCACCACACAATTCTTACTGAAACATCATACAATTGAGCATTTATTCAACCTTTTACTTCTTGCTATACGTAATAGCAGAGGGGAAAGAGTATTTCTTGCCATCTGGCAAACTAATAGCACTGCAACAGCTAACAGGGGTGATATTATTTCCTTTAGCTTGACTACTACAAAAAAGTTTTTAGAAGCAGACTATTTCTTTCACAGGTAAAAATATACTCCAATATTAGCAATAAAAATAAATGTGCATAAACCAGAAAAAGTTACAAATTCCTCTCTCCACTCAACCTACACTACAAACTTCCAAGTATAACTGGTCCCTCCACACAAGGGTCTTCTTCAAAACCACCACCGTCCACGTTAATCAGATATCCTCTTCCTCCTCTGCCCAGTTATCTGGGTCTACTAGAGAAAGAACAAATACTCTCTGGTTTTTTATCCTTTCAAAGGAGTTTCATGCCTGAGAAGCTGAGGGTCTCAACCATTTACTTACAAGCATAGTAGATACTCCATAGAAAATGTGCAACCAACATGACAGTGGCTTGAAAACCTTCCAATATAATTCTGGTTGTTACATTAGTAATAGTAATAATTGCAATAATAATATGAATAATGATGATGATGATGAACTGCAGTAAAAGACCAAGGGCTTATCTTGTTCAACTTTAGAGTATGCAAGTATAGCAACACTATTCTATGAATAAATTTCAAAGTGGTTTTATTTTGTAAGTCTACCATCAGGAACAGGTTTTTCTATTTTAGGCAAAAAAATTGGATTGACTGCTTGCTATAGCCAGATTACATAAATTGAAATACTTGATGCAAATGAGAACAAGACCAATTCTGGCAATAGAAGAACCTGTGTTTACATTTAATTTCCAGATATTTGTAACAAGCTATTTTTTTTTTCCACAAGTCCAATAGGGGTTTTTTTAAAGAGGGCTGTAATGCTAACAGTTTTCATACATATCTGATACAGGCAAACAGCAAACTAAGTGCATTTGATGCCACTTTCAGTGGTATTTACTATTCAGTTCCAGCTCTCTGAGCACAATGTTTCCACTGCAACTGGTTTACTCTCCTTTTAATTAAAAGGTAGACTGCATAGCTAATAAAGGAAAAATAATTATAATATTAATTACACCCAGTGTGGCAATATTTAAGCTCTCCTGCCATAACCATAGGGCAAGACAATTTTAAAACATGTTACAGCATGAGTAGATACCGTTTCAGGAGTCAAAAGGCATTCAGACTCAGTCTTACAAAAGCGTGCAGGCTCATAAAACAAATTCCCCACTGATAAACCTTTAGACAGGCAGGTCTGTGCCCTGAAACTTCCTTAGATATCTACACTCTGCAGGGATGAGAACCCAGATGCATGTCCCTCTCTCTAACATGCTCTCCCATTGGCCTTGTCAGTTTGTCTCTGCAGCAGCACAATTTCAAAAGGAGATTTACAGAGCACCTCTCCCACCTATCCCCTTCCATTCTATTCTAAAACCCTGGTGATCAGCACAATATTGTGGGTATAATGAAATATGCACTTTATTTCTCTCTGGCAGAGCAGACCCAGTCCCAGCATTCAGCATGAGATCATCATGTTCTTTATGGAGAAAGCTGACAGTCCCATTCACTTTCTCAGATCATCAACTCTTCTAGCTACATCTGCAACACTACTTTGGTAAATCACTGTGCAATTGCAAAAAGGACATATGTGCAAAAAATAGATGGTTGGCTGAATGAGTTCCGCATATGCTTGGCCTGGGATATTTCATGTTGTTGTCCCAGCACCATGAAGCCTTTCACCGTGCAAAAGGCTTCTTTGGACACTGCTGTAGCAGTAGAGTGACAGGGATTAGCTGCACCACTTCCTCTGTTGGTCAAATGCAAGATAAGACTGTACATCCTTCTAGATGCTTTGTAAGAAGCTGTCTTGAATATAAGAACATACAGATAAGTCACTGGTAGAGTCTAATTACTTGGACTTGTTTGTTTGGGGTTTTTTTTGTGCTGAATTCTTTAAAATCAGAGAATCACTATAGACAGGTGTCTGCTAAGGAAGGCAGGAGCCTCCCTTGGAATGGAAAATGTAAACCCCTTCCCTCCGAATTACTGTAATTTTGAAATTAAGGGGCTCTCAGGCGAGGATATAGGAATAACAGTTCTTTACTAGTATTTATAATAAAGCAAACAAACAACAACTCCTATGGTATTAACAACAAAACAGAACCAGGAACCCGGTGCCAGCCCTCTGGGCCTGCAGGCACTTTCCCCTTGGGTGCAGTGATGGTCACAGCCGGCAGGGGGCGCTGGTGGCACTGGGTGGGCAGGGCAGGTGCGATGATTCCCCTGCGGCTGCAGGGGGCGCTGCAGCGCAAGCTCCAGGAGCACGTGGCAATGGCGGCTCGGCTGGGACGGGGAGGGGTGGAAGAGAGAGAGGCTTTGCTTCACAAACTCCCTGGGACAGTCAGTCCCAGTGCCCCAGCAGGACTCTCGGAAACAGCAAGCTGGGATGGCAGGATGTCTCGGCAGGCAGAGGGTGCGGGGCTGCAGCGCAGTGAAACCCAGAGCAGTGCTGAAGGAGTGGCAGGGGCGGGGCAGCGGCAGCCCGGCTCCCAGCAGGGCAGGGAGAGGCGAGCTCAGGATCCCGGGCACCTGAGCAGGTGGTAATAGGTCCCAGTTCAGAGCAGCGGCTCACCCCATGGCAGAAGAAGCAGCTCTGGGCGGGGGTCCAGCGGCAGCAACGAACTCCTCTCCCCAAGCAGCACCTCTGAGCATCCTCCTCAGAAGCCAAGAGCAAGACAGAGAGAGAGCAGCTGCTCCAGCCCCGCCTTTTACCAGCCCAATTCTCTCCGTCCCTCTGAGAGAAACTCCCAGATAAGAGAACAGTAAACAGATGCCCTTCTCCCCTGAGCTGGGCCACTTCTTTTGTTCTTCTTCAGTACCCAGTTGTTAGTGTTTCCTAGCAACTTATGGAAAAAACTTCTATACTTAAAAAGGAACAAAAGGAAAGAAAACCTAACCCCCAACACACTACATGGGTCAGGTTGAAAGGGATCACAGTGAGTCCAACCTCTCTGTTCAAGCAGGGTCATCCTGGAGCACATGGCACAAGATTGCATCCAGAAGATTCTTGAATGTTTCCAGTGAGGGAGACTCCTCAACCTCTCTGGGCAATCTGTTCCAGGGCACAGTCAGACACACAGTAAAGAAGTTCTTCCTCATATTCAAGTGGAACTTCCTGTGTTCCAGTTTATGCCTCTTGCCTCTTATTCTATTGCTGGGCACCACTGAGAAGTGCCTGGCTCCATCCTCTCGGCACCCTCCTTTCAGGTACAGATAAACATTGATGAGGGTTCCTCTCAGTCACCTCTTCTTGATGCTGAACAGGCCCAACTCCCTCAGCCTCTCTCACAAAAAAGATGCTCCAAAAGATGTCCTTACTATCTCAGTGCATGATACTTTTCACTACCTAAACCATATAATCAAATTATATTCAATTACATAAATGAGATACTTCGCATCCATAACAGTGAAAAGGACAGTCAGTTCCACAAACATTGGGAGAGTCCTAATGCTAGAAAGTAAGTGGTTGCAGACCATGATTTTTAGCTAAGGAGGCAGCATCCTACACTGACTTTTATCTTGTGGTTCATGTGTGGCACTGAGTTCAACAAAGCAAAAGGTATGAGAATTTCTGTTCAGGGCATCATTAGTGATGTGTCTCTTTTAATCACATTTTCTAAACAGTTCTAAGAGTCTAATTTACAGTCTGCCACCATATGGAATGTATCTCAACAAAAATGAAAATCCTTTTAAAATTCAATTCCTTTAACAACAGTCTGCTTTTTTAATACCATTGAGAGCATTGCAAAAGTCACAATGTTTTTAAGAGCACTTTCTTTGGGCACAAGATGCAAAATACCATTGAGACATTCTTCCACTTCAAATCAGACTGGAAGCAGTGACATACACACAAGCTGACCCAAACATCTCTTCAGTATATTAAGAAAAAAATCATCAGCTCACTTTTGATAATACCACCACTAAAAACTGTAATTGCACCCTCACAAGTGAACTTTTTTTTTTCCTTTTTTTCTTTCACCTTAAGGAGTAGTCTGTAACAAAACCTCTCCGTAGGTACAGAAGATGTTGCTGACCTGGTTCAGTTCCAGCTCTGAAGTGGCCACATCCAACCAAGCAGTAGCTCCACATTTGGCAGTTGGTTTATACTTTGCTTGAAATCAGCTTTCAACAATATGAGAGCATGAAGACATCCATCAGTCATGGGCTGAACTTACTTATCTGGTGTTCTAGGAAACTTTTGCAAAGATGATCTATTCACAGACCAGCAAGCTGATAAAATTTTTGAGTAACCCAAAGGCCACAATAAGAAAGATCCTTCTGTTGGTTCTATATCATGTAACACAGACTGGCGGTAATAGTAATAGATAAAGCTTTGCACTGCAGTGACTTTTTTGGAAGCTGACATTGAATTTGTATTTTATTTTGTCATAATAAAGTTCATGGCACAAAGAGTGTGAACTACATTAGAGAATTAGGCTCTTCAGCCAGATATAAAACATTGAGAGTGTGGAAGAGCTGACTGCTTGGTACACCAAAAATTTTTGGACATTTTATTTCACATCTTCTTCTGACATGAAAGCCAAAAATCACAAATTACATCTTCCACGGTATAGTATAATTTGAACACATTGAAACAAATCAAGGAAACAAGCTCAAGAATTCAAAGAACCAAATCAGGTGTGTTGTTATTTATTTCAAGAGGATTTAAGAAAAAATGAATAGTACTTAGTAGCCTGTAAGACACATAAGCAACGTACAATCTTCACGTTTTTACTCCTTAAAATGTTATGTAGAATTACCTTAACAGAAGTTCTTTGGGTAGCTTTTTGTTAATAAGGGCTTCATCATTATTTGAGAAAACCTAGAAACAGAAAGAAAAAACACTATTTTAAGAACCAAAAAGAAAAACATCTTCTAAAGAGGCTATTCATTTTCTACTTAGGTGCTTAATTCTCTTACTGTTATTATCAAGTTCTCAACATGTTAGTTATCAATACTATAAAATTATTCCAATGTACAAAACAAAGCCACACCCCCACATACACCTGCTCTTCCCTAGTGCTAAGATTTAACCACACAAAAATCGTGGAGCAACTTAATAATCATTAAATAAGTACACCTACACTCCACAAGGAAGTATTTTAAGCAGTAGTGAAACTTCAAGCAATAGCAAGACATATACAAACACACACTGGCTGCACAGTCCTAAAACTGTCCCATTACAGAAAACAAGCCAGACACTTTCCAGTTATTCAGGTCCCTCCTTTCACTGTCTACAGTGCAAATACTTTGGCCCAGTTATGTGAATATTGATAAAACATAACTACCTACACATGCAAAGAATTTAGTGCCACAGACAGGGCAGCAACTGCTATATAAGCAAAGTAAGCATGGTAAGAAATGCTACGAGAAAAACTGAAAATACTTCTCACCTAAACTTCATATTATTAATACATATCCTAAGAAGGAAAAAAAAGAGAGAGACTAAAAGAAAATACCCAAGGAAAAAAGCAAGCAATACTAAGGTTATACAGTCAACAACTAAATAGAAAGACTAAACAAAGATGTTGACCAGATTTACAACTTAGTCTAAATATTTAGGTTTGAGAAATTTTACCAGAGGAACACAGCAATAAACAAAACAGAAGGTGAAATGGAATTTAAGGAACCATGGGAAAGACTGGAAGATGTCAAAGTCACAAGCAATCATTTCCTGTGTAAAGAGAAGAGCTTTAGGGAGTTCATTTGCTGTCCGTAATACCAGAAACAAAAACTAGGAAGAAGGATCCAAAACAGATGAGTTTTCTGAACACTAAAATGTAAATATGAAAATCACTCAAAACATTAAAACAACTGGAAGAAATCTTCTCCCTTTACTAAGCATATGCTGTTCCTGACATCAGGGTATTACTCTTTGTTCATCCTACTATCTACTCACACTGAATACTTGGAAACTATTTGCTTTGCTTCTTGGTTAAAAAAAAATGAAAAAAGAAAAAAGAAAGGCGGTTCTGAAAAAAGGTCCATAAAAGCAAAGAAAGAAAAAAAAAGTCGAATATAAGCTTGGCTCTGTCTTCACAAAGGAAGGGAGACAGCAAAAATTACATATCTGGGGATTTTGAAAGTATGTCCCTAAAAAATACTGTAAGATTTGAAAACTTCAACCTCCTTCTGGCTGCTGCCAAGAATCTTTTTTTCTCTTCTAGTACATCCTAGACTGATTTTAAGTTTAACTGCATACTACTGTTTCAATTTTGACACAGGTGTCTTCACCCACTACCTCTGTGCATGGCTATCCACACATCTAAAGACAATAAAGCCATCAACTTTCAATAGGACTGACAAGTTTAATCAAGCTTCCTTTTCCGGCAACTGGAGCAGCACATTTATTCACAGACTAGGGACTACAGGTATTCAGAGCATAAAACAACCATGAATATATATTTCAATAGGACAAGTCTAGTTCCTTCAGAAGAGAGATGTTGGCTTTAAGCAGTTCCACATGGCTGACCATAGGTTCAGCTTTGCTCTGGTTGTTTTATATCCAATACCCACTGCTGTTGATATTTTCAGCCTTTAGGCTGAAATATACCATGTACATCAATTACATTTTTAGAACTGGTTGAATGCTTCTGACTTTGACAACTCATAGGTTTATGAATTATCCACGTGCGCCATTTTTATATTACATACTACTCAAACTTTGCAGCTTGTAGCCTGAAAAAAATAGCATATATTGGAATTTATTTCTTTAAAGAAGAGTCAATAGGCCTAACTGTGTTTACTGCAGAACTCATTCAGAAAAAAGGGACATATATGACATCCTCATAGAAGTTAGGACCACTAAAGAGCCAAGTAAGGAAATATTCCCATGCATTGCAGGTTTGAAACATAAGTCACAAAAAAAGGATGTCACCTCCATGAGAGCAAACAAGGTCTATGGTAAAACAGACAAGTGAACTTAGATCTCATTAATTCTGGTTCAGAATCTGAACACTCAGTATCACAGACCTAAAAATCCTCTTTTAAGTTAAATTACTCTATAGCTGCAGATAATTCCTCAAAGGTTATATCATCTATGTAACTAGACACATATGCATAAGCATATGTTTTTAAATAAGGCTACTTTGCAGACTGCTACTTGTTTACACGTGTGCTGTCACTTCGTCTATATAAAAAAAATCTAATTATCCTTTTACTCTTTACACCACAGATTCTCAAGTATACAGTAATATGGAGATATAAATATATAGAGAGAGATACATATATACATATGTTCACTGTGTGAGGGTAACACAGGATTTGAGTTAGTATGGTATGAGACAAGTTACTCTAAAGACTTCAGCACACATTATAGCTGTGTTAAATAGTATATCCAACTACTCATCAACAGAAGTGAAATCACTATAAATCATAGCACACTAGTAAATATTCTCCTACTGAGGCCAAGCTGAAAAGTTCAACCTACAACCAAACCAGCAACTCTTAGGGAAAAGGTATATAATCTTTATATTTATGTAAGATAATTATAAAGTTGGATGGACAAACTATTTTGAATACATGACAGCTTATCTGACCAATATGGTTCATTTAGGAATCCCAGTTAAAACTAGAAAAAACCACAGCTTTTACTAGAAACTATGAGAAGTGTGTGACCTGCCCAGCCACACAAAGTACTACACCTGCTACACCAACCAAATGAGGCCACAAAGACATTCAAAGCTGTTTTCCCTCAAACAGTAACTTTTATATGTTCTTGTATGCATTAGCAGCAGTTATCATAAAATAATGTATTATTATTATTATGGAATAAGCACATCTAGAAAAATGAAAGTGCATTTTTATAGTACCCTTTTACTCTGTGACAGTTTATTAGCCTCTAGAGCCATATTGTATTTGCATCACAGAAGAAGAGAGGGGCTGCTTTCAAGGCTCCTCAGTAAGTTTCCCCCCAAATAGAGAACAGACGTGGGAAGACTGGAGTAGTCATTTTCTAGATAAACATCTGTAACATGATTTCAAATGCATGCAAGCAGAGAAAGAAGACAGAAGGTGCAAACTGGACAATATATTCATTGTTTGAACAGTTCCTGATAATTTAAAACTTCCATTAATGAAGCAAGAACCCTAGTACATTCATGCAGTGTTCTTTTTAATTTTTACCTAATTTTTAAACCCCCTAGTTTTCTGTTTCTATTTATTTAAAAAAAAATCACCAAAAACATTCAGTCAAGGAAGTGTTCAATCACTGTAAAAAACATTCTAGTATTCTTGTCAAGTATGATTTTTTCTCTTCACTTACAGATCATGCGTCCTCAGAATACCTGTATACAGTAATCCAAAATAACAATTAAGAACACCCTGAATGTAGAAGGAATATTTCTGCTCTCTTTGCTTTTGTATTTGGTAGCAAGTTTGACTGCATTAATGACCAGGTATCTCAAACTCTACAAAAGTATGGTTTTAACTGTATAAAATCCCCAAATACAACAGACAAATCTGTGCACAAGGAAAAAGGATGCAATTGAACATATGTAATAAATATTACTCTAAAACCAGTTTTAAATTTCCTGTAAACACAAGCAGAAATACAGAAGATCTCTATATTCTTAAAAGAATTGCAAGAACAAATAACACAAAACAAAAACCACAAGAGAAAACTGTAATTGCTTATTACTTGAATCTCGAGCCATTTCTCACATTCCTTAACTGACCTCTCTTGGTAATATCTTCACTGTACTCTTAAAAGATTGGTTATGAGTTAAAAAGGGAGTATTTTCTTAAAAAAAATTACCTGACACTTTCTTACATTAAATTTCTTTAGCAACTACTTTTTAAAAAATTTCTTTATTACATAAACAAAGCATCTGTCGTGTAAATCTGTGAAACCCAAAAAGGATAATCTCCCCATTTTACTTCCCTTTCCATATTATTAAACATACTAATTGCCACTAGTCCTAGAACATAACTTCTTGGTATGCCACACTTAGTTTGCCACTATTGAAAGCAGCACAATAATCTCTTCTGGTCTAACAGCTAGTCATAAAGGTCTCCTGTTTTCACTAGAATTAATGAGATTAAGAAATCTTTTCTGATAGAGTTATTTCAAGATCAAAATAAGGTTATACTACTAATTTTGGCAATAGTTTTTATATTTTTTTAAGGACGCAATTTCAGTTGTCATTCAGTCCTCTACTGAAGAGGACTATTTTCTTAACAGATGAAACAGTTTTGCTAGCAGCTCATCCATTATGGCTCAGTTCCACTGAGATATTTATGTATCTAATTTCCACTGAAATCAGAGTAGATAAGGACTTTCAACCTGTCAACTTCTTAAATCAAAAGTTATTAAAAACCCAGACTCTCAAAAACAGCCTTGCTTAGTGGCATGCTAAAGGAATTATGGGTAAAAGTAGGTTTGGGGAAGATGAAGTGTGAAAGACTCTAAAGAGCATCAGCAAAAGGCATATATACTGAAAACAAGGCTGAAGTATTTATTAATTCAGGGAAAAAAACAACATTGGGTCATTTTCGCCAAAGAAGACAGTAGGCTGGAATTAAATCCATGTATTTCCTTCCCTTCTATGGTAGACAGAGCACGCATCCTACCTAAATTGTAAATACAGCCATACGTATAAAATATCAAGCCTTTCAGGTTTTCACTAGCAAGAACAATTTTTATTAAGTATTATTCAGTAATAGACATGGTAAAACCAAATTTTAAAGGAAAATCCTAAGAAAATAAAATTAAAGTTTTATTCAGTACCTTGATGTGCAGATTTTTGCTGCCAAACACAAAACCCAGCAGCTTGCTGCAGATCTCTCTTCCTCAGTTGGGACACCTAATTGCTGCCTGTGTAATTTTCCTTTTACCATGCTATTAAAAGCACCTGGTGCTATAGTGTTAGGAAAGCCACCAAAATGGCTTTGCTACCCAGAGCAGCTCCCAAGCAAACTAGAGTAATGAATGTCATCCTAAAAAGCTCTCTATTTAAATGCACCACAAAAATGGAGGACGAAGAAGAGGTAAAACAACCTTCCTTTACCATAAATTTCAGATCATCTCATGTTACACTCTAGTATAAGTGTATCAAATTCTCTAATGCTCAGATAATTGCTGCTAGCTAGGGCTTCCTCCAGAAATGTACCATCAATGCATCAGACAGGCAGAATCATTTAACACCATGCAAGTGGCAAAACGTAGCCGTATCCAGGCAACAAAAGGAGCGTTAGACAGGATATGCATTGCCAACAGAACTGAAATAAGCAATATCCAAGACACAACAGCTGATGGCACAGGTCTGCTGCTAAATTAGAACCCATGTTAAAGCTTTCTCTATAATCAATAAAAATTCTAACACACCAAAGTGAACCTTGAAACACAATCCCACCTTGAACCAAGCTTGTCTACAACAGACAGACTGACAAAATCTTTTATTTCAACACAGACACTGTCTGCCCTCCAGGCTCTCGTTCCTATGCTCCAGCTGCTCGCCCTGCTCTGGCTCAGGCTTTGCCTTTGTGCATTTTAAAATCCAGCCTTCCTGGCCTGCTGTGGTTGCTAACCTTTTCTTTCCTTTGGACACATACTGCTAGAGCCCAGGGCATGGTCTTCAGTATCCTTATGCTTCCTCCTTGCTGCCAGATACCTCCTGGATCTTTTGTGCTGGTCTTTCTTTGGGTATTTTCTCTTCTAACGCTGTGATGACAAACTGACTGAACAAAAGCCAACACCTCATATCAAATACTTCTGTTCTTATTGTGCTGGTCATCTTAGAGAGTTAATGCTCTCTTTCAGAGATCAAATACACCTAAGCACACCTCTCTGTTTTTCCTTAATGCCTTCCAATGACCTAAGGCTGCTCAAAAAGGCCATAATGCTTTCAAAATTTCCCTAGAATAAGTGCTGTTTAACATAATAAAATCTTCCAGGCAGAAGCAGCTGGCCACACTGCCCACTTCGCTGTTGATTCTCTTCCAGAAGAGCCATCATTCTTGTTTTGCCAGCACTGGTATTCATACCACATCATTCACATTTTACTGGAGGGCATCAGCCTGGCTCTGCAAGGCCCTGTTCTTACCGGGTGACAGAACAAGGTCATTTGAGAACTTCAGAGCTGATGCCCGCAGCTGCACAACTCTACCTCGAGGCCTCTGGCTGTTCCAACTCAAGTGCCTTCCAGGGCAGAGCAGGAGGTGCTTGGAGGTTCCCTTTCCTGCTGCCTCAAGCACACCAGTCCATCCTCAGTTGCTTAAACAGCTCACATCACCCTTTCCTGTGTGTTTTTCTGAAGGGCAGACACCTATTGCCAGCAACATATTTGGAAATCGCCAACCAAGCCTTTTAAAGAGTATGGCTTCATTCCTGCAAGTAGCCAGGGTATTAAGGTCTAACAGGTTAACCTGACCTGGTAGCTGAGATGCCCATACTCTAATGCAAGACTCAGCCTTCTCTCCTACTAAGTCACAAAAGAGACAGCAATCCTCTGACTCCAGTGTGATAGTTCCTATTTTTGCTTGTTAAAAAGGGGAAATCCAATGGTTTGCAGAATTAGCGATTGACCTAATTACCTGCAGGCCTAAAATTTAGTTGAAAGATAGAATTTATCAATACTTGCAATCATGTAACTGCTGTTTGGTAGCCAGCATGGCAGAAAACATTACGTACAATCCAATATCTCACTAAAAGAAAGAGGCATTACACTATTATTGGAAAAAAAGGTTTGCAAGCTCTGCTTTCCCCATGTTACTCTGAGATAGGTGCTACATGGAAGACTAACCCTTCATTCAGGTGCACCCAGCTTACATTTACCTTCGAAGGCGTTGTGTCCTAATCACTACCAGAGACGGCAAAATGAACCTGAGCCACACAGAAAAATAAATTATTCTTTACCTCATCTTCCACGACTAGAGACTAGTTCAGATCAGGAAAGAAAAAAAAAAATCCAACAACTACTGTTTAAACACCAAGAAATTTGGAAAAAGCTGTTAATTGAACCCCCATATATTCTTTAAACATACGCAGCGAGACAGCTGAAAAAACAGGTTTGACAAAGTTTTATCCTCATCATCTGTTAGTCATATACTGATTGGCGAATATCTCCTTCAATTTGCCTTCTCTTAAATAAAATAATGACTGAACATTTCCTTTTTCAGATAATTATCCATTACTAGTCTTTTAAGATTATACCCTTCCAAACAGTACATGATGATGCATTTAGACATCATTCCTAAAAAAACTAAATTAAAATGAAGCATTTAATTAGCAGTCCAACCTATACAGTACTTTGAAGCAGAATATTGGGAAACCTATATCATCATCTTTCTGGGCTCAGAGAGCAACAGACTCATTAATTAATGGGAGAATGGCAGAAAATTAAAATCAGATGGACGAAGCAGTTGTTGCCTGTAAGCCATCACAAGGGTACAAAGTAGTCCCTCACACAGTTGATTATGCATTGTACAGATTCTGTATGTCTTGACCAGGTAAATGACAAATCCCTCCTTAAGTATCAAACAGAGTTTCAAACAGAATTTGCAAAAGCATAAGTTCAAAACACCCCAGAAATGTTTTTTCTTTGACCACTCAAGTAACTTTCAGACTCTAAGCAGAAATACTGGTGAAGATTCTAAGGTAGCTTCCATCGCAATATCCACAAGGACCATGTGCTCAAATTACAAATTGTGTAATCATAAAAATAATCCAGCTGGTGCCACACAATTTTGTAGAATCATGCTATAAATACACGTTCTCAAAGGCCTTCAGAACATGATATGTTTCTGAATTAAATCAGTCCAAGAGAAAAGTTAGTGTCCATTCATTTCAATGTAGCAATATTTGCTTAGGGTTAGCCATGTAGTCTCAGCCATCCAAATTTAATTCACATCACAGATTCAGAGCCCTTAGGAGAACACCTATCAAAACTCCTCTGAATCCCCACTTCTGCGTATAGCTGTTTATACTGACATACATATGGCAAAGTTTTATTCCCAGTCTTCAATATCAGCACACAAACTAACAGGCTGATGGCACGACAACAGAGACCTGAAATCCTCCTGGAGTGTTCACAGGGAGATTATTCTGCGAGTTCATTTCCCCAGGAGTTTGTACCATTTTAATTTGAACTGACAGAGTCCTCCCTCCAGTCACGCAATCCCATATCCAGAAAGGCAATTCTTATTGTACTTAGCTCAAACTGTAAATGAAATTACAGCTGAAGTACTGACTGCATGGCTGAAGCAGTCAGAACCCTTGTTCTAAGCACCTGTGAAACAGAAATTTTGAGTACTAATCCTCCCCCTCCATAACTGTTATATTTGAGACATAAAAGGTATGGCTTATTACAGGAATGGCTCTGTGGTTTCTACAAAGCCACTTCAAAGCAATGGTTGATCTGCCTCGTAAAAACTATGCCAGAACTGAGGTTTTTCCTAGTACTGAGCATGAAATCTTTACTATTAAGGGTGAATCTTATCTGCAAGGCAAATCTCCCTAGAAAATGAACAGGAAAAAAAACAAGGAAAAAAATCTGCTTTCTGGCTACATATGCCATATATGTAGTGCATAATTAATAAAAGCTGCCATATATATGTAATGCATTATTAATAAAAGCTTTCAATTATAAGAGACAAAATTAGGTACCTCTTCATGGTTACAAGCAGTAATTACACTTGACTTCAAAGGAAATAGCATCATAGTAGCATTTCCAAAACATCTTTTTCATACTGTTTCCAGAAAGGTAATAGGTTGAGATTTAGGAGAGAAACTGGACATTCAGTATGTGCCAAAATGTATGTTTCTTGAATTTCTGCAGAAATAAAATGATCTCGATACTTTTCTTCCAGAAGTAGTTCTGAAAATAGTCTATAATCTACAAGCACACTTAGACATTTTGCCCCTTAATATTTATATAACTACTGCGTAACATCAAGCTATGATATGGAAATGCCTTTTCTCTGTGAAGCTCTGACCTCAATTTCAACCTCTGAAGACAGACAAACTTGACATACTGGTAGAGTTTCACATTTATGCAGATTTGATGGTCCCTGTCTCCTTGATTTAAATTTACAGAACATACTGGTTAACCAGCTCAACGGCAATCAAATCCAATGAAAACCAAATTTACTGTTTCCTTCTGCCTACCAAGGAGAACACAGGAAAACAATGGAATAGAAAAAGAAGAATATAACATGAAGTAAGGCAAATATTTTGAGTGTTGCTGATACCAAATATTGATACTTTCTTGTGGGCTACACAGCAGGAGTTCATAGTTCCAAACAGTCATAAATGTGCAAGCCCAGAAAAGGGCAAAATTCCAGTCCTCCTCTAGCAGCGGTTCCTCCAACCCAAAGACCCAGGGAGAATCCCTCAAGAAATTGGCTGTAGTTGATTTTGTCAGCTGAGGTGCCCTTGTATCAACTATTGCTGCATTTCCATTACCTCCCCGTACCCAACAAATTATTTTAATCCATTTAAACATTTAAATTCATGCTACAGTTTTGTTTGGATGGGTTTTGTTCTGTTTTGGTTCAGGGGATTCGGGGTGGATGCATAAGAGGGAGGTCATTGGAGACAGCAAAAATTAAGCATTTACAGATCCTCTGCTTATTTTTCCTTGACCAGGTAAATAACAAATCCATCCTTAAGTATCAAACACTCAAAAGTAAGTTGCAAAAGCCTAAGTTCAAAACATCTGAGAAAGATACTTTCTTTTGACCACTCAGGTAACCTTGAGACTCTGCAGAGACATAGTGAAATAGAATCTAAGGCAGCTTCCACCACATAATGATTCCCATGGACTGTAGTCAAATTATAATTAATCTTGTCACAAAAATAATCCATTTGGTTTCGCACACTCTTGTAGAATCACACTATATACACAGATTTTAAGACATTCATAGTACAGTACATCTTTTGAAAAATTAGGCTGAGAAAAAGGTTTGATCTTTGCAAACCATTTGTTCTTCAGTCTCAAGAACAATAGTTTAAGCTTTGAGAGGCATGAAAGTAATTTCTTGACCCTGAAAGAAAAATAGAATTGACAGAGGAGATACCAGTATGTACTGAATTTTAAGTTCATCATTATACACTTTTAATGCCTCACATACATGTTTTTCTGCATTTTTAAGAAAGCAAATCTGATTTTCACCATACAGAACTTACTGTGTTTACAATCTTCCTTCTCAGAAGCTTTACAAACAATGAGAATGTCCCACTATGCATTAAAAGTTCAAGTGGGAAAGTTGTTTTGTTAAAGCTCAGGGGAACAGCTGGATTCAAGCCCTATTACATTCACATCAAGTCACCCAAAATATACAGGTCAAGTATGATGAGAAATTTCAACAGCTCTTGTATTGTCCTAAAACACATGGAGGGGCTAAAACAAACAAACAAAACAAACAAACAAACAAAAACCCAAAAAACAAAACAAAACAAAACAAAAAGACGAAACCAAAAAAAAAAGAAAAGCGGAAATCTATGGAGAATATGGATCGCCATGCTAAAAAGATTATTAGAAAGAATGCAAGTGGATATTGTGGCTACTGTCGAAACTAGCTTGAGGGAGAACTCTTTGGTGTCACTACTTCATCTGGTTTTGTCCTACTTAGCATATCCCACTTATGTGCATTTCTAATTCAGTAGAAGGACTACCAGAATTACCAGTTGATAACAATTTACATGAAATTAATGCAGTTATTCTGACTTCCAAATGATGAAACAGCTGAAGTACTGTCAAGGTGTAGCCTTCTGCTGGGACTCAGATCAATGTTGTCACAGTGCCAAGACTAGTACTACTTTTCTACACCTATCTAAAAATAGTTGCCATGCTTCACTGAAAACCTGACTTTTATTTTAAACTTTCCACATCTGCTAGCCCCATGTTATCCCCCATTTTAACTAGGATAACAAAATATTCCAGTCTGTTGTCAAAATAAGCAAGCAGTAAGCTAATAGTCCTTCTGATTTTTAGGAACATTGATATTCCCTATACTAAAAGGTCTGGTAGTAATTGCTCAAAATTAATTCTATTAAGAATTAAGAAGGAAAGAACAACTTGAATGGGACTAACCCTATAAGACAGAGCAATTCAAGTATAAGCATGCACTGAATACTTGAAAAATATTAAAATAATAACAAAAATGGTGGTAACAGCGGTCAAGTGCAACTAAGAAGCTGCCCAATATAAGAATCTGCACAGCAGATGGTATAATTTCTGAGATTTCCCCTGTGCAATTACAGCACCAATGCTGCTTTGCAGATTCTACGTTTGCTGAGTTTAGACTGCTAATGGTATCTCATTGGGAATGTCAAAATGGACCACAAAGAAAACCTCCATGCCTGGAGCTTCATAAATGGAAAATATTTACTTATAGAATAATAGAATCATTAAGAATGAAAAACATCTCCAAGATGGAGTCCAACCTCTGTCCGAACACCACTGGTCAATTAAACCACAGCACTAAATGCCACATCCAGTAGTTTCCTGAACACCTCCAGGGATGGTGACTCTGCTATCTCCCTGGGAAGTCCATTCCAATGCTTAACAACACTTTTAATGAAGAAATTCTTCCTGATGTCCAACCTGAACTTCCTCTGGTGCAGTTTATAAACATTTGCTTAGTTGTTTTTTGGTCTGTAATCTATCTTAAATTTAGAACATGAGATAAATCCATTTTATTCAACTGACTTAAGATACTGCATCTTCTCTGATGGAATATTAATGTGTACAGAACATGTCACTAAGTCACATCACAATCACTCTACCAATGCTACACCATCCACAGCCTCATACACTGAGATTTACTCCTCCTTGTAGCAACAGATACATCCTAAAACCTTTGCAAAGCAAATCCAAACTGATCCTACACAGACACACACTGCAATCATGTACAGTCTATCCATATTTTTATTCCACCTCACATTTTAGTTTTCAAGGTTGCTTTGTTTGGGTTCAGAACATACAGGCTAGAATTGGGAAGGAACAGAAGGCAATGTGTAGGGGAAGAGAGAGCGCGTGAACAAGCCTTTATGCAAAGGAAGAAAAGTTGCAACACCACAAGAATATAGTTCTTCCCTTTGTGAGGCTGAGCACTCCCTCTGCCTTCCCAGAACCTGACACAGAAAACGTAGTATCATTACACACACATAAATATACACATAAAGTGATCGTCTGCCTTAAAACACTGTGTAGTTCCTCATGCGGGAAAGGCCAGCAACTGTGCCTTCTTGCTGCATCTATCATTGTAACTATCACTGTGAAGCAGTAAGGCATCAGACAACTAAGTTGTAATTGAAAACAGGGCTCAAACCAATCATCTTTCCAAACATGCTGTGCCCGTCCCAACGCACTCCCCCTTCCGTGCCTTGTCATCTTCCTTTCATAAACATCTGATGCATCTCTGCCCTGCCACTCGTGGCATACACGTACTGTGTCACATCCCCACATGCTCTCCCCACAGAGCAAACCACAATCTCTCTTCCTCCTCCGCTGCAACCCTCCACACACATATGCTCCATGTCATGCCGTCCCTACATACAGGTGAAACAAACCTTGTGCCCGCCACACTCGCCCCACAAATCTTATTATAAATGCATCTGTGCACACACATCACAACATCACAGCTATGCACGCCCACACACACACAAGCCACTGCTGCTCTATACACACAAAATACCATACCCCGTATGGTACGTCCATATAGGACTACAGATAATCCTTGCCACACCCATAGCATACATGCCTTTAAAAATATCCACAGATTATGCCACACCCAATATTCACTATATATACACACAGGTACAAGCCCATACCAGACAACAGCCGGCAGACAAAACTACATACATACGATGCCATGTCACGGCCCTGCACACAATGTCACATCTCTGCTACAACAGAAACACACCCTACCCGAAGCCCAAATCACAGCAGATACAAGCAGAGCATTACAATCATGTCCTATTGTATATCTGCTATCCACACCCATCCCAGGCCACACCCTGGCTCACGGTACATGCATAAGGATACAGCACAGCGCCCAAACCCAGCACTTCGTGCATCCACACGGTGACACCCCATCTCTGCTCTGTGCACCGACACACGCCCTGGCTTTTCCTCTCGACTTCATAAGCGGGACGACACACCTCTATCACTCCCCAGCCGCCTTACACACCCATATAAACACACCACCCCTCCTCTGTCATCCAGCTGGACAACACACCTGACCCGCACCACATGCCCGGCAGAGCCCTGCCATGGCTGCTCCGGCTTTACACGGGGAGGAGGAGGAGGAGGCAAGGCGCCCGTCACACCTCGCCACAGACACGCAGGCATGTGCCACAGCGAGGGACAGCGCGGCCCCACCTGCTCTGGGCAGGCACGCAGACAGACAAACAGAGGGGCAGACAGACACTCTCTTTTCCCCTTGCCTACAGCGTGGGTGGGCCCCGCGCCGGGCCGCACGCCCAGCCCCGCATCCGCACCGCCCGCGCCCCGCGCTCCCCCGCCCGCCACCCTCGCCTC
>WEKY01025915.1:30604-57422 GCA_013390045.1 Picathartes gymnocephalus
CGGCTGCCTGCGCTACCGGGGCCTGCGGGGTGCTGCCGGCGCAGGTGTGGCTGCAGCCTGCTCATCCCGTCTGCAGCCTGGCGTTGGATTTGTGTTGGGTGCAATGACCTCCTGGAGACGCAGAAGCATGGAATCGTCACGGTTGGAAGAGACCTTAAAGATCGCCAAGTCCAGCCATCAACCCAGCGCCATCACTGGAGCCCTAAACCGCTAAACTACATCGCCCAGCGCGAGATCCAGACACCTCTTAGACACCTCCACCGGTGGAGACTCCATCACCTCCCTGGGCAGCCTGTTCCAATGCCTGAGCACGCTAACAGTGATTTTTTAATTTTCTAATATCTAATCTAAATCTCCCTGGTCTCAGCTTCAGGCCATTTCCTCTAGTCCTCTCGCTGCAAGCAGGTAGAAGAGGCCAGCTCCCGCCTGGGCACAACCTTCCCTCAGGTAGTTGTGGAGAGCGATGACAAGTTCAGTCTGAGATGCCGCCTTGGCCACCGTGGGGGCTGCAACTTGCAACCACGACTGTAGGTGACCGGGGGACGATAACATCCTAAATCGCTACGGAAAAATCCACAAAAGCCGGTGTGTCAGCCAGCCAAGAGTTTTCAGGCGGTGCGTGCTGTCAGTGAGAGCACGGCTTGCTTCTGCAAACACTCTCTGCGTAAAACCACTGCCAAAGCCAAATACAACATTGTTAGTAGAGCACTTACAGGTCACATCTGTTCAGCAGTCACAATACCCTATGCAAAAACGAGGAGATGGGAAAAATGATGAGGAAAAAATTGCCCCAGCAGGTATTGTTTTCTGTTGATTCAGTCCTTCAGATTTCTAAGCATTGTAAGTGGTTGTTGCAGAGTAACAGGAGTTTGCTATTTGGAACGGGCTGTGTTCATTCCTTTAAGGAATGAAACGTTCTGGTTTGATTAACAGTAAAAAATAGTTTCTTATGAAAGTGTCTTTTCTCAGAACCTGCACAGACATAGTTGGTACATGCACATATCATTTGTTGGCACATCTCTGAATCTGCTGTCTTCTACTCTCCAGATTTTGGAGACTGACTTGGTTGATACAGCTGATCTAGTTTGTATAGTAGGGAAGAAAGCCTCAGAAATGTGAAATATGTATAAACAATTTAGACATGTCCAGCTGAATTGCAGAAGGCCCAGACTAGCAGTTTCTAAGTTCTATTGCTTCACATTAAATATATATATATATATTATCACCTCATGATACATATATACATATATATATTTTTTTTTTTTAGTTCACATGGCAAATCTCTGGACTATATTATAAGGATAGCGACAAATTTCCCTATCACTACAGTAAAAGGAAAGAAATCTTGGGAATTAGAACCAGTTCAAGTTGCAGCAACCTGAAGGAAGAAAATAATCTGATTTTGCAAAAAGAAGGGGCATTACAAAACACCAGCCATCTTCGATGATGGGGAATTCAGGATAATTAGCTCAATTTGGACGTGTTTTTACAAGAGATGGAAGACAGGAGGCAAATGCATGAGTAGACTCTCCCCTGCCTAACATCAATTCTCATTTGACTGAAAACTGTCAGGAGTGAATTGTTGCAAAACAGATTTGAATCAATATTTTATGTATAAAAAGGCTATACAAAAAAAGTCCCTTGTTTCATCCCACAAGAAAGAAAAGACATACGTTTGCCACCTATGTACTCATTTAGGATATGAGAGAGAGGAATCCAACCCTTTGAGTCTGGACCAACTAATGGTGTTACAGCACCACACTACTGACTTTTTGGACTCTTTTTTGTCTATATTGTGGTATCACCTGAAAATTCAAGAAAATTTTAATCAAAGAATCCCTGTGAGCTGAAACAGTCCAGCAGCTGGGACAGCCACAATGTCACTGCTAGAAAGTAATTTATTTAAGAGTTTTAAATTTAGGAGCAAATTTATTTCCATTAGCTCGCTAACTAGGGAATCCCCAATGGAACACCTGGGCAGAGGTACCCAAGCAGAGACACAGAGACCGTTAGACTTGATCCATGCTAGAGGATCACTGGGCTGCTGTTCACACAGGCTCAACAAGAGTTATTCCCAGCTGCAAGGTCAACTGAGTGATTTACAGCCCTCCTTCCCATTTTTCTGCATTTCACCCATTCCTCCCAACACTGGAAACATGGCACAGTGCATCCTCAGCCACCTCACTCCTGGATGGTGAGAAGTGTGTAACTTGCTGGCAGGCAGGGCAGCCATTCAGAGGGACTTTTGCAAGCTGCAGAAATGGTAAGCTCAAATGCTGATGGGAGTCTCAGGACTCTCAGCAAAGGAAAATGCCAAGACCTGCATCTGTGATGAGGTATCTCTCTGCAAAAGCACAGGTTGGGGCAGCTCTGTAGAAAAGGACCTGAGGGTCCTGGTGGACAATGAGCTGAACATGAGTCAGAAGTGAGCTCTGGCAGCAACAAAAAACTACATTAGCAAGGGAGTAGCTTGGAGGCTGAGAGAAATGATTATATCCATCTGTTCAATACCCATGAAACTGCATCTGAAGTGCCGTGAGGAGGTCTGAGTCCTCATCATCAGAGAGGTGTTGACAAAATGGAGAGAATCCACTGTAAGAGCACTATAGTGTTTGAGGGCTGCAGAGTATGGCAAGCAAGGGGAGACCAGGTGTTCATTTAATCTGGACAAGACATCCAGGTGGGATCTAATTGCAACCTTCTACTAGTTATAGAGAAAATGAGGCCAGACTGTGCTTGAGGATGTCCTGTGAAAGACTAAGATAACAGTCACAAGTTGCAAAAAGGGAAATTCCATCTGGATATAAGAAGGTTTGCAGCAATATGAGTGGCTATGCACTAGAACAGAGATCAGAGAGACAGTGGTGTCTCTGATGTTGGGGATTTTCAGTACCTGGCTGGACAGGATCATGAGAAACCTGCACTTAGTTACAGGACTTTCAGGAAGTCTTCTGAATGTCAGCCAGACAGTATTTTCAGGCACAGATAGATGATGTGTGACAGCTTTAAGACATTCCCATAACACCCATTTTCCCAAGTTTTGATAAGCCAGCATTGGTCCTTCTTTGGTGTCCTCATTATTTTAGAAAAATTCAAAGTGGTGTTTTTAGAGTCGGTTTTTGTTAGTGAACCTTTCCAGCAGAAAATTACTTTATGCAAACGAAGAACAAAGATTAAGCCAGATAAAGTCTTTGAACTTCAGCACAGTCAGTCAAATAATAATAATGAGTTGGCGAAGTTTGACAATCATCATCTCTGTGAGAGACTTTGATAAGCCACAGCACCAGTCCTGTAAGTGTCTTTGTGATTGGTTTCCCTCACCTACTGATGTAGTTCAGGAAGCACAAAACCAGAGGGCTGCTATAGAGGTTCCTACGTATCCAGCTCCAGAATTTTCTCAATATGTACTTCTTCTAAAATGGTATGTTTAAATTGCATTTCAGAGCACGCTTTCATTTGCCGTGCAGAAGGATCTCTGCTCAGGTGTTTTTAATTTAATTTCCAGTTTAAGTAAGAGGTGTGGAAATTTCTATCACATTTGCCCTTAGACAATATTTGTTTGGGAGAATTAGTTTGATAAAAGTTTGGAAAGTTAACTTAGGTTCCAGAGAAGGACATAGTACATATGTTTAGCTGCTATGAACAGGACACAGGGTACAGATGTCTGGTAGCAGTTTGACCGTACATGGTTTCCCCAGTAGCCTAGCGTAGTTGGCTTGGAGCTATGTTTAAAAAATGAAGCAAAATTAGAGGTATAAAAAGTCACTGTAGTAAGATTTGTGTGGTTGCAAATAAAAATAAAACTTAGGTTCTCAAGAGTGGTATTTTATTGCATGTCCTAATGTTCTGTCTGTGTCATGATAAATGCCAATAAAACTGTTTAATGCTCCTTTGAATTAGTTTGCATTTGTTGTATTCATGTGAATATATTAGGGTGGCAGAAGCAGTGATGGAACAGGATACCTTTTGCAAAGTACAATAAAATCCTTCATTTATACACTGTGCTGCAGTGCTTTTTGGGTTTTTTTTCTTTTTCATTTAAAGATGTTTATAAGCCACTCACTAAAAGATACAAATGTGAACTCTTAAAGATGCTTTGCCAAGACTTTTTCCTTGAGCTTTGTATTTTGGGGGAATGCATGTATATTTATTTACATAAAAGTACCTGAAAAAAATCTCAGCTTGTTGCACTCAAATGATTTAGAAAATTTAGCAGACCTAAAATATGAATTTAGGCTATGTGTATCATAGCTTCCAACAATTCTGCCATTTGAAAATTATGTTTGATAAACCCATTCTATGCTATAAATCTTATCTTGGAATTTTCCAATAATGTTAGTTTGCACCTGTGAAATAAAAGGCTTTTAATGTAGTTAGTTGTTGGTCACCTAAACTGAAAATCCTTGCATCTTTTTTTTCTCAGGATAAAACCTGAATGGCGTTTTATTGGATAAAAGCAAAGGAGAAGAAAAATACTAGGATTTTAAATGAAGAATGAAAATTATTGTGGTCAAATGCCTTGGCAGGATGTCTGTTTTCTCTAACTTTGAAAACATTCTCTTGCTTTAACAGAAGAGATATTTCATGCCTCTGCCGTTTCCATTATCATATATTTCTTATTTGTGATTTCTTAAATTTGAAAAATGTGCTTGATTCTTTGAAAAAGCAGACATTGTGAAACCCTGGGCTCTGGATTAGACTGGTCCTTCTCATCTGGCTCACCAGCAAAAGGTTGGAGCACAGTACGGAACACAGATGAAGAGACAGCAAAGATACCTAATTTATATAGTCATTGGTCCTTTTGGTAGTGGTTCCTTCCCAAATCACCACTTCAAACTTCATGCCTGAGGTTTTTCTTTTGTTGGTATTCAGTTGCTTCAATGCACAGTTTTGAACACAGCTGAGTTTTAAGCATCTAAATTAGCTGCTTAGGCTAGAAGAACATACTGTCTTTATAATGACCCGTGAAAAGTAAAGAATCCATGTGCTCCCTATTGACTGGACAGGGAGCCTGGAATTAGATGCCTCAAGATACAAACAATTATATGTACAAAGTGAAGCATAAATATTAATGCTGTCAGGATATTTAGTGTTCAGTGTAATGGACCCCTGGATGGAACCACTGGATACAGAACCAGTGGAAGTCACAAATGTGATGCCCATACAGAAAGGATGGGTAGGATAAGATTTTTTTGAAATTTTCCCCTTTCATGGATTTTCAGAAGGGTACATTTCCACTAAAAACTTCAGTGTACTTCTGTCGTTGGCACTGTTGGTTCTCAAATTATCTGATGGAGCATTTTGTTCCCAAATGCTCAGGAACAGTTTTTTTGTTTCTATTCTAAATCAAGATAAACTGAAGCATGGCCTGATATGACCCCTGTTCAATGTCATACAACTGGGCAGAGGCAGTGTTAGAACTAGAAGGAAGGTGTTACTGAACATTTACACTTCTAGTGTGAAACATGGCCTGCCTGAATCTCTTCCCAAAATTAAATGAATATTTTCAACCTCATCTCCAGTCCTCCAGAGTCCCATTACTAGGTAAAGTACTTTCTACTTTGATTTCACAAGGGCTATTAATGGTAGCAAGCACTGCTTTGGATAGCAAATGTTTGCAGATGGATCCCTAAATTGCCTTCTGTGGGATAAAAATGAGAACAAGGATTTTGAGGGAGGTTGAAACAACTGCTAACCCTATTACTAATGGTTGATTGGAAATTTTGTAACATATCCAAAAAAGTGTGCAGTAATGTAGAAGAACATGCAAAAACAAGGCCAAGACCACATTTCTAAAGAATTTCCGTAATTTCTACATTTTTATGTAGGAAATATCTCTCAAATATTGGATACATTAGATATAAGAATAGCTTTCAGTTTGGTTTACATGAAATGATGACAAAATCCTAATGGCGATGCTGCATCTATCTGTTGTAATAAGCACATTTGTGAAGAGAATAATAAATTATGAAGGGTGAATCACACTTACTTCGTATTCAATGTTATTTAGACAATATAGGGATCCATATCAAATATGTTTTTGTGTCCCTTCATTACCAGAAAAATAAAGGCACTCCAAAAAATACAAAATTTATCAGTTTCTTTCCTCAACAGTCACAGAATTAAATTAATCTGCCTTCTAATTCTACTGGCATTCATGAAACTAGTTCAGGAATTCATACTCTGCAATTGACTCTTTTTTTTCTTTTGATTGTACTTTATTTGGAAAATAGAAAAGTATGATGCTGTTTGAATTTTCTGGAGGACGAGCACTTTGCAGGAAAGGAGACTTTCCAGAATTACATCAAATAACACCCACAGTGTACCTCATATAGAGAAAAAAATTTCAATGATACAGAACGGAACAATTACTTTAATTACTCTAGGGGAAAGGTCCCAATTTCAATAAGTCCATTGGGAAAATGACACTGACATCAGTGGGTCAAGGTTTGGCATGGTTTAGGATTTCCTTGGAAGTCTATGAACATTTTACATCCAGTGCTAAGTGGTATAAAGGCATTTACCTTGTGCCTGGAGAGGCCCTGATCCCTTGAATAATTGCTGCTGGTCCCATGTGACGTAGGTGTGATGTCCCATTCCTAGGAGGAGGCAAACAGATGTTCCCCAAGTTGTTCCTTGTAGAGCCTGAACATCACCTGCCTCTAGTGAAAACGTCTCACATTCACCTTCAATGTCTCCTTTCTTACATCAATTAATGTGTTATTGACACACTGGCACTTGCTGGAGCGTGCCTGACCTCCTGTGTTGTTCATCTATAGGATTATTACGACACCTGTGTGTTTGTTGCATCTGTTGTGTATATATTTTCTGCAGCAGATTGATTGACCTTACATGTTTTCTCTTCCTGCCAGTCACCGTCTGGCTAACAAGGAAGGCAGGAAGCAGCCAGAAAATGAGCAGGCTTGGGATCTCTGAAACTGTGGGGAGAAGAGTCAGAATTTGGAGGAGAGTGAGGATGGATGAAAAACAGATGTTTTACAGAGGAATGGTGGCAGCGGGGTGAAGCAATAGCAGATTTCAGGCAGAAAGAGTTATCGCTGTTAAACATGTGAGTTTGATGCTAAGCTATTAATACCAATAATGTATAGTGTGACTTTGTGTAGTGTAATCTTCTGTTCTCAGAAAAAGTATCCATCCTAAAGTGGCGGCAAACGAGCTCATCTTATGCAAGGAAGGTAGAAAAAAAGCTTTTTACACACCAATTAAATTACTTGGCTTGAAAATACTTATTTTATAACATTCTGCAGCATTATTATTTTCTCCTGATGTTTTCCCTCTGATTTTATGTGGTTGCACTGGAATTATCCATGGTCGTTTTCCTGCTGTAGTCCTGGCATTTACAGACTACAGCAGCAGAACAGGGTTGAGGGGTGGATTGGAAGATAGGGTGCTGGAAGAAAAAAAATCAAGTGTAAATACCAGCAGCCTTTACATTTCCCAAGAGTCAGCTCTATGGAGCTTATTAATTGGGAACAGAGGCATGGTTTTGGACTAGCCTTAAAATTTTTCAGAGTGCAACCCAGCATTCTTCTGAGTGCGGAATGTCAGACAGGACAAAATCAACACATAAAAGGTAACTAAAGTTGCCTTTTCCAGCAACTGTTTTTCTGAACAGCACACATAATGATTTAGTATTACAGAATCACAGAGTAATTCAGCTTGGAGGGGATCTCAGGCAGTCATCCTGTCTGACTTGCTGCTCAGAGTAAGATTGGCTGGAAGATCAGAGCAGGTGGCTTGGGACTTTAGCCAGTTTGGCCTTTAAAACCTCCAATGACGGAGATGACACAGTCTTTCTAGGTAACATGTTCCACTCCCTGATTATCGTAATAGAGGAAAAAGGGTTTCCTAATATCTGGTAAAAGACTGCTTTTTGTCTTGTAACTATTGTCTCTTGTGCTTCCATCCTGTACCACTGAGTGGAGAACCTGTCTCTATCTTCTCAACAGCATCCCAACAGGTATTGGCAGTCTTCTATTAGGTCCAAATTCTCTCCTTCAGGCTTAACAAGTTGTGGTGCCTCAGCCTTTTCCCACAGGACAAGCACTCCAACTCTCTCTAACCATTTTGGTGGCTTTTCACTGAGCTTACTCCAATTTATCTTGTACTGGGGATCAAAAACTTTATGCAGTATTCCAGATCTGGTCTAATAAGTGCTGAGCAGAGGGAGATAATAACATTTCTGAAATTACTGGGTGTGTTCCTGTTAATATAGCCCAGGATGCAATTGGCCTTCTTTGTTGCTTTGCCTTGCTGACTTCCCAGGACAAAGAGAGCCGTGACCCAGACAATGGGATGCCACTTTGTTCTGGCTTTACCTCTTCCACTTACCTCTTTTGTTGGCATGGTCCTGCAGCCTGAAGGTTCCAGCTCTCCTGAAGATGGATGAATCAAAGGGTGTTTCTTCTCAGAAAAGGTAAGGGTAGTCTAGAGCTGCAGATATTGCTGGATGAGCTGCAGCCTTTGTGTAATGGATGCCATAGAAATACATGTGTTGCATGTACTGGTTCTACAAACATCGTGTCGGTGTTCCCTTTGTAGTGAATGGAGACGGACAGGTTGCTTGTTCAGTGAGGCAGGAGTGAGGTATTGACTGTCTTAACAATTTTTCTTAGCAATCCTTTTGCGCCCACCATTTGATTTTCCTCAGCTGAGCAAAAGTCTGAGAATCTTAGTTTCACACCCTTGTTGCAAATCTGAGATCACTAACAAACAAGCATCAGTTCCAATTGCCTTACCAATTTTTTAAATTTTGTACACATATTTGGTTTTTTTCGCTTGTCTTTTTACCCTTTCCAGATGAAAATGACACGTGGCAGCAAGAATGGCCAAGCTACAGAAACAAACTAGAAAAAGAAGCAAGGTATTTGCGTAAGCATATTTGTAGAGAATTATGCTTTGGGTGGGGTGGAATGTGCCTATTGCAAAGGTTCTGTGGTAAAATTTAGTGGAGCACAACATAGAGGATTTGAAAGACATGGATAAGCCAAACCAAGCCAGTGTGTTTGCACTGTTTAGAGTGACATTTACAGCGCGGGGTGGTAAACCAACCTCATTTCAAAATGAACCAATTCTCCAGGTACCATGTAGATGAGCAGGAAGTGAAGCCTGTGCTCAGAAAAAGGCCAGAAGAGAAACTAGTACAGTTTGATGGACTACCCAGCACTGCACTGGGGTCATGACAGGAGTGAACAATGAAGGAAAACCTGGAAGTCAATGTACTTAAAGATCAGAGAAAGAAGAGAGGCGCAATTGCCTTTGGATCCCATGGTAAAATTTTTCACCTACCAAAAATGTATTTTTCAGTAATATTACATTGAAAACAGTGAGGTATTGTGGTGACAATACTTTATATTCTTTACTGAAGTTATTTCCTGTCAAAAACAACGTGTTGTCTGTCAATTTTGTAGTAACCAAAGAATAAGTTAGCTCTTGTTTGGCACCTAGCCTAGTCAGATACCAGAATATATCATGCTTCAGCTCGCACCAGGTATGGCCAGAGATAGATGTAGCTGTAATATATTTTCATTGAATTTCACCAATTTAGGTGCTCATGATTTGGCATTCACAGTAGCTGTTTAATTAAAGTGTCACTAAAACAACTCTCATTCGGTATGCCACAACTTTATACCATGCATTCATATTCTCAGAGATGCTATTAAATTTAGCAGTTGTTATTTTCCCTGTAGTTCGAAGTAATACAGGCAGTCCAAACATCTGCTACAAATTATACATCAAATTACCTAAACCTGTCAGTCAAATAACTCTTTCAACTTCCACAAACCAAAGAGTTGTATCCAATCTGTGTCCAGTTTGGGGACAGATGTACTTGCCCATAAGATTGCATGTATAGAAGCGGTGCATGGACATTTAGGCTAGAAGTTGTAAAACAGGCAAAATTACAAAATAAGATATCAAGACCTCTGAAGTCTGGAAATCAGACTAGTAGTATGTAACTGAGTAAGTACTGGCTTATGAGTCAACCTTTCTGACTCCTCCAAACATTTTAAGAAAATGGTTTGTTGCTGGTGTTTCCACAGACTTGATTTGTAGTCAATTCCAAAGTGCAACAGAACATAACATGCACACAAAGAGAGTTTATTTTACAATGATAAACAAAGTGAATAGCTACTTCAGACTGGTGATTATGTCACACTGCAAGCCTAGAAAGACAAACTGTTGAATTCCTAGCACCACTATTTTCTTTCAGAACCACCAATTTCTTTCTCACTTTCACGCTTTCTAATCACCCAAATTGGTTTTTTTAATGATACAGCTTACGTGCATGTAATGCTTTTCACCCAGAACAATGCCAAAGTGCCATATAGACCCGGCATTGTGTTAGGGAAGCTTCACAACAAATGCATGTTTCTGTATTAGCACTCTCTAGAAAAAGGACCCTGCATACGTGACAGAAAGTATGTCAAGAAGAGGAGAGCATGTATAGTCACATATAAATTGTTATATCAAGAGTGAACTTACCTGTTTACTTATAAGTAAGACCTTCAATGCTGTCTGTATTCACTTTTCTTTTAATAGCTCAGGCATAATAAAGATATGTTAGTTAAGGTTTCATGATTTGTAGGATAATCAGTAGATATTCCTGGCTTCTCTGAGTTATGAGAGAAAATGAAGCAAAAACCATAAAATGTACTATAAAAAAAAAGAGAGAGAGAAAATTGTCATTCTGAATTTAATCTCACCGTATAAATCCGGTGTTCATTGGCATTTCGCTTATTTTGATTTTTTGACAATAGATGTCTATAACTCTCCTTTTTCTGTAAAGGGCAAAAAAGCACAGATTTTATGATGATCATTTTCTAAGTGAAACTAGTTTTGAATAATTTTTGTTTTGCATTTAATATCCAAAACATTGTTGTAAGGTGTACAGCAATTTTAAAAGCATATGATATTATAAACCATTGATATTACATATAGCTTAGGCTTGCATTTTTTAAGTGTTACCTATATTTCCCCATAATTAGTTATAAGCCTTGCCCTTGATAAGTCCTCTGGGATATAAACCAACTGAACTTTGCAGGTATTTATTGTCTCTACAGGGGGTTTAATATAAATCCTGCATAAAAGTTTCTCCATTTCAGGGAATTTCAGTCCTAACTTTGAGCCTAGTGTTTCAGCAAGGTCTAAACCGGACTGATTATCTATGTCCATAATTACAGTATTAGAAACGCAGCTCTATAGCCTTGCAATGGTATGAGGCTCTTTCTTCTTTGCTTGTATCTAAGATCACCAAACTTTTCATAAAAAATCTACTTTGTAAGGAACCACTGAATAAACCACCCTTGCCAAAACTATGGGACCTAAATGTCTAACACCTCTGCAACTTCCATTTTGCCACCCAAGAAATGACACACACTGTATCTTGGTATACTCTCTGAAAATATTTCTAAGTTCTGGGTCTGTTTGTACATCCCATCTAATAGTTCTTGCATACCTCTTGTGTCTCTCCCTGTGCCACTGTGTGCCCATGAGAACCGGTCATTGCATGAGTAACACATTTCCATGCACTGCCTCATTGAGACACAACAAAAATTTAAAATAGGATCTTAACGACAGCCCTATCATGCTGGAATGAATTTTCCCAGCAACGCCCATTGCTAGGCAAAACTCTGAACTCCTTATCAATAACAATAGCCCTACTGACACAAATACAAGGTCAGGCATTCAACATTGTTTCCTCATCCTCATAAGCAGAAATGCTCAGTGGTGTAAAATTAAATTCCCTGTCACAAGTGTGACAAAACTGAACCTACTGTACCGTTCTCTGCCTTGTGGTTTTGATTATGTGCTCAAAACTCTGGTGACCTTTGCATGGGTAAGAAGGTGCTGTGCCATGACACAATGGCAGCAATCACCATCATCCTGCTTAGTGGTTTGCCTGGAAATTGCTTGCAATTTAGGAAAGCTTTCCTTTTAATTTAGTGCATATGTGAAATAAATTATACTATGGAATGGTGCTGTCAAATATTTATTTAGTATCTCAGTACTTCAACTTACTTGCCAATCAGATAAAATTAGTTTTGAATTCTTTTGTACTGACATCATTTTCCTAACTTCCAAATTCCCTCTCAGACAGAGAAGTAACAAATGTTTGCATTGGCCTGTTGTGAATAGCAGCGATGTTTAGGAATTTTAATGTACAGTTTAGTGTTTTTATAATGTCACTGTGAATCAGTGCTTAATTTTAGCTGGAGACAACTTTGTCCTTAAACAACTTTCTTCGTTTATTTTTCTATTTTCTAATTCAGCCCAAGTGTTAATGTTGGTTCCTTTTAGATGATTTGCATGGAGTTTCAAAGGCATAGGATTTCCCAAGACACTACTAAGCAGCAACAGTGGCTGCAAAGCTAAGTGTATATTGCTGCATCAACAAGATTGGCTTCTAACAATCGAATAGAAAACATAATTAAAAATAATGACTAGTATTTTGAGAATTGTTTTACTGTGTGTGTTACAGTGCCAACATCTTTCCACATAATCCTGCTGATTATCTCTCATATAAATAGCATATTATCTTGGAAGGTTTATGAAAATAAGGTCTGCTCTAGAATGTGTTGAAGTCAATGCAACTAGTTTAAAAATAGCTTTTTTTCTCTGATATTTTCTTCATACAGGATGATAAATTGTTGCCTTATACTTTAAGCCTTTAGTTGAAAAATTTGTACAGAATTAAGTTAACGATATACTACACGAAGTAGCATCTTATTTGGATTCATTTTGTATTGCTAAAGGTTGTTCAAAATTCAAAAACCAAACACAGACAAAAATTAATCTACATGGTTTTGCTGAATTTGCTTGCTGAAATGTAATAAATCTTGAACATATAAGTGCTCTAATAACACTGCATTCCTACTGTGTATTTACCTTTTTCTTTGTGTTTTGCGTGACTGAGAATTTTATCGCTGTCAACTTTCAGTCAGAGGATAGAACATATTTGAATAAGCCTTGCGTAGCCTACGTTACAAAAAAAAAAAGGAAACTATGCATGAAATTATGTGGAACAATTCATTGTGAAACTCCAGTTTTTAAGGTTTCTGGTTGGATTTTGTACCTTAAAGCTTTGCCTGTGTGGCTGCCTTACTTATGCCTACATCACTAGTGAGGGATCACCAGAGCAGACAGGTTCTTGGGACCACTGTGGGAATGCTCCTGAAATCATTAGTGGTGAACAGCAGAAACAGAGGAAGGTGAAACATCTCTGCCCCTTGTCTGCCTGGACAGAAAGTGAATCTCTCAGTATGTATGCTGACTGGCAAAGGTAAAACTTGAAAGATTATGTTAATTGGGTAGCTAGTAAAAAGTTACTTTCTTAAGTGTGTCATTTTTTAGAAAGAGGCATCACATCAAGTCTGTAATTCTAGTAGTTATTTTACTCTTTATTGATGAAAAGTCCTAACTGTGCTTTTATAAGGACTGTTTCTGTTTACTGAGCCATATCAGCTTTGCACTAGAAGTTATAATGGAAACAGATATAACCTGGCTATACAGCCTAGCCTGGTAGTAGAGTCCAGCTTCTGTGGGGGCATTTACATCTGTGGTCATATGGAACAGTCTGTTGCAGGATTATCCAAGAACAGACTGAGCTCAGGCTGATTAAACCCCAAACAGTACTTTGGTACTCAGAATTTCTCAGTCAAAACCAAGCATGTAGCTTTTTTTTCTTTTCACATTGTGTTCTGCACAACCAGACCATAGAAAATATTGCTTCCACCATTTACAGTAAAGAAGGCTAAGAAGAAAAGGGGCTGAGGAATTGAGGAGCTGAAACTGTGGTGTGTGGATGGACTGTGAAGCCTTTTTTTTTTTTTTTTTTTTTTGTGGTTCATTGAAAAAAACATTTAAGAACTGTAACATTGTGGTTTAAGCTACCAGTACTGGAAGGGAACTGGGTCTTCAAGTAGATATTTTACTTACAAAGTGGTCTGCTGACTGAAAACCTGGAGCACCATCAGAGTTCAACTAATTGAACCAGACAGCTTGCTAGACTGTCTTATAAAAGCTGGATGTCTGGCTAGATAACTTTTGGCACTTTGAGGAATAGGAAGGCAGATTTATGAACTGGACAAATGAGTGTTACAGTCAGGAATTTTTCTTACATCTTGGCTCTAACTCTGAGAGACCCTTTGACTCTCGAAAAGGTGCTGCTTCAAAGGACACTTTCTGCCAGCTTTCAAATGCACCATTCAGCCTTAGATATTACTGCAGATTTTAAGCACCTTATCTTCCTGTGCAGTTCAGGAAAGAAGCAGGGTAAGTTTAGAGCCTGTTTTATTCCCATTTACTCAATAATATGAAAACTTAGAAATGGCAAGAACATTCAGGAAGGAGACAGGTGTGCCTGCACATAGAGGAGGAACAGGGTGGCATTAACGTGCAGAAAGAGCTTGATGCATTTCTGGAAAGGTGAACCTGAATTTGTGATCTCCTGGCATTGCTGAGGCTTTAGAGACTTTTGTTCTCCTCACCATCACGGCACCTCAATCATGGCACCACACACAGTCACGGCACCTCAAAACCCCTCAAAACCCTCGTGCTCAGTTCTGCTTGGACAGGAACTGCTGAACCCCTTCCATGGCTCGCTCTCAGCAGTCGAGCCCGAACTCGCAGTGTCCGGAGCTACACTGCCTATTAGCCTCCATATGCTCGACCCCAGCAGGCAGCCAACAGCAGCGCTGCCAAGGTTTCTGCATTTATTTCTGCCCTCTCGGTGTTGCACGTCATTCCAGTTCAGATTCATCAAACTATCCACCGCAGGAACTGAAACACCATGGGCAGAGGAATACACAACATAAGAACTTCTTGGAAAAACCCCAGTCGCCATAATTGTAAATAGCTGTTTTTCTTCTTTGTATGCTATTTCCCTTATGGGTTCCGCAGTTTCTGATTTCCGAGCTTTAGGTCAGATCAGAGTGGGGTAGATAAATTCATGCCTGGAAAGGATTGACAAACAAGATAGCAGCTGCACAGAGAGGCACATGTCATTTCCAGTATGACCAGTGTGACAAACATCTTGTCTACACAAACAGAAAGGAACAACTGAGAAGTGGGAACGTCATCACAGGTTTGTAATTTTTTGATGGTTCTGCTTCCTCTCATAACAAAACAAAATAGAAAATACAAAGGTTGATGAGAGTTAAACACTTTTTCACTCATCACAAAGATCTGGTCAAGTTTGGAGAAGTTTTCTGTGTAAGCTGAGCTGTTACTGAGGCATCATTGAGGCTGTTAAAGCTAAGCAATACCCCTCACACCAAGGTGAAGATAGATGATGTTGTGGCTTGGCATGTTCCCTTTTTGTTCCTGGGAACCTGAGCACAAATAATGTGCTCACCACTTGCCACTGTTGTCACACTGCCACTCTTTTTTGCCATTATTTGGTCTGTGATCACAAGAGGACAGGTGGACTGGGGGACCAGCCATAGAAATGAGGCAGAAGTGTACGTTGTTTTCAGAGCCAGACTCAGAGAGGAGGAAGCACAACAGTCACAAAATTCCTCTATTCCTTATTTTAATCACTGCTTTTTTTCACCAATTTTTAGGGTGTATGCTGCTGTTTTGCAGGCAATAGATTTTAACAGTCAGTCCTAAAAAATCCTGCACTAAGATTTAAGGTAAGAGTAGAAGAGGAATCAAATGTATGGAGAAAGCTCAGACTGATTTTTGGCAAATCCTCTGCTTGATCTGTGCTGCACTATTGCCCGCACTAAGTGTTCCAAAATCATATGTGATGAGGGTGGCTTAAAAATAATCAATTTGGAGTTCCTTTTTATTTGCCTTCTGGCTTAAAAATAATCAATTTGGGGTTCCTTTTATTTGCCTTTGGTTTCTTAGCCTTCAGGGTATGCTCAGATACTGTTTTCTCAGAAACCATGTGTGCTAGAAAGCTGCTGCTTTCTCTTTTCCAAATAAAAATTACTATTTGTGAAGTCCAGCCCCAGCAGTAAGCTAAGGTTTCATGTACCAAATAGCATAAGATGTGCAATAAGCTTACTGCAGGTGAAATCACTCATCTTGTTCACCTCATGTTTTGTTTTATTTGCTGTAGTCTAGGGTAGGACAGAAGCAGAAGAAAGTGGACAAGTTAGTATGAATAAAAAACATGAGAACAGAGAGTTAGGGAAGGAGAGGCAGCAACTTAAGGAAACAAAAAGAGAAAGGAGGGCAAGGATGGAAACCAAGATGTAGCAGGTGGATGGAAATATTCACCATGGGAAAGATTTAGGAGGAGAAAGCAAAGCTAATAAAGAGCAAAGATAATTCTGCCTATACCTATCCTTCAGTATGACAGCTGCTTTGGAGCTCTGGAATATATCAGGGCTATAAGTAGCTATGTATCTGTAATTAATTATTTGAAGTTGTGCCAATATTTAACCAAGAATTAGCCCTGCCTAAGCAAATGGCAGCAGCAGGTGGACCTTTGAAGACCAGGTATTTTCAAACTTCAAAATGCTGCATACTCGTGTAATTCTGAATATATGTGTCTTCTAGAGGGCCAAGTTAACTTGAAATTCAGACATTTTTAGAGAGTTGGGTTGGAGAGACACTCTTAAAATTCCTAGGTCTGAAATTAAATCTGCAAAATTTGCTTTCTTTAGCAGGTATATAACTCTGCTGAGGGCTATCACAGTCTGATTTTTGATAGCCTAACTGTATGTGGTACATGACTTGAAGAGGATTTGAAGGAACAATTCAGCAAAACTCAGAAGTCTGGCTATTTCTTCAAAGTAAACAGTTCTTCTCTATTCTAGAATTTCTTCCCCTTTTACTCTTCTGTATATTTTTGCTACTGTGTCTCCTGTAGCATTTTTATCCCTTTCTTGTGATGTAGAATTGTCTTTCCATTGCTCTAACTCTTTTATGTTTCTCTCTCTGCCCCAAAAATTGGAGATGTCCTACTTTATTTACATTGAACTGCCTCCCATCTTCTTTTAAATATGTCAGTGAGTTTCCAAGATTTCTATAACATGAGCCATAACGTGTTCTCTTTGCAACCATCTGCTCTTACATCTTGTGAAATAGATGTGTCATGTTTAGTACCTGCTTAGCCACTCCGTGTATTCCGTGTCCCTATGGAGAGAAGAGTAATCAGCGTGTTAGCTACTTTGGGAGGTTGGATTTAGCTCTGTTGTGGTTGGCGAGCCATATTTAATCTTGGTAAATGTCAGGATTTCTTTCCCCCCAGATTTCAAATGCAAAGCCAAAATTAGAAGGCTCCTTGTACACAATCTTCCTGGAAGGAAGTGTTTTCACTGAGTGATGAACACATAACCAGAGAAGCATTGATTCTGTGACATGGATGAGAAGCTAAGATGGATATTGTGATACAACTCTGACCAGTAAAAGGTTGAAACACAGAAAAAACATGAATTTTCATTAGCTTCTCTCTGTTTCACACAAAGGCGCAGAATATTTGTACTTGGCATTCACATGCAAAGCTCTCTCTCATCTCTCCTCCGATAAGACTGCTTGGCTTAGTAGTAAGTACTGGTTCTGCTCTGCAAAGGCAACAAATAGACTGAAAGAGACCAAAAAATATCAGGCAAATAAAAAGAAAAGATGGATGGATAAATATGCTATGACTGAAGACAAACAAGACTGAGACAGGACTTATTTCAGGCATTATGTGTTGGTCAGTAATTCGTTGCTGATTTTAAATTGACTTTTAGTGAAGTAACTTGGTCAGCAATGCCTCAGCTACTGAAATTAAATATTTATTGTATAATTAAATACTGGTTTATTTATCAAAATATTGTATTTATTTATTTATTTATTAAATAGCTTGCTGTTTAATCTTCCTATCCCACAGACTTCTCTTTTTTTGCGAGTATTGAACTTTAAATCTAACTTAATTTCATTCTTCAGAGCATCTTTTTCATACATTTAATGAAACATATCACATGCTCACAAGGTACAAAATAAAAATACAAAAGTTCTCCAAGTGGGAAGCCTTAGCCACATACTTAATTTTGGCCGTATCAGCATATAATGAAGCCTGCAACTTGAGATCCACGCCTGAAAATCACCTATTGCCAGTTCCTGAGCTGCAAAACTAAAGAACCAGGGAAAATATTTCTCCTTTTTTCTCCCCCTCCCTCCTTCTTCTACATCCACATGAGCACACCCACCCACACGTGTGGGTGTGCGTGCGTGCATGCACGTATGCACAAAAAGCTTCTGTTTCAATTCCCTTCTCCCAGCTCCTTTGTACAATTACAATTTGCAGATGTGCCAAACTTCAGGGCAGGGTTCAATTTTGCTTGCAAATGAAATATATTATTAATATGCTAAAAAATATTACTCATCTTCTCAATAGGAATATTTAACCCTTGGACTGGCTTAGGAATACAGAGTTATTACAAATTTCCTTCTACTTATGGAGTTAAAATGATCATTGAGGACGCAGTGTTGATTTTTCTTCTATTTTTTTTTTTTTAACCAAATGAGGGATAATAGGTCTTTTTTTTTCTAAATAAATATTTTAATATCTAAAATATCCTGGCTACTTCCACTGCTAAAAGAGCATGTTTTGGTGTCCATTTAAATTTAATGTAACAACATATTTATATTTTCAGGGGTTTTTTTAGCAAAAAATAATCCACTACTATTTTTGTAGTGGGTAATAAAAATCAATGGTTGCAATGTTAGTAGCCTGGCATTTGTGGGCATACCAATTACAGTTCCTTACATTATTCAACTCAAACCCCTTTGCAAAAGCTGACCAGTTGAAGGGGCTGACAGTAACCCATAGACTGTTAAGACCATATTTTGGTACACAAATTATATTATTGCTCAACTCCCATCACCATTAGGGAGTTGTGGGGTTTGCCTTAGCACCTTCAATTATTAGTCAGCTCCTGATGACTGGACTTACTGCAAGGATGGAAGTGTTGTGAACTTTAGGTGTTCTGGATGGTGTTTGGCAGGTAGTGTGAACATGGTTTGAATATTGTGTATCCATTTTCTTGACACAAACGGAAGGGTGCTTAGAAAGGGAGAATATGCAAGGTGATGCTCCTAAAGTGAATCCTAACTATTGTAAAACTGATGGCAGTTAGGTCTGCTGATGTAAGTTGCTTGGGTATTTGACACACCCCACAGATACCCTCACATCCCTCCCTAGAAGAGTTGAATGTCAGAATGAGGCTCAGAAGCCAAAGAGTTGAGGAAAGATGGAAAAAGATGCAGGAGAAGAGATTGAGAGGAACCTGATACACATATTTTCTGAAAAGATGGATGTGGGGGAATTGAGAAAACAGAAATTAGGCTTCCCTAGCCTAAGAACAACAGAGCTTGATAATATTCCTTCTATCCTCTTCTCCATGCTTCAATTCCCCAAACTCCCACAGTAGCTTGGAAACATCTGCTTCTGCATGAGCTTTTCTGGTCTACTCTCTGTTACACTAATTCTTCCAGTGATCTTTACCTATCACTCAGAAGCCTTCTGCTCCCAAGTGTTCAGTTCCATGCTCCTCAAGTACAGTATATATTGGAAAGATCATGGAGACGTGTGAAAGAGGTCTGACCTGAAAGTGTGCTGTGTGGAAAAAGGGAAGATGGGGAAGGTGGAAGGTTATTTTCTTCCCTAGTATGAATGAGCAGCCATGACAAGAAAGATTCAAAGCTTCTTCAGCATCTCCCATTTTCCTATTCTTTATGGTCTTACCAAAAAGTTATGGTGACCTTAGTAATGGCATGCTTGACTCGTGCAAGGAGGGAAGACATTTCAAATATTGATATCAACAGCCTTGCTTTCAACACCCTGTACTCAGTTCTGCTGAGTTAGGAAACATGACAGCTTTATCCTAACTCCTACAGTGTGTTTGAGCAATGTCATTTTCCCCAAGTGGAATTAGGAAAACACAGCACTTGAGAGTCTGCATAAAACTCTACTTAAAAATACTACTGGCTTAGCACAAAGAACTATCGCGAGTTCTTGCATAAGGTTTCCAAACTGCAAAGTGTCCTGGCCAGAACTCACATTTCATGACTACACCATGTCTGGTTACTGTGACAGTCTGCCATAAAAACCTCCTGCTTCAGCATAGTCCTGTGCTCCCTTTGGCTCAGCTGTTCCTTCCACTGGGACCTTGAATTCCAGGCACTGAGGTGAAGAACTTTCTTGGTTGCCTTTGCTCAATGCAGCACTTGGTCACACCCCCAGCAGCCAAGAACCTGTGGGGTGGATCAGAACCACAGGCTGAGCCACTTAAATATGCAATAAATAGATTTTAGTTGAACCGGTGGGTGCTGTAAAATGCTGGGTTTTCAGCAGGCTGTATTTAAGAGGTTTGCTGTTTAAATGATTACAGATAGACTGGTAGCCCACTCCCAGGAGGCACCAAAAATGTCATTTTAGTTAACTTTTAAGATTTTTGGCAATTTAGCATGTGACCAGTCAGCTTTTGAACAGCAGCCATGACTGTGACACAACACCCGGTCCCTGTGTCACACACAGCAGTAGAGGGCAGAATTAACACCTGACGAGAAATTAGGGTGCCTTAAGGTCCCTAAGGGAACACACCTTGGAATGCAGTTAAACAAACTTTTAGGAAATAGATGGAGAAGGAAGCTGAGACACAAAAATCAAAATATTAGTTGACTGGTAAAATAAATGACAAATTAATTTCTATGTTGGAAGCATGACAAACACTACCACCATGGCCTTGTATATTCCCCACAGCTGGTTGGGAGCATTTGCAGCTCTGAGGGGCCTCCCACCTTCTCCCATATTTGCAAGGATCTCTTTGCAAAAGAAAGGACTGGACGTGTCCCTTTGAAAACCAAAGCTGAGATGCTGGAGCACAATTCTGCAAGGGGAAGGAAACTCCATGCTATGTGCTTTGTGCCAGGGAGGGGGCAACTTGTAAATTTGCTGGGGCCAAAGTCCTCCTGCCATTGGTCCTGTGGTATTCCTGGGTCTCCATGCAGTGCAGCTCACAGGTGGCTGGAGGCACTCAAAGTGGGAGTGGATGGAGATGGTGTGAGGTTGTGTGATAAATGCTGAAGGTCAGCTGTTTTGTCCCTGGTTGCCCTGTGTGTGCCAGGGATGCAGCGCAGTGCCTGCTGATGCAGGTACAGGTGCTGGTGTGGGCACCCTACTTTGGAGGAGACTCACAGCATCAGTGAGACCTCAGCAAAGGACTGTCTTTTATCTGGTTGTTGCCCTGGGACTGTGAGAAAATGAGCCACATTCCATGCTTGCTCATGCCATGCCACATATCCACAGTGTGAGGCATTCAGCAGCTATAGACTGGGTGGATGCAGGCATCCTTGAATTTAATTACTCTCTCACATCTAACTGCAGATCATGGCTGGTGAAGGTTGGATAGTATGAGAAGCTGGATGAAATAGTGAAATGGGAGTGGTTTGTCTGTAGGCTCAACATAGAAATCTAGGCAAGGTATTAGATTCTCATCCACCTAGACTTTTAGAGACGCCCCCAGAGAACAAAGATAAACCATTTGGGTACAATTGCATCATTTTCTACACTGCTACATAAATTTCAACCATTAAACCGCTGCAAGGCCTTAAAAAAAGAAGAAAGTAAAAGTTACCACACTCTCGCAGTGAAATAACACCAACCAAGAGCAGCCAAAAGTTTGGTTTACCTCTGTTTGTCAGAAAAAAGAATTGAATTAATTTTGTGTATCACTAATATTGCAGCTGCTGTTTTATTACCAGATATCTTCATTCTTTTCTTGAGATTGCTCATTCTCCAAGAAATGAAATGTGATTTTTACAGTTTACATGGCAATGATTTATATGAGGGTCATGGCCTGTCACATGACAATGCCTGACCCCACATAACATGATGTAGGTGTAAGAATCACACTCTTTCTTAGCATCTCCATGACACAAGTCCCTGTGTTCAACCCACCACCCACAAAGTGGGGGAAATACGTCTTTTTCCTTTTTTTTATATTTTCTCTTTTTTTTTTGTCAGCTCCCAGAATTACTTTCAGGGAGTTCTGCATGTTTCTACTTTTTCATTTAATTAGGTGCAAACACTCTGTATAAATAAAATAAAAAGCTCCCTGCAGCTAGTAGGCTGTTGCAGACTGCCAGACACTGAAAAATATTTGTGTTGCCATTGCCTAATAATTCACATTTTATAAACAAAGAAATCTTTCTCTCCTGCTTTTTTTCTCTCACGTTTCCAGTTAGCTTTTGGGGGTTAGAAGCTTGGATACAGCTGCAGAATAAGTTTGAATCCCAGTATACAGTAGGTGTACTATCCATGAAAACAATAGGTATACAGTACTACCAAGGTTTCCTGCCTGCCTTTCAGTCACACAGACTCCATATCCTTTAGGAGATGTCATTGCAGTGCTTGTATGTAAATGCTGTATTGGATATTAGGTGTTTCAGATCCCTTTACATGGTCCTTGGGAAGCCAAGCCATAACTCTTTATGGTCCTTTTTCTAGCAGGGGCACAAGGCATAGACTTGCCCCATTATAATGATATGATATTACAGAAGTATCTATAAAGAACTTATGTTGATTTATGAAGACCATATCAGAACGGTGTGTAAAGTTGGTTATCTCAGTTTATTTGTGAAGAGAGAGAGTCTGGAGAGGCTGTGCAGGCTTACAAGTTGATGCATTACTAAGCTGCAGAACCCCCCAAATCCTCTTGGTTTCCACAGTCCCTCAATATCTACAGAGAGCCACAGTCAACACATCAGGCCTGTAGGAAACCAGTTATTTGGTTGCATTTATGTATAGATCAACTGGTATCTGGAAGTTTGGAAATGGTAGCTCATACCTGGGTCCTCACCACAAAAAGTTACAGAGTTATCCTATAGTGCCATAATTCTGTGTAGATGCTGCGGTTGAGTGTAGGGCACTTAGCAAACTGCATCCTCAGTTATTTCTGCATTTTTCTCCTTTCAACTTCAGCTCAAGACAGGACTTCAGAACTTCCAGACTGTATTATAAATTCTAATAATCATGCTGTTTAGAGCAATTTAGTCACCACCTTGCTCGTATATTAATCTGGATCTCTTTCTTAAAAATAAAGTTGTAAAAATTTAGAATGATAAGTAAACCTAGAGCCTATAACACATTCAAATTCAGTTCTTCAAGCTAAATTTTGCAGGCTGTCAACATCTGAAGCTATTGCATTATGCAGAGAATCAAGTTAAACAGAATCTCATGCTTTAGTGACGGAAGAGACAGGTATCTTTTTCTGAACAGGAATTTTATTTCTATTGTGCTTTACTCTGATATGAAAAGCGACCTTTCCTATGACTTTCCAGCATTCTTTAAAGATCAGTTTCTTGGGCAGCTGCAGCACTTTAACAAATTTCCCAAAATCTTCCCAGCTTGGCTTGAGATAGCAAACGTTTCTAAGTGTCTACTTGCTTGCAAAGGCTCAAGATCATGTGTTAGAATTTGCAGAATTGGAGCAATGTTTACAGTATATAAATTTTCAGTGGCAGAAAGTAAATATTCCTCATGGTAGATATGAAGAGACCAAATACAATACTATCTATTGTAAATACCCGTGTTGCTGTTTGCAAACTTATCTTTATCTACTTGTATTTCTTTTAGTTGTTTTATTTAGTCTTAAAAATCCACTGTAACTTGAATGACATATTCCAAATGTAAATGTGCACGGATGCTGTTCAGGTAGTAGATGTCCAAACCTTTATTTTGTGCTTCACAGGGCACAAATGTCTTGTGTGTGTGCATTCATACTTGTATGTAGATACTTTATAAGCCAGTGCCTTCCTGTGTCTTACTCACTACATAAAAGTTTGCACACAGTGAAGCACTGTTTTCTAAAATATCCCCATTGGCACTTTCAGTGGTCCCAAGGCAGGCACGATCTATCAGTGGTGCAAAGCTGCAGGCACAATTAATCTTTTGTAATCTGTCATAATACATTGTATTTTATACACTGAATTATCTGATTGATATGTTACTATAGTGCTAGGAATGCCTTTCTGAGCAAAAGGCTATATCTGTTTCTAAGCGTCTTAACTTCCAGATCTCATTTTGAAATTTTGGTTCCAAGAAGGATTTGATTCTAAAAGCAGGATTTTTTTCTTGATTAATGTTGATTTCAATTCAAAAGCATGCATATCTTCTATGTATAAAACCTACTTTTCTGAGCTTTATAAAAATCTTCCAAAATACACTAAGACCAGGAATTTTTGCTGATAGAAATATAAGACTGGAAGGACAACTGTTTGGCAGTGAAATACTTACCTTCCAGGAATTACTAGCTGGTAAATGTCCTTACCTTTCCACACTTAGAGACTTACTTTACAGTTGAGATGGGATGGCAAGAAGAAGCCAGGCCATTCTATATACTGTTCATGCCTTCGAAAAGGAACAGATCTTGTGGTATTGTGGTAATTCTTTAAAATCAGTAAGATGTTCTCAAGAATACAAGCTGAGATTTTCCAAGACAGGAGCCAGAGTGGCAACATGCCTTTACATATATCAACACAAGGAAATGAGCCAATTATAGCAAAACTAACCCAACAGACCTTAGAAATTTTAGATGGAAATCCAGAAGATACCGTCCTTTCCTCCACTTGCTTTGGCCAAACTCATGAAGGACAGCAAAGGGCCAACAAAGTCATCATCCCTATGGCAAATGTCAGAGAAACCTGGAGCTATTGCTGTGGTCATGTTAGGTCTCTGTTAATATCTATGAGTCTTGCTGTAATTACTTAGTTTCATGCAGTCTCTTTGCTGTCTCACTAAAGGTTTCCACCACTTTTTAAAATAGGGGTAAAACTATTGGTGTATCAGAGTGTTAAAACTGTGTTTTTTGCAATTAGCTATGTTGCTAGTAAAAGAAACATAAACTCAGTGCATGTTACAATTTTCTGTTTCCCTTTCTGTCATGTTGTATGTTCATTCCTGTTATACGAAGCATAGAGTTTCTGTTGTAAAGAAATGCACTTTTGTAGTTGTGTTATGCCAACTATCCTATGTTAAGGATGAAGTGAGAAAGAAACTTCCCATCCTTCTAATTTTGTAGGCATTCCTTACGTGTTAGGCTGGCAAGGCAATGCAAAACAAAAAACCCTGCTGCCCTTCCTATTCTCTGGATAAACATAAAATTCAAAGCTGCCTAAAACCTATCTGCAAGTTTTCAGCATGTACATTCATATGCCAGTTATGGGTATACAGAAGAGGAAAAAGGCTACAATTCTTTTAAAGTCAACAGGATCGAAGCCCCATCTTCCCAAATTCATCAAATTTAGGTATTTTAAGAATTACTACTATGGTGTTACTCGCTTCCTTGAATTTCTTGTACAGGGATTCCTGAGCTTGAGTCACTTCTGAGACTGATACCAACACTGTGCAGGTCCATCACTCTCAGAGCATTCCTGTAGCTGCCTACCAGCACCTTGCCTTGTAAGACACCAGGGCTTCTGGCAGTGAGAAGGGTCAGCTCCTTATTTCTGCTCCAGGTGGCTCATAGTTTCTTGCCAGACTGAGCGTTTCTGCCCAGCTTCAAATTTCTAAGGGAATTTTAAGAAGCTGAAATAAAAGCAAAATAGGATGGGAATATGAAAACATTTCTGAGCCCTGCTGAGTTCCAACAGCAACACAAAACTATTCAGTTTATATATTTAGCTAAATAAATCCTGGCATCACCACTAGTATGTTTCCTCCCATTGCAGTGGTTTCTTTTGACTTGTGTTGGGACAAATATAAGACAAATGAACATGGCAGTTCTGTAAATGCTAGTGGGAACGAAACTGCCTTCATCAGCTGCTTTCAGAGTGTTCAAACCTGACCAAGACCATTCATCTGAACCAGGAGTGCTGAGGGAGATCGGCTGATGGAACTCCACTTCCACCTTCAATTCCTTATGCCCATCCCGAAGCTGGAACCTGAAAAAGCAGGATTAATCCATCCCAGTGCTGCTCTTCAGGGAGGCTTGGTCACCAGGGTCCCATGCCTTTTGGCACTTCCCCTCAGCCCTCACCTGGACACCATCGCTCTTGCTGCAGCAGCCACTGACCTCAGCAAGGCACTGCTGGCTGATTTTGTGTTGTAGAGAGAAAAACCCTCCCCACGCCTGCACCCATCCCTCTGGAGATGCACAGCTAAGCCCAAAACTCACCGTGTACCAGCACCAGCTGTGTAGCTGCCCTTCTCCTCCCAGACAGGGATTACTGCTGCTCGTCGCTTGTCCTTTCCTTCCCTTCTCTCTCCCTCCTGGCTTTTACATTTCTTCCACCGTGATCCATGAGGTATTTACCGGCAGGATAATGTAACTTTTCACACCGGTTCTCTGTGAGCGCTGCCCTGCAGACTGGGCTGGATAAAGTCTCTCCCCAGCCCGAGCTGGCTGGACATCTCCCCCCCACCTTCCCCTCCCCTTCACACTAGCCAAGCCAAGGATTCTTCTCTCCCTCCCTCTTTCTTTTTCCACCCCTCCCGCCTTCAGTGCAAACCCAAGACGCAGGATCCTGCCGAGGGAAAGTGCTCCTTGAAATCATCACCGCAGACCCCGCTGCGAAAGTGCAGAGGAGGAGAGAGAAAAAGCCTCGGCAGCCAGCCTCCTACAGCTGAGGGATTTGCAAGCAGGGCAATGGCTCCAGGCTCTCAGAGATTCTCTCTCACCTTTCTCCAGGGCGTGGGATCTGTCCTCTTCATACTTCAGATCATCTCTGTTCAGGCTGATGGTGAGTCTCCCATTCAGTTTGGGCTGGGTTGCTATGACTGGAATAAGAGCTGTATGTTGAAATGTGTTATGGAAAAAAAAACCAAACTCACAAAAAAACCCCTCAAACCAACTTTTTT
>WEKY01025915.1:57432-68013 GCA_013390045.1 Picathartes gymnocephalus
TTTTAGTAAGGAGCTTAAATACACGCCCCAGTTTGCATTAGGAAACTTCTGATTCAGAGCTTTTTGAGACTTTACAAATATCCTGGGGTAAGCAGAGAAAGGAAATAAGATCCCAGAAGGCTATTATTTTATTACAACAGAATGACAGGATAGTGAACTTTTCCAGAGGAAATAAGAATAATGAAACAAAGCCAGAACACAACTAAGAAGACTCAGCTATATTTTAGGAGACCTCTCCTTATAATTCTAAGTACCTTTTCTCCAAAGAACTTTCCCATCTGCCCATTTCACATGTGTCACTTTATACAGGCAGGTACTTGAGGAAGGGAATCCAAGAAGTGAAAGACTTTGATAACCTCTTCTGTTCAGTGCCACACATGCCGAAAATGACTGCTCACCTTTCTGCACATGAGCTTCCTCTGCACTTCACTGCTGAGGGATGTGATCAGGACATGAATTTGGCTGAAGCACCAGCTACCAGTTACTCTGAAATGGGGCTTTTTACTTGCTGATGGTAATCCTGAATAGCTGCATCCCTTGAAAGTTTCCAGAAGCCTACTGCCCTTTTAATGATACAGCTTGTGATAATGGTGACCCACTTGTCTTAAGCAAAACGCGACTTACTTTTGAAACAAATGTATCTTTTCCTGGGACAGCAATGCTGAATGGTCACATTTTTCCATTTTCACAGCTGCAATAGATTTATGCCCTATCTCAGGATTTTTTTTTATTTCAGTACCCTGATCCTTTACCATTGATGTTTGCTGCATTATTCCAGAGAATAGATCTTAAACATTATAGGGAAAACAAAAATCTCTTCTTGTTTCTTCTCAGAGTATTTTTCCTGTTTAACTTAAATTGCTTTCAGTTGATGACAAAGTATGGCAAAGGGAAGGGAGAAAATTAATCTTGCCTGTTTGTTTCTACCGTTTGAGTAGAGTGTATAAATGTATACCATTTATACAACAGAACATTGTCTTGTAAAATTTAAGAGAATTACATTTCATTGAGCATAAAGGAAAAGAAATGTGTTAGACAACTGCATTGTGTTGCAGTAGGTAAAATTGTGATTCTGTTTTTAGGATGTACTCCTTTCCTAGCAAAATGGGTTTGAAATGAGGAGAGGTGGGTAAAGCATATCCATGAAAAAGGATTCTTCACAGAACTTAAGGACACAGGACAGGAATAATAATTTCCCTTGCTAAGAATGCTTCATCTGAAGATCCCCTTGTTTTTTCAGGGGCACATTCCAATTTTTATTATTTCTATAAAATTAACTAAACTAACTTCTTGATTCCTAAACAGGCATCTTCTAAAACAGAAAGGCAAAAAAAATGTTGGAGGTCATTTGAAGGCAGAGGTCATGACAGATTTTATTTGTCTTTCAACTGTTTGTCAAATTTACTTCACATGTGATAAAACATTTACAGAATGAGAGGGCAGAATATCTGAAGTGCTTTACAGTTGTCAAGCATTATTATAATACTGTGGTTTGCAATTTTATTTCAATTCTAAGTAGCATTGTGAAAGATGTGTAAGTCTGCTATTAACTTGATCTTCAGTGGGTTCTCCTAATATTAATATTCATGCAAACAACTGCAACACTGTCTTATGAGCCATCTGGGTTAGAACAGAAGAAAACACTGCTTGTCAACTTTAAAATTTACTGCTATGTATTTAGGAAGATCTGAGAGTATGAAACAGGATTAATTCTTTTATAGCAAATTTTGGCCTGATCCAGTCAGAAACCCCCTTCTCATTTTTTAAGTTGCAGGTGAAAATACAATTGTGCTAGTTTCTAATAGATGCAAATATCACTTAAGTGCCAATGAACCTTTCTGAGACACACATACGTGTTTGTGTATTTGTTATTTTTAACTGAAAGTATCTGACTGTGTTGCAAATTGCTGAATGGGTTTCAAATTTGCCTTGTAAAAAACCTATGAAATTCAGACTGGCCCCTGTTACAGTCAAACCTCTGAAAGTGGTTGCAATATATTTCCCTAAGGAAGATTTTCACTTTATTATCTCACACAAAAATAATGACAGAGAGCAGGAAATAAAACTGATGGGCATCGAGGTGTAAATCTTCAGAGCTTAACTGATCTCTTTTGACCATAATTTACCATGGCACATATTGCTGTAGCACAAATAAGCTCCAGAAAGACCCAGGCAAATGCAGATATAAAATATAGCTTTGTTCTGCTTTGCAGCTTTTTTTTTTTTCCCAATTGAAATGTGCTTGCTTAAAGCTGTTCAGGCCCAGGTCAAATGGACAGAAGGCTCCCCAAGGGCTTGTTCCTGCTCTGATGTACCATGGTGTGCCACTGCTGGTGCAGCTACTGGAGAATAATATGTGTTATTGTGGCAGTTCTCAATTGTATCAGTGCAAATTCAGAGGGCTTAAATTGTTTTCCATTTGCACTGAAATAGGAGGAAAAGGATGCCAGTTCCTACATCCTGCATAGGAGTTGCCTCTGCTTTCTTTGACTTCCTCTTTTGTCTTTTAACAGCTCCTAAAATATCCACACATATGAACCATAGTTTTCTGCAGAACATTTGCTCTGAGACAGAGCATGTCAGGAGAGGGTGATGGCAATTCATCTACTGTACTGAGACACTCCTGAAATGAAATATGTGCTAATTTCAAAACTTTGCTATTCGTGCCAAAGTGGAGTTGGGTTGTTGGCTAAATTTGAATTACATGAAGCCCTATTGGTCAAGTCAGTCATCAGCAGTGACCATGCATAGGGACTGCAGAGGTTGCAAGTGAAAGTATCCGGAGTCCAGGAAGCTGGGCACGGATAGTTGAGGATCTGAAAGACATGCCTCTAGCTAGAAACTGGTGACATTGAAGGCAGAGAGAACCCCCTACCTGAGTATTTATTTTGGCTTGTTTTGCATCCTTTCTTTAAAGTAAAGGAAAAAAATGTGTGTGTTTTCTCTTCTGCTCTCGCTAAACGCTCACACTTCAGTAGCACGTGTCTACACATTTCAGTCTCCCACTTGCAAAACAGCACACAGTCTCGCATGAACAATTCCAACTATTTGATTCTAAAGTGTCTAGTAAAATCAAAATTTAGGCTCAAGCTGAGTTTAACTGAGGAGGAACTCAAAGGTGACATCTCGATTTTGCTGATGTAATATTTTTTTAATTGAATAAGGCATCATTCACTGTTGTTTCTCACAGATATAAATTCCACATTCGTGAACACTAAGTAGAAGTGGTAATTAGCCAAATCTTTGTCTGCAATTATAGAGTTACTGGTTCCTCCACCTTTACACTTACAATCAAGTTACATAGTTATACACATCCATAGAAATGAAAATTAAATTTCTCTTGAAGTACAGAAGTGACCTTCCCTTCCTCTGCTCTCTTTTACCTCAATTTGAAATTTTTAACATTCAAGTAAAAATGTATTGGACTCCACATTTGCACATCTTTCACCCAATTTGTTTTGTTGAAACTGATTAATTTTTATTCTTTGAAATAGGAACTGTCATGTCGTGAGGTCAGCACACTGCATATGCCTTTTAAAGTGCTTTCATTTTATATTGTTTTTGAGAGATGTTCTTACTTCAAAGTATATTTGACTATGCAGTTTTATGTTTCTTCTTCAAGCATAATACAAATCCTGCTGAAGTCATGGAGAAATTAGAACTAATTTCAGTGGGCTTTAAGCTGTGCCTATGCACCTCAGAAGAACTTCTTGTTGTGTCTGTTACTGTAAAAGAATAAATCAGCCAAACTGTCTTCTTGATAACCAATACAATTCTGTTAAACCCACTGATCTTCCACAAAATATGGAGAAACAACTTTTGCACTGGTTTTATTTTTGAAGAACTCAGTTTTTACACTTCCAGATATCTGATTGTAGATGTTTCTTAAGTCTTGATAGCGTTATGAGGATCAGTTGTTAGAAGCTGAGTTTAGCAAAATTTGGAGCTGGAAATAAGGTGGAGTAAGAGTAATGAACCATTGGAACAGTTTACTATAAAGTGTGCTGTAAATTCTCCACTGGAGGCATCGAATCATGACTGGATGCATGTTGAAAAGACATGCTCTAGTTCAACTACGAATTTTTGGACTTGATGGTGGAATTGCAGTGGGAAATATACAGTCTAGTTATGCAGGAATTGAACAAGGTGATAAAAATGATTCCAAGAAGCCCTGAGATCTCTGTGTCTCTGGGGATGTTTTCAATTAGAATACACTGGGGTACTCTTAAGTAAAAATCTATTGCAAAAACCAGCTAAAACATTATCAATATATCAACATATAATCAATATTCTGTGATAATAGTGGTCAGATAATGGTAGAGGCTAGCAATCTAATATAAGCTAGTTATTAAAGAGGGAAACTCTTCTGTTTCAAGAATGAATTTTCATGTGAGCTATGAATCTCTCTGACAAATAACAGTTGGAAGAATGATGTCTTATTATTTATGCCTCATCACTGAAGCTAAAAGCTTTATCACTTGTTTCAAATGGGAATCTAAAAGAACCTTACTATGACAAGGATCTTTTTCATTCTGAACGTGCTGAACTCAACATGTTCAATAATCATCCTGAGAAATACTACCTTGCATGGGTTTTTAGCTCAATCTTTAAATCAAAGGGAGTTGCTTTGTTTAGAAAAGCTTCAGAAAAGTGTGTAGAGTTTTGGTAACAAATTTCCACGCTCCTTGCAGAGGTGGAAGCATTATCAGAAACAAATATTGCAGGGCAGAAATGAAGGGACAGAGTTGAGAGGGAGCTCAGACACCTTGGCTGCTCAAAGGTACTACAACCAAAGGTATACTAAATTCTTCATGTAGATATGATCCTTCATCCTGTGTCTTACGGAAATACAGAACAGTCTCATATTTAAAACAGAATCACAACACGTCCCTTGATACTATCTCAGAGATAAGACTGATTTCAACCATTCCAATATAAAAAAATTTCTGCTATGTCATCAAGTATACAGGGCAATCCTTTTTTAAGAAACCTTTCATTACAACTAGGTCCAATAAAAATGTTACAAATAATTATCCAGGATCCTTAAATTCCCCTAGACCAAAAATGATACCACTTTTAAGATAAAAAGTGAGAAAAATTCAATACTTCAGAATCTTAAGTATGTTATCCATGACACTGTAAGCTGCAGAATCCAATGTTGCAGTCTTTTTTGTTTAAGGGGATTTCCTGTTTTGATGTGCTTTTGTGTTCTTCCTATTACCATGCTAGCATGTCTCCTGTAACTTTTTCCTGTCAATGCCCCTCAGTAATGTGACATATCTCAGGATATTGAGAATCCAGCTATTCCATTGGTCAAGAATCTGATAAGTGAACCTTACTTGCTATTATATTTTCTAAGTAAGAAATTAGATAAAACCAGAGGGCTCATCTTGAAAACTGGGCAGATAGCCACAGAACTTCTAAAACTGAAGAATATTCACAGGTTAGTCTGGTAAGCAGGTTGGCCTTCTTTACCCACTTCTGGCTAACCAGAATTTCCTATAAAGCAGTTCACTGTAACTTCCCAACCAGTAAATCTTTCCTAGCTTACTTTATAATTCACTTTTTTATATAATTTGATCATCCCAGATACCTTTTCAAAGGACAAGACTCTGTTTTGACAGCACCTTCATAGTTTCTAGTAAAATGTTAGTGTATCTTAAGTGCTAGCAAACAACATAACAATAGGCAAGGGAAGTTGTCTCAGCCTCTGTCTCGGATAGCTAAAATCCTTTAAAAATATAGGTGTTGCTTACTGGTAAAAGGACTAAATCATTAACTAATAGTATCAAGATGGAACTCAAAGCTTGATGATTTTCCTTTCTTTACAGCTTCTAACTGAAGTACTAACATCTGGAAAATAAGGGTTATGCCATGTCAAAATAACATTCACGATTTAAGTCTGATGTTATGCAAATTTGACCTGTATGTCTTTGACAATGCATCTCAGTCCTGACAGTCAAATGGTGAAATGTAAAATGTGTACAAGCTTTTGGCTGGGACAAAGCCTCATAAAGCATTGCACTTAATCCCTGTTTTCCTCTAGGAGTGAAAGTTATTTTGCAATTTAAGAATGGTTGTACAAAAACCATAATCTCTCTGCCTATCCTGTCTCTCTCCCTAGGCCATGCACACTTCACTATGTCTGTCAAGGCTTTGGAAACAGGAGCTACATTAATGTCATGTGAATTATTTGGGACACATTGTAAAGAATCCTGATGTTCGTGTACTCAGGGACATAGAGGCTGGCTGCTTTCACTACTTTGTGTAAAACCCCCTGTTCTAGTTACAGTTAATGGTATTGATTACAGTGGAGAATCCAAAGACAATATAATCTAGTGGTTATCACACAGACCGATGTTTCTGGTTGTATTCCTTGGTCAGCTACTGTTAAATGCCTTAGGAAAATCACTGGGTGCTCTGAATTTCTGTTCCCTCTCATAGCTGCTTGTCCTGCTTATTTAAATCGCCATTTTCCCAAGACAGGATGACTTTTTGATCTGCACATGTAGAATTCCCACCAAAGTAGGAGTCTTCGTTGGGACTCATCTGCCCTTACTAGCTAATGTAAACACAAATGACATGTTTACTTGAGGGAAACTTCACAATTTTTGATGTAAGGACTGTGATTCTTCTAGTGGGTTTAGTTGTGCACAGGTGAGAACAGAAAGCTGTCGGGGGCAGACCTACCCTGTATAAGTTCCCTGTATTTAGGATTAGAATGAGATTTACCAATTTGTTGAAACAATATGTGGTGAGGGTTGCACTTAGTACAGAATCAGGCTGAATCAATCTGAAGGGCTCCTGATACTCGTCAGTACCTCCTATGAGTGTGAAGCTGGCCACATAGTGAACACTTGGTATGTGCTGGAAGTTATACATTCATATAACCACTACCACTAATCCGCTTTAGAAATAAGACATAAATAAGAGTTTCCAGGCATTTACTGAATGAGCAGTACTTAAAATTTTTTTCCTGCAACTGCAAGCAATCTCAGTCTGTACCTCTGAAATCTAGAAGGTATTCTGAGGGATGTTATTATCAGAAAAAAGATAGTTATGGCAACTTAAATGTCAGCTGCAAACTGTCTCGTTGTTTATTTCTTTTTCTGGAGCACCCACCTACTATGTTTAGTCCATAACTCAGTAATTTCTCAAGCTTCATTGCCAAAACCCCACCTGACCTTTTCCCAGTTGCCCAAACCTAACTTTCACCCTTACAGCTTTCCCAGCATTAGATAAATTAAAATAAACTGAACTGAAAATAAAAATAACACAAAAAATGTTATGCTAAATATGTTCTCATGTCTATAAAAAAAAAGTTAAAAAGCCTTCCATTGATAAAAAATATTGTCTGTCTTTCAAAAAAGACCTGGTAATGAAGCAGTCTACATTTAGACACAAGACATCATATAATGACATCATTTTGATTTTGGAGAGTAAGAATAACTCTATTTCTGACATGGAAGACAGGGCTGCAATACTGGCTTTTAGGCATGTGCTTACTTTATAGCTGTAGTTGTTACAGAGAAATTGTAAAATGTTTAGCAATGGGTTCAGTTGTTAGCAGCCTACAGGAGGTGTTATTTCCAACCTTGACTTTGTATGTGCATATAAGAGAGTATAATGCTTTCTCTCACCAGATTTTAAGCACAGACCTACAGAGGCAAGACAAGCTTCTCCTCTGAGTTAGGAATGACTAGTGGCTTAGCCATAATTGCTTTTCTGTTGGGGGACAAAATTAAAAGAAAAGCTAACATAAGGATATTTACAGTCTTGATTAAATTACACCTTCCAAGAAGTAGGTGGCCCATTAAAATAGACTTAGTAAAAGCATGAAGGCTTTATTTGGTGATAATTGGCAATATTTCTGTTGACTATGCATTGAGTACAATTCCATGATGGATGACATGTCCTTTCTTGGTGTTGCAGGGAAAGTGTTTGCACTTGAGTCCAAGAACAACTCTCAGGGTCTGGATTTAGCTGAAGCCAAGAGAGCTTGTGTTGACCTGAGTGCTCGCTTAGCAACTGCAGAAGAGCTGAAAAGGGCTGTTCTGGACTGTTCTTTTGCTGGCTGCACCACAGGATGGCTTGCCAGCGGCTCTGCAGGGTAAGGACAACAGCATAACACCTTCTGGGAAGTACTAATGATGGTTGTCAAGCAAGAGTTCCTCCTTGACTAAGACGTACTTAAAAGCACTGGCCGCAATTCAAGCATCATGACACATAGCTAAATTTGCCACTCTCCTCCCAGCATTAGTATTTTACAGCTAATATTGCAGGTACACAAGTATTCATCAGTCTCACCTGACAATCTCACAGATTGGATGCAATTTCCTCTTCTCTCTTGATGAATTACATTGTTACGGCTCCCGTTCCCCTGGCCTGTAGTGGGGTGCTGAGCCCTAAAGAGCCTTGCAGGCTGCTGGAGTTAGTGTCAGTGCTCCCACTGTCTTTGTTATTCTCCAGTCTTTCAGAAGCTCAGCAAACTATACTTCTCATGGGAGCCACGTGTCTGTCTAAGGTATCGATGCACAGCTGAACAGACAATAGGCATGTTGAAAAGGGCATAGATGCACTTAGATGTGATAACCCACATGTGGTAGAGTTTGTTGAGAAAGCTCACCAGGGAACTGATGCTGTCCCTCAATGTGTTTGAGGTAGCTCGGGTGACTCAACGTGGCACTAGGCTGAGCTTTTCCTTGCATGAAGCATTGTTGCCTCTGTAGAGGCCGATTTAAAGCAGGCATGTAAATGGAGAAGTTGAGGGAATGTCTGATGTCACTGAAGCTCATATTATAGGACCATACAGGAATTGCCCAGAAGGAGAATATCTAATCTATTTTCAATGTTGAATGGTGATAAAGTTTTGTTTTATAAAAAAAATGTTTCCAGACTTTAATATATTATTAGATTTTGTGGCAGTTACCAGTTTTTTAAGTAAGAATTGCTGTTGCTGTATTTTTTGTGATAAAGTTTCCAAATGACAGAAGATTACTACTATTAATGAAATATGATATTTAAACAATTTCAAGCAAAAGAAACTGTTTTCTGTGATTATATTTTTTCCCGGGTGAAAAAGCATTTGAAAATTTATTTGTATGTACTTCTGGTCATTAAAAAAAAAAAAAATCCAGAAATGTCTCAGGAAAGAAGACAGTGATCTAAGCCCTAAAAACCTTTTTCTGAAGACATTTGCTGAGATGTCTTGCAGGCTGACAAGCTAGGAAAGCTACATAACTGTAAGAAATGCAAGGCAAGGTTGTCGTGCAAGTCTTCAATACAACCTCTATATTCTGGAAGTAAGGAATGATGATGGGTAGGAGAAGAAATCATCCCTTTTTTTATCTAAGAAGTACCACTAGTTAGTCCAGTGAGATCCTCAATTAATTGCTGCAGGCACTGGAGCTGTGACTATTAATAGACCAGCTGTAGACAGAATATCTTCACTATCAAAATTGTATACAGTGATAAAAACACATCATACAGATGGGAAGGAAAGGAAGATTTTTCATCCCTTCCAACTTGCCCTACTCCATTCCTCCGGTAAACCTGTCCTTAGTATGGAAGTCTCTATTTATCAGAAAGGACTTAGTGGGGGCACATCAGCATGTCATTGCTGTGCAGTCACTCGATCTGACCTTCAGTGGAGAGCTTCACCACAGAGAAAAGTTCTTCAGAGCTGGAATTTTATACTCTGGGGCTATTTTACCCATGGCTGGGCAAGAACCAGGATGTATGTTACTTGGTTCATTGAACTGAATATTTTTTGCTCTGGGGAAAAATAGGAATTGTATACTGCCTAAAAATGCTAATGTGTTTTAACTGTAAATTAATGCAGCTCTGGAGAAAGAAGTGAGCAATAAAGTGCAAAATGTGCAAATGGGAAAAGTTCTTTAAGTTGAACAAGTTCAGCTTCAATATAGAGATTTACAGAGGGATTTAGATGAAAGGATAAAATGATGCCAAAAGGAGTTCAATGATAATACTTACAGGAGGAACATGCAATCTACTTGAAAATATCTTTACAGGGTTCTGATTTACCTCTGTCAGTCCAGGAAAGATATGGGGACATCGCTATGGACAGCACAAAGAAAACTTCTGTCAGACTGCAGAAGTAAAAGAGACAAACAAACAAACAAACAAGTAAACAAAGAAGTTGCTAGAGTGTTTATGGAATGGGATGAAGATTATGAAAAAAATATATATACACATAGATCAGGGTAATAGCCTCCTTTGGAATACTATAAGTATTGCTACTGTGTCTTGGGAAAAGTACTAAAAGTGTCTCAAAAAGGGGCTCAAAAATGATTAAAGGAATGGAAAATCTATTAAGAAAGGACTCCAATTATTTTACTAAATTAGTTACTTATTTTTTAAAAATTTACCTATTCAGTACTTTGGGCATTTACTGGATAGCTGGAAACATGACAGCAGGGATAAAGGATAGCTTGTATACAGGAAAACCTCTCCACACCAGCTGATTTAACCCAGAGAAGGGAAAGCAGGCTTCACAGCATACCCACAGGTTAAAGAAGTGTGGAAAATTACTTCCAAAATAAAGGTCTCTTTGCTTTGCTT
>WEKY01025929.1:10688-21303 GCA_013390045.1 Picathartes gymnocephalus
TCCCACCCCCCCGGGAAGCTCCAGCTCCTGCCCCGCCCGCGCTGCGGAGCGCTTTTCCCGCTTTGGACTCAAGCGCCAGCTCCATAAAGCTACAGATTTAAATGTGGTTCAGCGCAGCGGTGCCAAACCTTTGAGCACCTGAACCGAAATCAAGAGAACAATTCCTACCTGGGAGCAGCTCTCTTTGCCTGTGAACTCTGCTGGCAAACTGGCAGAGCGCCCGAAGGTATTCCTTTCCCCAGGAATCAGTGTGCAAGCGTGGAGTTGCCGCTCTGAGGGGTTTGCCGGAAAGGCTTTCGCCCTCCCGTATTGCCCCACAAATGCAGGGATTACGGTGCTACAGTTTAAGATCGTCTATTAAAGTAGATAACGGGAAGTTTTCCATGGGAAAAAAGCTCTGTGGCCAGGCAAGGTTTCAGTTCTTCTGGGTCCTTCTGCAGCTGTGAGAATTCCCGACTGGCCAAGGAATGGCTCTGGAAGAGGCTCCAGGGAGGTTCGGAGGTGGCACTCAGGGACACGGTGGGGCCGGGGCACAGCTGGAGCTCCACGAGCCAGGAGGGCTTTTCCCACCTCAATAATCCCGGGATTCTGTGATCCCTGGGATCCAGGGATCAGAGCCCAGTGTGGCAATTTTTTAGCGTTTATTTTCTCCCCTAATAAAATAATCATTGCATTTATAACGTTCCCTTCCAGCACCTATTTTTTTTTTTTTTCCATTGAAATGCTCTTTGCTCCTCATCAATCCATGCCCTAATTAGCGGAACTGCTCCCGTGTCTCAGACCCAGGCTGAGGAGCTGGAAGATAATTAGTATTTCCCCAATTAATCTCGTTACATGAATTCACCTCTTAGATTTTGATTTTTTTTTTTCCCCGGCACATTCAGAACAAATCCAGTAATTTAACAGCGTTTCCAGGAGTGAGCAGAGGAGCTGCTCCAAGACTTTCTGGGGTTTGAAACATTCCTGTAACAGCAGCTCCAGCATTTCACCTTCCCTTCCTGGCTGTCCCTCAGCTCCCTCTGATTTCTCATTAGGCCTCATTAAATTATCCTTGTTAGATTATGGCTCTGACCCCGTGTGACCCCACAGAGTTTGTTCCCAAGTATCCTTAATGTAAAAAAAAATAATAATAATAATAAAAAAAAATTTGCAAGTACCAGGCTGGGAGTTGAGATAAAGGTCAGTGTGGTTCCCCTCCCTTTTTCCAACTGTGTCCCAGCTGAGCCATTCCCAGAGGGGTCTCCTCCAGGGGAACAATCCCAGCTCTCCCAGCAGAGCTGCTCCATCCTCGGATCCTCTGGTGCCTCCTCTGGATTCTCTCCAGCAGCTCCAGGTCCTGCCAGGCTCTGAGCTTTCCCAGGATCCTTCTCTTCTCCAGGCTGAACATCCTCACCTCAACCCCGACTTTTATCCTCGGTGTTACAGCAGGAAAATCTCCAAACCCAAAGGCAATTCCCGATCTGTGACCCCCCCTATTCCAGCACAAACCTCTCCAGCTGCTCCTTTTCCTCCCAGGAGAGCCCAGGATACCGTCAGTCCCTCAGGTCTGGGGTTTCTCTGTGGCGTTTTGTAGAACTCAGTGCAGCAGAGCTGCAGCTCCCAAGCCAGAAAATGAACGTAAAGCTGGAATATTTGACCCGAGCAGATCCATGACTCACCAGGGACCTGGGGGAAGCTCACCAGAGGTGCCCAAAATCTCAGTGCTTCCCAAATCCTGTGGGAGAACAGGGCTGGCTCCTGCAGCTTCTCCTGCTGGGAGCTGGGAACAAACCCATCGTGCTGCTTAAAGCCATAAAATCAAAGGAAAGGTGCTCTGTTAATTGTCTTTCCCCCCCATTTTCAGTAGGAAAAAAACCTCCCAAATGGATATTCTGATTCACTGCATGGACACCTGCTGCTGCTAATGATGGAATTAAGCAAATGATCCTTTTATTGCTTTGTTCCCCAGCCTTTCTAAAAAAATTCTCCTCATATTTTTCTTGTCACTGCAGCCTCTGAAAGCCTCCCATGGAAACAGTGAGATGATTCTCCTTGGAAGGGAGTTCTCCCCTGCTTTTTACAGGCAGAAGCTGTAATTGCCTTGCCAGGTTGATGTTTCCAAGGTTTATTATCCCTTTTTTTTTTTTCTGGGCAGGGTCAGGAGTGGGACTTGGATCATCCTGGGGGTCCCTTCCAGCTCAGGATATTCCGTGATTCTGTAATTCTAATTATTGCCACTGCCAGTCACTTCCTCAGCTTGGGTTGCTTGTCTGAATTTGGGGTTGGGTTGTGAATGCTGAGTTTCTTGGTGAATGTTGATTTTCTTGGTGAGTGGCAGAAATCCCAGGTTTTGGAGGTATTTTTTCCCCCCCCCCAAAAACTGACAACCCCTTAGGCTTCCTTTAGTGGCTTTCAGAAGAAGAGACTGTAAAAAAAACCCCACAACTGAATGATTTAAAAATCAAATATTTGCTCGTTTTTGCAGTTTCCTGAATTCCCAGGGAACTGGCAGTGCTGGAAATGATGTGCAAGGAAAATGATTTGCAAGGAAATCTTTTTCCCTGGAAAAAGCTTTTTCCCCGGAGCTGTCAGTTCTTGGAAGTTTGGCTGTCAAGACTGATTTTTGTGCTCTTAAATGATTTGGGGCAAATTCAGGAGCTCTGGGGTTGCGGATCCCTGCCCCGGAGATCCTGAGGGCACCTGGAGAACCCAAAATATCCCAAAACCTCTCCCATTCCAAAGCCCTTTGTGGTTCTGCCCAGGGAGCAGGGCAGGTGTCACCCAGGGGCTGAATCCCTGTCCAAATGCACTGACCAGGCACAGAAAATGGAATTTTGGGTGAGAAACAGCAGCCGGAATGCAGGAGAACAGCCCCGAAAATTCCCAAATAATGATGGAAAACGGGCAAAGCCCTTGGGAGAAACGTCTGGGGTTTTGCTGTGGGACAGGATCCAGTGGGAGGGGTCCTTTCGGGGTCCCTCCAGCCCAAACTCCTCTGTGGATGCAGGATTTTATAAACCCAAGAGTGTGGCTGTGTGTGGCAGGATGTCCCCAGGCCCTGCTGAATGTCACAGGAGCAGAAAACACTTTGGGGACCCCTCAAGGAGTGAAGTTTTCCTCTCCTGCCACCACAAAACTGGGATTTTCCTCTGGATAGGGAATTTTGGGGCACCAGGGGCAGTTTCCTGCTGCAGGTTTATTTTTTTTCTTTTTGCATATTTTTTCCTCCTCCCGTTCTTGACGTTGTTTGTTGTTCTGTTTTTCCCCCTCCTGGTTTTTCCCACGTTCCAAGTAAGAATTCCTGCTCCAGGTGATGTGCACAGCCGGGACCGAGCTGCGGCTGCCTGGGGAAGAGATGAGAGGGAAGGCAGGAAAAAATTGTCTGCTTTTGCTCCCTCTGCTTCCCCACAGCCCCCTCTCCCAGAGAGAAATCAGGGAAAGGCTTGAAAGGGAAACAGAGAGTGCAGCAACCTGCAGAGGCAGGGAGAAACCAGAGAAAGAACAGAGAAACGACAGACAGAGAGAAACAGAGAGAGAAACAAAGAGAGAGGAACCAGAGAGAGAGAAAACAGAGGAAAACTGGGAGAGAGAGAAAACAGAGAGGGAAAAGAGAGAAAGAGAAAAACAGAGAAAGAAAAGAAAGAGAAAACAGAGAGAGGGAAAAACAGAGAGAAAGAAAACAGAGAAAGAAAAGAGAGAGGAAAAACAGAGAGAAAGAAAACAGAGAGAGGAGAAAACAGAGAAAGAAAAGAGAGGAAAACAGAGAGAGGGAAAAACAGAGAGAAAGAAAACAGAGAGAGAAAACACAGAGAAAAACAGAGAGAAAGAAAACAGAGAAGAACAGACAGAAAGAGAAAGAAAAGAAAAACAGAGAAAAATAGAGAGAAAATAGAGAGAGAAAACAGAGAAAGAGAAAACAGAGAGAGAAAAACAGGGAGAGAGAAAACAGAGAGAAACAGGGAGAGAGAGAAAAACAGAGAGAGAGGAAGAGAGAGAGAGAAAACACAGAGAGAAACGAGAGAGAGAGCAAGCCGAGAGAAGGCAGCCTCTGCTCCGTGCCTGTGCATTCCCAGAGGGATTCCCTCTGCTCCGTGCCTGCAATCCAGGGTTCTGCAGCTCTCCCTCCCCTGGGATCCCTCTGCCAGCCTGGTTTGTGTGGGAAGGGACCTCAAACCCCACCCGGTGCCAGCCCGGCCCTGGCAGGGACACCTCCCACTGTCCCAGGCTGCTCCAGCCTGGCCCTGGGCACTGCCAGGGATCCAGGGGCAGCCACAGCAAATCTGGGAATTCCAGCCCAGCCCCTCCCAGGGAACAATTCCTTCCCAATATCCCATCCATTCCTGCCCTCTGGCAGTGGGAAGCTATTCCCTGTGTCCTGTCCCTCCATCCCTTGTCCCCCTCCAGCTCTCCTGGAGCCCCTTTTGGGGCTCTGAGATCTCCCTGGATCCCCTTTTGGGGCTCTGAGCTCTCCCTGGATCCCTCTCCTCTCCAGGTGAGCACCCCCAGCTCTCCCAGCCCAGCTCCAGTTCCCCTGCAGGGTGGGGTTGGTCCGTGGATGCTCCTGGGAGTCCCAGGGTCAGTGCTGGCCCACGGGAGGGTTGGGATGTGGAGACACCAGTGGAGCTGCTTCGTGGCTGTGTGGGTGCATTTGTGCATGTGTGGATGCATTTGTGGGTGTGCGGATGCATTTGTGGGTGTGTGGATGCATTTGTGGGTGTGCGGATGCATTTGTGGGTCCGTGGATGCATTTGTGGATGTGTAGATGCATTTGTGGGTGTGTGGATGCATCTGTGGGTGTGTGGATGCATCTGTGGGTGTGTGGATGCATTTGTGGGTGTGCGGATGCATTTGTGGGTCCGTGGATGCATTTGTGGATGTGTAGATGCATCTGTGGGTGTGTGGATGCATCTGTGGGTGTGTGGATGCATTTGTGGGCCTGTGGATGCATCTGTGGGTGTGTGGATGCATCTGTGGATGTGTGGATGCATTTGTGGACCTGTGGATGCATCTGTGGGTGTGCGGAGCTGGTTTGTGGGTGTGTGGATGAACACCCACCGCAGGCTGGGAATTCTGGGCATTTAACAGACCCACCGAGGAACAAGGAGCTCGGAGCAGCGAGGGATAAAGCACCGAGCACAGCGCTCTCCTTCCCCCTGGAAGTGTTTCCCACGCTGATGCACTCTGGGTGCAACGTTTGCTCTTTAGCAGGGGGGAACCCCCCGGGTCCCCCTCCCCACGAGCCTGACTGAGCCCTGCCAGGGCAATCTGAGCCCTTGCTTGGCTCAGGAGGCTCCTGTGCAGTTCTCCCCTTCACCCTGAGGGTTCTGGGCCCACTGAAGTGTTTTAGAGGGTTTTTGGATGGGGGTCGCTGCTCTCTCCCGGAGCACGGCACAAAGTCAGCAGCTGACACCTCGGACCTCAAGAGTCCAACCGCGTTTATTTGAATTTCCCACGGTTTATGGAACATCCGGACTCAAGTACCACACGATTGGTCAAGACCATTGACACCCTCTTAAAACCACTGGCCAGTTCAGGATAATAACAGAAGTCCAGCCTCTTCATGGAAGCGCGCAGCTGCACAGGTGTTTACGTTCCTGAATCGCACAGATCTCATAAACAGCACCGCAAACCGTGAGAACGCTTTCTCTCTGCCTCAAAACTGCAGTTAATATGCCTGGGTTTTTCTGCTCAGGCTTTCAGCAGTATCCACAGATGGATTTTTTTTTCTCTGTCTTTTTTGGGGGGTAGGTGTGAAAGCAGCGGGGCCGTGAGCTTGCCCTGTCACCGGGAGCGCTTCGGGACACGCCGAGGTGCTTTGGAGCAGCACCCCCAGTGCCGAGCGCGTTAGCGGGGAGCAGCTCCATCCCTGCTGGGCATCGCCGGCCGCCCGCAGGGACAGCCCCAGGCCCTGGCAGTGCCCCCACCCTCCCTGCAGCGGCTGCTGCCCTGCCCTGCTCAGTGGGGTGTCAGAACCGCTCTGAGGGCAGCAGCCCCGATTAAAGAAGTGCCCCGAGGGAACCAAAGCCATTTCGCAGCGCTCTCAGCAGCTGCACAGCTGAGCACCCTCGCTCTCCTCCCTCGGGGCTCTTTCCAGCAGCTCTGGTGGCCATTTATTCGTTTTCTCTCTTGGTTTGACCAAATTAATTTCCTTTGAAGTGATGTTTCTTCTGCGCACTGAGGTGCGATGTGGATGTGTCAGGCTGGGAGGGTATTTGGGGGTGGTTTTTTTTTATTTTTCTGTGTGTTTGGAAGCACAGCAATGGCCTTTATTCTCTTTTTTTCTCGCAGAATGAGGGGAGGATGCCCTGTGCTCACAGCCCCAGCTCGGGTATCGCAGCAGGGCACCACATCTCCCTGTTTAATGTGGATTTGCGTGCAGTTCTTGGAATATCATGGCCACGTTGTGGGGTTGCTGGGCAGAGGGTTCAGTTCGCTGCTCTGTGCCCCCTGGGCAGGAGGAGAGGTGGCTCTGGGGTCACCGGCACAGCCAGGCTTTGGGTTCTGCGCTAAAACCATTGAATTCTGCCATGAAACGGAATTTGGAGGGATGTGAGAGAGGCTGAGGGGGCTGGGAAAGGGGCTGGAGAATTCCTGAGGGAGCTGGGGAAGGGGCTGGAGAATTCCCGAGGGAGCTGGGGAAGGGGCTCAGCCTGGAGCAAAGGAGGCTCAGGAGGGACCTGGTGGCTCGGCACAACTCCCTGCCAGGAGGGGCAGCCAGGGGGGAATTTGGGATTTTCTCCCAGGGAACAGGGACAGGAGGAGAGGGAACGGCCTCAGGCTGGGCCAGGGCAGGCTCAGCTGGGACAGCAGCAGGAATTTCCCCATGGAAAGGGTGCTCAGGCCTCGGCAGTGCCCAGGGAGGTTTGCAGTGCCCATCCCTGCAGGGACAGGAGCTGCTGCCCAGCACTGGAGATCAGATTCCCATGAATATTGCAAATCCTACAGAGATTTCCCTGGCTCCAAACCAGGGAACACTCAGGGTGGGATGGGAACACTCAGGATTGGTTGGGAACACTCAGGATTTGTTGGGAACCCTCAAGATTGATTTGGAACAGTCAGGTTTGGTTGGGAATGCTCAGGATTGGTTGGGAATGCTCAGGTTTGGTTGGGAACGCTCAGGTTTGGTTGGGAATGCTCAGGATTGGTTGGGAATGCTCAGGTTTGGTTGGGAACGCTCAGGTTTGGTTGGGAACGCTCAGGATTGGTTTGGAATGCTCAAGTTTGGTTTGGAACACTCAGGTTTGGTTTGGAACCCTCAGGATTGGTTTGGAACACTCAGGTTTGGTTGGGAAGGCTCAGGTTTGGTTGGGAACCCTCAGGATTGGTTGGGAACACTCAGGTTTGGTTGGGAACGCTCAGGTTTGGTTTGGAATGCTCAGGTTTGGTTTGGAACACTCAGGATTGGTTTGGAACACTCAGGTTTGCAGCCTTTGGCCTTGCAGAATTCCCAGTTACAACGCCACAGAGAGCCCCTGGAGCTGCTGGAGGGTTTTCTCCCATATTGGAGCAGATCCCAGCAGTTTTTACTCCCCCACCCACACAGGAATGTTCCTCTCCTCACCCACAATGACCGTTGGGACCAACATGACCTGAAAAAGTCCCTGTTTTCGCTGCTGGGCTCCATCCCCAACAAAAAACTGCTATTTTTGCCTGAACTCTCAGGTTTGTTTTTTTTTTCCCAAACCAGCGGCCAAGAGCGTCGTTCTGATCCCTGCTGCTGCAGGGCCCCGAGCTGGGCCAGGATTCCCAGCCATCCCCTGATGAAGGAGATGATTTGTGCCTCTGCCTCACCCGCGTGAGCCTTCGGTGTCGCTCGGAAGGGATGTGGGCAGAACGTGTCTGGGGTAACGTTCTCGCTGATAGCAAATTAAGCTGCTAAATTAGCATGTCTCTGCAGAAGCAGCTGGAAGAGAAACGTTAAATAAAAGAAAAAGCAATTTTCTCCACGAGGTGATGATTTAGCAAGGATTTCACTGCACCCTGTGAAGCCCAGCCTGCTGCTGGGTCAGGTTGTCGTGGTAAATATTGGAGAATCAAGGGTCTGGATCTGTGTTTTTCCAACATTTTTGTTGATCTTCGTTGGAAATAATCACAGGAGCATCTGGAGCTGAACGAAATCCATAAGGATCATCAAATTCAGGTCCCTTTTTGGAGCATTGTTTGACATAAGGAGCATTCAGACCTCACCTACAGCAGAATTTTGGGGGTGATATGAAAGTATTTAATGACAGTGTTTGATTGATTCCCCATCAGGTGATTTCCATCCCTGGAAAGAGGTTTAGGGCAGAGCTGAAAACTTCATTGGAAGTGCTTCTCTTCTGTATTTTATAGCATTAGGGATAGAGGAAAGGAGTGTTTGAGGGGGAAAAAGAAAAATTCTGGGAAGCAGCCTTGGAACTGGGGGTGGGGACAGCGAAACCCGGGTGGAAGTGGCTCCTGGGGACAGGGCTTGAAGTGACCTTGCTGCTGCTGGCTGATGCTTGGAACGGATGATCCCAAAGGTCTTTCCCAGCCTGAACAGCCCTGGCATCCTACAAAAACCCCTTGGGGTAGAAAACATTTCAAATTCCCTGTTTTCCTTCCATTCGTGGTTCCTTTGGGTGAGTTGGGAGCTGAAGGAGCTCAGATTTAACGTGGCCGTGGTGCTGGTTGGTGCTTGGAACGGATGATCCCAAAGGTCCTTTCCAGCCTGGGATGCCACAAAAACCCCGGAAAACATTTCAAATTCCCTGTTTTCCTTTCGTTTGTGGTTATTTTGGGCGAATTGGGAGCTGGAGGAGCTCGGCCTGGCTGAGCCAGGGCTGTCCCTGCCCCTGACCCTGGTGCTGAATTCCTGAGTTCCTGAATTCCCAACCCAGCGCCGGCTGCCTGGGGTTGCCTTGGCAACTCGGCTGGATGGGTTCCCCCTTTTCCCTTCGCTTTCCCTCGGTTCAGGCTTTTCCCTGCATTCCTGGCGGGGAAATGTGAATGTCGGAGTCGGAGGGTGAAGGAAAGGGCTGGTTCGAATGCCTGTGAAGGACCCGGAGGGAGGGACACGAGGGAGGGACACCTCGGGAAGGGCCGGAGCAGGAGGAAAACAGAGCTGGAATTTCTGCTGTCACAGCCCTGGGGGGGTTCCCAGGGAATGCTCTCCACACTGAGCTGTAAAATCAGGGAATGTTTCAGAGCTTCGATCCCACCCTTGCCCTGCCCACCTTGAACTGGGAGTGTTTTCCCAGCCCTTTTTCCCTGCGGGAGGAGGAAGTGCCGTGAGCCGCGAGGGCAAAGCGCCGATTGCAGAAATCAGCTGGAAAATCCCGGCTCTCCCTGGTGCCAGCAGGAGCAGGAGCCGCTCCAGCAGCAGAGCCCTGGCTCTGCAGGGCGCACGGGCAAGGAGGAACCATCGGGAAACTTCCACGGAGCGGCAGCTGGGGATGCTCCCAAACTCCCCAAAAGATGCAAAGGAGGGGGAATCCAACCAATTCCCCCAGCAGAGCTCCCTGGCAGGAGCTCCAGTGCCCCCCTGGGCTGGGTGATGTCCCTCTGAGCCCACCTGGGCTGTCCCCAATTTTCCATCCCCCAGGAAACCCCCGTGCTCCCTCTTTCCCAAATAATTATTTCTCCCTATTTCCATCATTTCACCCCCTCCCAGCCCTTTTCCCCTTTTATTTCCACCTCTCTTTTCATCCTCTCTGCTCAAGTCCCTGCCCTGGTTTTTCCCTTCCACAAATAAATTACGGCCCTCACCAGCTGCATTTTAAAAAGCAGGATTTTGTTATATATGGCTCCATATTTTTTATCCCTTTTAATTTGCAACTCAATTTCCTGCCCCCGCTCCATCCCCAAGTAGCTTCTTCTTGGTAAAATATTTCCTCTAGAAGTTGCCTTCGTTGTCTGGGCTCTCCCTGCAATATTTCCTATCAATTAGATAATAAATTATGGATCTGACAGGGTTGCTTAACTGGAGTTCACAGTGACTCCTGAAGAATCCAGCAAAAGTTAATCCATCCCGGGCAGTTCCATTTGTTCCTTTCGCCGGAGAACCAAGGCATGGATTAGTGCTGGAATTTCTGATTGCATCCCGAGGGATTCTGCGAAAAAGAGGGATGAGAGTAAAGTCAGGGTCTGAACAGAGGCTTCTTCAGAAAAACCTGAGATTTGCCTCAAGATTCTGCAGAATCTTTCCCTTAAAATCCTCATTTTTCCCATTGGCAGCCAGGGCAGAGTCTCCTAAATGGGAATAAAAACCTTTTTGTGGGCAGGTGATGCCAGCACCGCCCCAGGGGGAGCCTGAGCTGCTCTTATCCATCCCTGAATCGGCTTCCTCCCTTTCCCAAATTTCTCCCTGACTCTGGTCCCTTCCCTCAGGACCGTGCTGTGCTGCTGTCACTGCCTGAGCAATGCTGGAATTTATGGAGCTCTCCTTTCTTCCAGCTGCACCCCTTCCCTCACTCCCTGGAAATACCCCTGGAAGCCACTGAGCCGTGCAGGGCTGGGGCTCCCGAGAAACTGAAACCTTCTCAGCACTCCGACCGACCTGCTCTGGGAATTTTTCCCAACTTTTCAGAAGATAAAATGGTCTGAAATTCCTCTTTGCTTCTGCCTCCCCACTCTGTGGGAGAGTAGCATAGGATTATGGAATTACTGAGGCTGGAAA
>WEKY01025980.1:0-15396 GCA_013390045.1 Picathartes gymnocephalus
CCAGCAAGAAAACAATATTAGCCAGGGCATAGTGGTGCTGTGCTTTACACTTTTTCCCAGGTTTCTTTCTGAGGTATTGTCTGTGCGAGGAGGAGCTGACAGGAATAACAGGAAAACAGCCTGTTCTGTTGTGTGCTCACTGTGAATATGCATTTTCACACACCACTGTGCCACCTGTAAAGGTTATTTTCTACTCCTTGTAAAGAGAACCGCGAAAGTGAGCTGTTTATTTGCATCTGTATTTTATTATTTAATCAGTAAGAATGTGCATTTAAGAACTTAATTTTTTGATGTCACTAACCCAGAATGGATCCTATCCAGGGGGTAAGGGAAGTCTTAGATCTTAAGATTGTCTGCATAATGCTTTTTAATTACCACCTTCATGCCATGAAAGAGTTCTGTCCCTGTTGGACAGGACATCTGTTACATCTTTATTGCATATACTTACTACTTTGGGATTAGATTATATTTACTTCATTAATTTGTTCCTTAGCAGCTTTGAAGGTAAGGTTTCTCTGCTTCTTTCCTTTTAATTTCCAATAAATATTGTAGTTGCAGCACTTTTTCTGACAGAACTACACTGAGAAATAAGGGTAAAACAATGCCTTCTCATAAACTCTTGGAGGAATACTCTGCTACTATTTGCAAACAATATTGCAACAACAACCATTTTATTGCAAAGTTAAAAAATTAAACTAAAAAAATATAATTTGCTGTGGTCATTCCATTGTAATGATGCTTGAATTTGTGGCCATTTTCCCATGACCCATATTAAACAATGAATTTCCATCCTATCAGTATTATTGTGTGGGAATTCTTCACTTGAAAACAGAAACTGGCCACATTTTTCTGAAACGAGGGAGTAGGAGTTCAAATTCTGCAGAGTGACAGGAAAATTTGCTTTAAGCAAAAAAAGCAGCATTATTTTTGCCAAGAAAAAGTTTTTTCTTCAGTAAATCCATCACCAGTGCTCTAGCAGACTTGCCTAAAAAAACAAAACAGTACTTTTGGGAAGTGCTTTGTTAACTTCTAATAGTCTTTTCCACTACTCTTTGGCTTTCTATCAAGTGTCCTTGCCAAGTTGAAGTGATGTGGTGTGCTTGGCAGTGACATACTGCTTTTAGGTGCCAGTGGTGAGCTGTTGCTTGCTAGTAGTTTTCAATATGCTGTGAAAGCCTCATCACTGTTAAATATATTGTTAGAGGTGTTACAGAAGGCAGTATCCCATAATACCTTTTGCAGGATTTTCTTCCGAGGTCTTTATTTTTGAAGGAATGTGTTTTTTATCAGAGAGTGTGTAGGTGGTAGTGCGATGGATTTTCTGTTTTGTTTCTGAACCGGTTTCCTAGGGAAACGAGAGTTAAAAAAGGCTCACAGTCTGTCTGTCTCATTCCTCCAAATAATTATAACCGCACAATTTCAAAGCAATTTGTGAGAAATTTAGGCTGCTCCTAGTTTTGTGGAAACTGGCAGTTGGGCAGAAGACAGAGACCTGTGTTAATCAGGGAAGTGTGAGGAAAACCAAGATGTGCAGTGACAGCTCACTGGCCAGTGAGCCAGCGCCTTGCTCCAATGTAGCCACATAATCACTGTTTCTCATCAGTTTGAGGAATCCAAGGGGTGGGAAGAAAAAAAAAAAAGAAGAAAGAAAAATTTGAGCCTGTGGCAGCAAGGTTGAAGAACAAAAGCTTCATTAGTAGGAATCACTCTTCATTAGCTAATGGAGAAAAACTTGAGTAGGAATTTGTGTAATAGTGCAGGTAGCAAAAAGGAAGAAATATTTTGTCTTGTGCTGATCTTAATCAGGTCTTTGACCACCCTTGTGTACAAACAGAGTTGGCAAATCCAAAAATGTATGGACAGGAAAGTAGGTCCTCTTTGGATAGCTGGACCCTCCTACCTCATTTAACACTTGCCTAATTCATTGCAAAATGACTGATCCATTTGGTGGTTCTAGCTCTGTATCTTCTGGAATTAGTTTATCTGGTCACTCTAAAAATCATAGATGTGGTGATACATGGCTCTTCCACATGCCAAATTAATCAGGAACCATTGGGTAATTTGTTTGATAGGGATTACTGCCGCCCTGTATTTTCGGATGTTCCCATGCAAATCTTTGCATGTTAAGTATGTCATGAGTTTCCTGTGATGATTTTGAACAACGAGGATTGGACCTGCAAATTTTGCTGCAAATACCAGAACAGCTTCAGTTCCAACTGGATTTCTCCCTTTGATGCTGTGGGGTAGCTGAGATATCCAAGTACAGCTCACCAGTGGCACTGAGAGCGCATCTCATGAGGGTGATACAAGGTCTGCTGGGACAGTAAAATCTTGATCTTGCTTTAGTAGACACAGACTCTTCACATGAAATTCACATACCCTGACAGAGGTATTCTTACAATTAGCAGTGGTGGGAATATATTCGCATTATCAATACAACAACAAATAGAGGTAGGGCAGGAGAGCTGAGAGGAAGAGTAAACACTGTAGAGTGTTTTGCATTTGGTTTTTCATTGCAATTCCCCAAGCAGGCCTAGTAATTGGAAACTAAGCCAGATTTAGTTTACTTTTATTCCTTTTTAAAATTTGGTGTTTTCCTGGAAATTTTGATGGAGTTAAATAGCTCCGTTTTGACTCTGTTTATAATCTAACAGCTGTTGTGTGTTCTGCATCTTGTATAGTTGTCCACAGAAGTGTTCATCTTAGAATTACTACGGGGATGTGTTTTTAAAAAATTCAAATGTATTATAAACCCTTTCCTCTGAATTTAATTTACCTGCCCCTCAATATCTCCTGTTTCTACTAAATTTAATTGTGTAGCATTCTCTTACCCAGCTTTCTTTTCAAAAATGACTAAACCCAGGGCCAAACTCTAATTGAGAGTATACCTTCAAGTAACACAAGTAACACTACTGGCTTGGTTATACAACCTGTGTTACATTTTTGGCTGCTTTAACATTTATTTAGTTTCGCTAGTAAAGCTGAAAACAATTTGCAGACATCTATGAAAAATTACAGCATTTTCTAAATAGGGGCATTTGATTTAATGCAGACCAAAAGAACAGTGAGAAGTTGCACTATATGTTATCTTCCAAATGAAAAACATGTATCATTTGGAAGTGTCTTCTCTTTATCTAAAATATATAATATTTCAAGCCTGGAAAAAGATAAAAAGATGAAAGTCACTATGATACTTTAGTTAATCTAATTTAAAATATTAAGTGCTTAGTACCTAGCACTGCCTTTTGAAGAAAAGGAGTATCATTGGTTGATACAGTCAAGAAATGAGAACATCTGAAACAGGGTAATATATGGACTTTAGTAACAGGATTGGGAAAAATCCCTTTCTAGCTTTTAAAAAAATCAAACAAACTTGGCACACAGTATCATCCTAAGTAAGATTTTGCAAAAGAGTCTAAAATACCTATTAGAACAGAAGGGGAGAATGTATGTGAAACACTGGCGATATAAAATGACAAGAAACAGAAACCAGCAGGTAACATTTGAATAAAGCCTTCAAGCATTTCTAAAGCTATCTGTCCTTTTCCGTATATATAATGCAAAGTGTTATGTATAAAATATATACAGGCATCACCTGCCAAGAGGATTTTCGTTTCCCTGGAGACTATCAGTTCTCTATTGCATGGGTTGGCTTGGGGAATAAGAGCTATCTTGATAAATCCTAACCTGAGGTTATTGGATATATCGGTAAATTTAAATCTTTGTGTTGAAGGCTGAATTTATAAAATTCAAATTTTTAAAATGCTCTCTTTAGATTCCAGCTGTTTCTTCTGGCATATATTTATTATATGCAGCAATTACCTTGTGAATTGGGGAAAAAAGAAAACCTTGATGGTAATACTTTGATGGTAGTTTTATCTTCTTGTTCGTCTGGCTGTGCCAAGTCTTTGATTTTAATCACACTTACCAGTATATCATGAAGAACATGCATGAGACCATAGCGTGCATGAGATCATAGCAAATGTATTCAGACATAGTTGCTACTTTGTGACTTCTTTCTCCACCCTTTTCCTTAAGTGTTTGAAATCCTCTTGTCATTTTTCGGTTTGTACATTAGGCTTCAGTCAGATTTATCATGTGAGTATGGAAAGAAATCCCATGTAAAGAATGGAAACTGCTTCGGTCATCTCTGCTTGATTAAAATTGAAAACACTGTAATCTCGAGGTTATTCTCATTGGTTTGGATGGAAATACATAGACATATATATGTACCTTTCTGCTTTTGACCTCCTTAAAGAATCAGTACATGGAGAATTTTATTGACAATAGGATATAGTGATTTGGAAAGCTAAGAAATGCTAAAAATTCCATGTCAGAGGAGATTTTTTCTCATACAGCAAAGTATACCATAAAATGAATAAATTCTGCATAATTTGAAACTCAATAAAGTAGGCAATTTTTATACTCATCTGAAGCTATTATCTATGCTTTTTACAGGTTTTTTTTTATTCTTACTGCAATGCTAGTTTGCTTTTTGTAAAATTCGCAAAGAAGCTAGTGTTACTTTGTTATACTCTGCAGTTCTAAAAGTTTCTGAACTTTTATCTGAAGTGAAAATTTGCCAGAAATTTTCTGGAATATTGAAGTGAAACATAAAACAGAGGAGGAGAAGGAAAGGAAAAGGAGGGAGTTATGATGGGGGAAAAGACAAAATACATTTAAAAAAGTATGGGAGAGAATGAAAAGATTCTGTAGGCTGCAGAATTAGCTGTGAAACTTGCCAGTGTTCATTATTACTGCTGGTAAGAAAAACGGTCAGAACATTAGTTAGAGAGGGGGTCAAAGCACAGAAGATGCATCAGCCCTCCAAATTTTACGATGCCACCAACTTCTAAGATGTCAGAAGATCTCTTCAATGAGTTGTTCTATTTTTTGCTCATTAGGTAGTTCCTCTTTACCTCCTTTTAAAATTTGATAATTGGCTACTTGCTGTGAGAGACGTGACTTGCTGCACTGCTGGTGGAAGTGATGGGAAGTCCTGTTTCAGTACTTCTTAAGCTGTTAAAGAGAACAGCACTCAGTGTTAGACTTTGGCAGCTAAACTATTGCCATCAACAGATTCTAAAGGCTTTAGGAGAGGGAACCAGTACTTCGGGGGGTTATGTGGGGTGGAAATACATGTGAATGAGCATGGTGATCCTTCCTGTAGTTCAGAATTAGCCCTTTCTCTCCTCTGTAGTTCAATGTAATACTCCTCTTTTGGATCTTATGCAGATAACAAGTCTGTGTGAATAAAATGGAACTTTGAACACTTCCTGTGATTGGTTGGACATGATGTGAGTCTTCTTGGTTTTCTTGGTTTTGTGAAATATAATTTACCTGCCTTTGTTGTCTCTGTCGTTGGTCTGGATCAATTTAGGAAGTAGAACCAAGCAGGAGGGAGTGACGGATTTAAAAAATAGCATTTTGAAGAGCTATTCAAGTGCAGTAGGAATAGGATTTCCTAGGTATATTTCTGTGCAAGTTTAGATGAGAAGTCTCTCCCCTTTTTCACCTTCTTTTATTTTGCTTTTTGCACAGTCATTAACCCATTTTACCTCTAGTAGGTGGTATTCTGTTTGCCCATTTTGCATAATTCTGCCCATGAGCTAATGGGTATAAGCTGTGGGTCATTTAAGAAGTGCTTGTTAATTTATTCATGTTACTAAACTTTTGTTTAGTGATTGTTTTTTAACTTGGTGGAGGTGGTAGCCTGGATATTTCCTTTTTTTTCTGAAACACCAGAAATTAAACCATCCCATGCATAACCACATCATGTTTGTGGCAAATGTAGCCAGTTCTTAAGATACTTATCTTATGCTTGCAAGACACAGAAATGAAACTTTGACTGGGCAGCAAGCAAGATAACTCACAGATGCAATGAGATTTGACAAAACTGATCAGATGATTAATGTAATCTCATTGCATCTGTAAGTTATCTTAGTACTTTCTGAGTTTGACTAATGCATGTATTTGCTGTTTCCTAAAGGAGTGTTTGTGTATATCTACGTGTACCTGCATACATGTATATGTACATTTCTATTTACTTACATGCTTTCCAAAGATATATGTGCAGTTTCACAGTCTTTCGGTGGATTTTCTCCCCTCTACCACCTTGAGATTTTCAGTGCTTTGCTTCTGAATATCTTTAACTTCCATTATTACCTTTTCACTAAAAGTAAACACTAGGAGCTTATTGAACAGACACCTTCATTTATGAAGTACTGATTGATGTTGCATATTCATCCTTTCTTTTATGGGGACATTTATTGTATTTGTCTTCAAGATTGAAAGAAAAACCACAGAGAATGTCATTTAGCATAACTGAAAAATCCACGTGTTATATTAACATCCAGCATTTTGCCTCTCTTGACAGTCTGAAGAGTAGCACACCAAGACTGTCCATCTTCTCTTTGAAATTAAGGAACCTATATATGCACCTCATGGAAGCTTAAGCTCTGTTCAGAAGGAAAAGAGACTGTAGTACAGCTTGTGTAGTTGTTACTCCAAAAGCTTAAGCTGTTAGCTCATTGAATTCTACCATTAGTGTGTTTCAGGTAATTCAAATCATGTGATAGTGTCACAAGTACCACCTGTTTTCTGCTAGGTCAGTTCTACAGCTTTAGCGTCTGTTTGGTAGGTTTTAGTTCAGAAACAATTATTTGGAACTCATCACAAAACTTGCTAGAAATGTTTTTACTCCTTTATGTTCTTTAAGTTACATTATTAATAGGGTTGCCTTTATTTTCATTAGAAGTACTCTGATTTTCTGAGAGCTTTGTGTTGTTATTGGTGACAAGAAACTATTTGTGGGTTGAATGAGGAAAGAATAATTACAGTTAAGTGAGAGTAGCATCGCTGCATTTTCTGGCCCACAAACAATTTGTGGTGCATGAAAGAGAGTTCCTTAGTTTTTGTAACAAAGAATGAAAAATTTGCAATAGATGGCTTAAATTTTTTTGTGTGTGAGATTGACACTGAATGGAAATAACCTTCTCTGAGGATGAGTCTATAAGTGTTTTGAGAATATTCAAGTAACAGTTTACTGTCTTCTCTCCAGAGTAGCAAACTGGCCTTAACAAATCTGAATAGTTGGAAAGGATGATGATCTGGATTCCTTCAGCTGTTCCGAACTAACTGCTGAATAAGTCAGTGACAAGTGCCTTAAAAACTTTCTTATTTATAGTACAGAGAGGTGATCTTTTCCAGTCCGTCCTGCATTGTAAGAGAAAAGCCAACACTTCACAATAGGTTGTTACCCTGCACCTTCCTCCACTTCGATTCTGATGATCCCCCAGCTCTCTGAGAGGAGCTACACTACCATTCAGCCCTCAGGGCTTGCACAGAGAAACCCAACGACTTTGGCAAACCAAAAGGGGGCCTGACAGGATGGTCCTTCATTTAGCAGTCAGTGTTCAGCTTACCCAAACTAGCTGCTCCTAGTGGCACTGGTTTGTTTGTGTGTCCTAGTTGTTGTGGCTCTGCACCTTCTGTCAGTGCGGTTCTACCTTCCATCAGGAAATCACAATTCCAGTAATACAGGTAATTCAGTTTCAAGTGGTGTGGAAATTCATAGAAACACTGAAAAAAATGTGCTTATTTAACCACTTTGATCTTGTAAAACATGAATACATTACTTCTAATTCTGAACATCATCCCAATTAAAAATTTTGCTGCGGTTGACATGTTCCTACAAAATGTTTTAAGGTGAAACTGGATCTTCTCGGGGTACTTTTTAGTTAAATTTCTTTGGCTGGTCCTAATACAAAGACAGTGTTTTGCTCTTCTAGAAGTTATTCTGCTGTAGATTTGACTTCCTTAAATTAGATTAAAGTTGCTGGAAAGAAATTAATATTAAATCAAGAAACAGCAATCCTCATACTAAATAGAGGAAGTGTGCTTGCCTTGCAATTCTGCAGAATGATCAGGGCTGTTATAAACAGTCGTAAACATGCTCGGGAGGTGTCCAGTGTGAAAACATGGGAAATTTTCTGGATTTGAGGTAGGTTTCTGTTTCTCCTCACACACACGCACACACACACACCCCCCATCTTCCCACATTTTTGTCTGCATTTGTTGCTGCTGTTTGTTTTCCTGTCAGTGGACATGTGATTGTGACCACCTTGGTGGGATACTTGAGGTGTAACAGAGCGAGCTTGTGCCATTTTCCACGAGGTGGTCACTAAAGGCAGGAGGGAAATAGCCAGGTCTGTTAGAAAGCCCTGAAGGACATCAATGGATGGTGTTGGGGCAATGACTGTAGTCCCATATGACCGTAATTTTGATTGTACCTTGTTTTCATCTTACACGCTCATTGCTAGATTTGTGAGGGACTGTAAATGCTAACACCTAGACGCTATTCAGGTTCCTCCAGGTGATCTCCTACGTGCTCTGTGTAGTGCAGGAGGGAGATTTGGGTGCTTTGGAAGGACAGCAGCAAAAAAATCGTGCCAAGTAGGGAGGTGCATGGAGGTAGTGAGTATGAGTGACTAAGTGTGTAGTTAGTATACCTGAATGTTTGCTTCTTTATAGCTCACAGGCTCAGCCCTGCTCAGGGGCAGCTACTTGGCTTTGAGCCCTCAGTGGGGGAGGGAGAGCTGCGCTGAGGTTGCCCCTGTGGCCGTTCTGTCAACCACCTCCCTCTTCTGAGGAGGGCTCCATGAGCCCTGCTCTTACCTGGGGAAGAGATGGGAGGACATAGTTCTTTCTGTGAGTCATCTGAAGCATTTGTAGTTTTGTAGAAGGGCCTGCAAGATTTGTGAGGCTGGACAGAGGAGGAGCGTGAGTGGGTCCATAGTTCACTGGCTATGGGTGCCTCAAGCAGGAATAGCTCAGAGGAATGACCATGGATCAGGAAATAGTTTCATCCTGCACTTTGAAAAAGAAAATTGGACCTGAATTTCTTGAAGGGTCTTAGCCTGATAATGTGTTAGGCCTGGTCATGGAGTTAGGACAGGAGTGCAATTTTGCAGATAGCAACAGGCTGAGTGGTGCAGGTAACACACCTGAGGGACAGGGTGCCATCCACAGGGACCCTGGACAAGCTGAAGGAGTTGGCTCATGTGAACCTCATGAGGTTAAAGGAGGCCAAGTGCTAAGTCCCACACTTAGGTCAATGTCACCCCAAGTATTAGTACACAAGCTGGGGCTGAAGGGATCGAGAGCAGCCTGCTGAGAGGGACCTGGTAGATGACAAACTGGACATGACCAAGCAGTGTGCACTCAAAGCATCCAGAACAGAATGGCCAGGAGGTTAAGGGAGGGGATTCTGCCCCCCCTGCTCTGGTGAGACCCCAGCTGCAGCGCTGCATCCAGCTCTGGGGTCCCAGCACAGGAAAGACATGGAGCAGGTCCAGATTAGGTCCACAAAGCTGATCACAGGGCTGGGGCACCTCTTCTATGAGGAAAGACTGAGAGAGTTGAGCTTATTCAGCCAGGGGAAGAGAAGGCCTCAAAGTGACTTTATTGCAGTCTTTCAGTACTTAAAGGAGGCTTTTAAGAAAGATGGAGACAAACTTTTTAGTAGGATGTCTTGCAATAGGACAAGGAGTGATGGTTTTAAGCTAAAAAGATAGATTTAGATTGGACTTAGGGAAGACATTTTTTTACATGAGGATGGTGAAACACAAACAGTTTTCCCAAAGAGGTGGTAGATACCCTATCTCTGGAAATTCATTCAGGGTCAGGTTGGATGGGCTTCTGAGCAACCTGATCTACTTGAAGGGGTCCATGGGCCTTGCAATGGGAATTGGACCAGATGATCTTTCAAGAGCCTTCAACCCAAACCATTCTGTGATTTTATGAAATAGGAATAGTAATATGCATACAGCTACCAGGTAACTGAGTTGCTACATCACTTAATAGTGTGGGTCTCTTGAGTTTGCCAATCTGCCTTTGTTTCAGACCTCATAATGTGTCCCACCTTGGGCAAAGTGTTTTCTTCTGTACCCAGTATGGACAGAGAATGTGTACAATCTATGTACACACGGATTTGATCTTTGGTTGTTTTAATGCAAAGGCAGAGGGACTGGAACTAGAGGATCTTTCAAGTCCCTTCCAACCCAAACTAGTCTGATTTTATGAAAAAGGCTTATTTAATGTTCTGTAATAAATTGAGGAACATTTAAAATGCAGATGAACATGAAAACTTTAAAAGGGAACAAGGAATAGTTAAAAGGAGTCCCCATTATTTTTGTGGAACATTTTCATCTGTAATGTGAACTGTCATTAAGGGCTCCATCCGCCTTTAGCAGCTGTGACTGGAATAAACGCATAAAAGCTTAATCAGAAAAACATGTTGAAAAATGAAGACCAAAAAATCCCAACACTTAATTTGTGTTGTTGGAGTAAGCAAACTAAGCAAGTCTTACAGGGTAGTAGATACACAGGATAACAGAAATTTAAAGTAGAGCTGTATGCTTGCTCTTTTAAATAAAGTATTAAAGATAGATGCTGAGAAACTAAGACCCAAATTTGACCCCAGATTTGACCATTTCAGTAAAGACCATTTTGGCATATAACATTTCAGCCTTTCTGAGGCATAGCTATCATTCATGTAATAGGCAATTACAAAATAATGAAGTTCATTTTATCTTTGTCTTAAATGTGTCAGGAAGTTGCTGTTTATCAAATAGAATAGAGTTAAAATAATCTAATTCTGTTGAGTATATATATTATATATTGTACTTGATGATAAGTGTCGTTAAGCATGAGCTAATAGGTCTATCCAGGGATTATTTTAAAAGGCACCTTTCTTCAGAGCGTTGGCTTACAGCATCCAAAGGTACCCAAATCTATTGTTTTAATATAAAAAAATTAGACTATGCTTTATAGACAGTTGCTGTAACTGTCTTCTCTCTTAATAGTTGGTCAGGAGACATGTCCCTCATTAGTGTGGTTGTCAGAGATCACATGAGATCCTTCAGTTTGAAGCCAGTCAGTAGCTGTTTGTTGTCTGTGGTAGAAGCTCTGGATGATCCACTGGGAGGGAAAGAGGAGCTCCTTAACACGACAAAAAGAAGTTGTCTTCAGTATCTGTCTTCCCAGTCGTGTTTCTCAGCCTCTTCTCAGTCCCTCGGGATCCTGGTGGTAGACTGTGCCTTCTTTCTCTTTTTCCCACAAATTGCTTTTTGGACCTACAGAAATGACCACTTTCAAATATACATGACAACCTGTAGATTTTTACGGATATTCACTCTTCTTACTGATTTCTCTGTGATTAAGATGAGGGTAAGTGAGAATATCTGGTCAGGTTTTTCCATTAGCAGCAAAGAATGCAGAAGTCCCTGGACCCAGGACAGTCAACCTTACAGATATCAGTTGTATAACAAAAACTTCCTTTCTTTTTGAAGAAGTTGTAGTTTTCTGTATGTATCTGAGCACTGCTGGAAGTGTTTACAGCTTCAATTATCAGTCAGGCAACAAACTAATTTGTCTGGTGATCCATTCCAAAAGCAGTGAGCTCTACTCATTCCACTTTCAAACTTAACCAAATTGAAAAATGTGAATTCTTTCATTTACAAGTTTCTTACACACTCATCTAGATGATAAACAAAGGAATCTTTTGAGATCACATTCAGAAATACAACAGTAAATGCAGAAATATGGATCAGAATCTGAAACTTAGCCAACTGCAGTTCAAGAGCAACAAGGAAGCCGATAAAAGAAGTCAGCATTATTTTTTGGCAAAATAAAGGCTTATAAGCACTGGTGTTCTACAAGTTTTTATTTGGTTTTTCATTTGCTCTTTTACCTTACACAAGTCCCGGTTGTACACAATTTTGGTCTTCCCGTTGCTTCCAAAATGCCATGGTTAGAATTCTCTTTAATGACTAAACCAAGCATTTTGATATATTTTACTGGAAATTGTGTAAGGTTTTCTGAAAATGTTAGCAATTTTTAAGGTAAAGTAAGGAAAGACTAGATTGACAACTGACTTAATAAATTAGATGTTTCCAAGTAGGTCAAACTTACCGATATGCACCATAGACTAATTAGCTGAAATCTTATAATTTAAGATTGAAGACTGTTGAAGAATGAATACAACTCAGTAGCTAAGTGTGATGTCCTTTTTTAACCTACATTTAAAGAGAACTGTGAGATTGCCCATTGAACATTAGCCCAACGTAATGCCCAGAAAGATACTGGAAAAAAAGAGTTATAAAATATCCAGAGGATAATGTGTAGCAGGGATTTCTGGGGAGGAATCTGCATAACTCAAACCAGTCAGAGAATAACAAGAACATACAGCACAGGTCTGCAGATCCAGAAAACTTGTAGATCTTGTGGGCATCAGTTTTTTTGCAGGAATTGTCTTTTTGCTGTGAAGGATCTGTAGTCTGAGGAGAAATTAGCAGTAGTTCAGCATCAAACCAAAAAGATGTATTAACTGTAAGGCTTAAAATTGTTGTACTCAGAGTGTGTTAAAATTCATCATTTTCATTAACTATTCCAGCAATTGACTGCTGAGTATGTTTATTACAGTTTACCAGTCTGAGAAATGCTGTTCATATGGTGAAAGTCAGGATCCAGAATGGCCCTTCAAAACTGAAAGAAAAAACCCTAAAATTCACTAAGAACAGCAAAATTGTCCACTGTTAGTTGTGGGGAGATTTTCTTTCTTTTTTTTCCACCAGATGATGTAAACTGACATAGAATGTAGTAAGTGTTCAAGAGTTTTCTAATTTACAAAGCAGTGGTGAGGCTTGTGGCGGATCACCATGGTGAAACTTAGGTACTGTGCTTGAAGAAAAATGTGGGCCAGTTGAAGAGAATAAGGAGAGAACATCAAAAGTTACTTAGAAATACAGAGGACATGAAAACAGGAACATTGACAGCACTGAGTATATACAGTGTAAAGATAGTAAGATTAAGGCATGAATGGTATTAGGAGTTATAAAATGCTGTTGCAGAAAAGAAATACTCTCTAGTGGGGAAGTAGCAGTCTTGAATTTAAGAGAGGGAAATTAGGCTATGTGCTAGGACAGAGTTTTGAGCAAGAAGAATAGAGAAGTGCTGAAAAATGACTTAGGGGGCTTGTGGAATTTCCATTACTGAAGCTTTTTAAAAATAGATGAGAAAACCCAAGAAATAACTAAACTAGAGCTGATCCTGCCTCTAGGTAGTAGGATGAACTAGGTGGGTGATCCCACCCATCTCTATTTTCTATTATGTTTCTTCTTTAATCGAGTTACATCCCAGGGCTCCAATTACATGCATTTTCATACTTTCTCCTCATGTTTAGCTTTTAGGAGGAAGCAGTCAGTCCCCCATGTTAATGATTAGAGTTTTTACTAATCTTAGTCAAGCTGTCCTCCGAAGAATCCTAATACTACATACATATGCCAGGTGAGCATCAGTTTTCCTAGGTGATAGTTAAAAATTGGAGCACCAAGACCAGAGTTAACAGTACTGAGTAATGTTTCATCATTCTGTTGTAGCCAAGTTAAACCCTTCATTTAGAAATTAATTATTTGCAGTGTAGTCAAAAATATTTGGGGTCTCTGAACCACAAGAGGGAAAATGGAGTTCTAAAATCTGGATTTCCCTATTTTGATCCCCAGTAGGCACCAATAAGTAACTGTTGGGTTCATTTATTATACATTATTCATTGTGTCATCTCTTTTTATGACTCTAAAGTGATTTGTATGCTGTTGTAGAAGATAGAGCCCTATTGTCTGTCAATGTGCATGTTGCTTGGATCTCATTTTATTTGTAAAAATAATAAAAAATTTTATATCTTAAACTGCTGATCAAAAAGTTCCATTATTCCCTTCTGGAACGTGGTCTTACCTGAAGAAAAAAACATACCAAGCACATCTATTCTATTATTATTTAAATTATTCCTCGGCATTATTTGGTTTGAATATTTATTAGTTTTTTGATAACTCCTTAAATTATTCATAAAGGGTAGCCATGCGGTTTGATGGAAAAAGCAGTACAATGAAACCTTACTTTGCATTGCTGGCTTCTTTCATACAAACAGTGCTTTTTTTTTTAGCAAAGGCTTGCAAGATGCTGGTGTTGTGTTTCTTGCAGCATCCCCTCCCTCTTGGTTTTAGTGGGAGGGAAGAACATCCAGCACCTCACACCCTGTATGCCCTGGAGGGGTTTAGATGAAATAATAAATAATCCTCCAAGCGAGATGGAAATGAAGACGCAAAGGTCAGAAAAGAGAGATGTCATTTCCCATAAAATATGAAAAGTGTATGAGGAATTACTGATGTAGAGAGAAAGAGAATAAAAGATTGTTTTAGGTGATTTATGGGATTTTCTTTTGAATCCCGCAAGACTCCAAAGAAATAAGGGCAGTTGCTATACTGATTGAAATATCCATGTGTATGTCAAGTGTCTGACAGGAGTCAGCAACAAATACTTGACAGGAAGGCATAAAACCCTACAGTAAGCAGATTGGGGAAGGATTATTTTCATGTACTATGTCTCATCTTCATCTCTAATATGTATAGGTTTGCTTAAACCCTGAGGTATAAGATTAAGTGTTTATTCTAAAAGATTCCTCATCGCCATAGGTATGCATCACTCAGTGTTCCTATTATCAATATACCTACAAAATGCTCTTCAGAAATATTGGCAGAGAGGTTGTCTCATCAGCATTTTGCATCAGTGATCTTTTAGTCTGATTTTGTAGATGGATGCTTCTTTTTATAGCTTTTGAATTTGACATGTTCTGCCTTCATGGACTGTCTCTTTTCTCTTGTTTTGTGCTTTTGACTCATGGCTCACTCTTCTCTACTGGCATTACTGTGAAGACTACTAAGATGTAGAATATCTTTTGACCAACTGCCTTGTTTTTATTGAATTCTTCACTTTATCTCTGCCAGACTGTGTAGTGAATTTGGCATTTTAACATATCTGACTGCTTGTTTAATTGCACCAGTCTCTAGTGTAATGCAAGTCCTTCGCCAAGACAGCCTGTTTAAAATACAAAATACAAAATGGATCTTGGGAAGGGTCAGTTTTGGTGTTAATATTGTAGATCACTGTGAAGCTTGCTCGACTCTGAAGAGCCTGGATTTTAAAATACGTGGTAGTCCAGTGTTGGATTATTGACCAATTTCTTTTGGTTTCCAGCTGAGCTGCCAGGATCATCTGCAATCAAGCTCTCCTCCTTGTGTGATCTTCCAGCTCAGCTGCAAGAATTGTACCAGCAGGGCTTTGTCTTGGCTGCTGTCCACCCTTTTGTGCAACCAACTGATGAAAAAGAGAAAACTCCTGAGGAACAAATCTTCAGGGCTGTGCTTATCAAGAAAATAGAAAGGTAAAGCACTTCCAGTGAACTGGGATAAAAATAGACAGTGTGATTTCCTGCTGAGTTTTGACCTACATCAGGAAATTATAGCAGAGTTTACTGTGCAAGACTTGATTTTTTTTTTTTTT
>WEKY01025983.1:6347-42690 GCA_013390045.1 Picathartes gymnocephalus
GGCTAAACACGTTCTCTTGGAGTGTAAAAGGATATCTATTAAAGGAGACTTCAGTTTCACTGAAACTCTCTGCATCATGGGGCTGGGACACTTGGAATCGTCTGAGTTTTAAAACAAGATTTAGTCCAGGAATAATGTGGATTCAAAGTTTCAAATACTTGAATGTATTCTCAATCCTAAATGATAGTGATGACTCGACAGGGCTACCTGCTGTCATTGTTTCTGAGATTTTTTAATTGGTTAATTGAAAATAAATAGGGAAAAGTAAGATACTTGAATGATTGCTCGCTGAAGTAGTTAGACTATTACCTGTTAAACCTGGACCCAAAGGGCTAATGACTTCATTTTTGTCTTTTAAAGACTCGTATTCATGACAAAATGACCTTTTCTTCTTTCTGAGCGCACTTTGTGCTGTAACTGTTTCAGCAACAAGAGCTGTTAACTTATAGGTAGTCAAAGAAAAACACTAGCATTTTAAACTTCCCTTTAAGCACACTGAAGGTATGATTGAAAAATGCTCAGTACCTATTTGAATTTTTGTGTATTGAGAAGCAGACTTTCAGATAAATAGGTTTAAGAGTTACATGCAAGGAAGATACAGTTAACTAGTGTGTATTACAAGCTAAGTTGTAGCAAAGTTAAAAATGTTAGACTGTGCATTTTTTTTTAAAGGCTTTGTTGAAACATACTTTAAACAGCATTTCTTCACACAGGCTTGTGTGCAGCAAGCCATGCAGCTACAGCTGAGTAGTCTCTTCACACTTTCACTATGTTTCATAATCCATCTTTCTCCCGTGTGTATTATCACACAAATTCTACTTCTGTAGCCACTACAAAACTTATCTTCATAAACAATATGGAGGAAAAGGAGGCTACTCAGGAAACTGGTTCCAGCAAACTTTGAATTAGGTCACTGATAAAAAGTATGAAATAAAATAGCATAGAACCCAGCATCTCTTGTAAATTAAATGAGATTATTTGAAGAAGTACTGGTTCGTCTAATTGGTTCACCAGCAGAAGAAAGGTGCTGAATTTGCCAACATTTTCATCTTGAAATGGTTTTGCATTGCAAAAATACATGCTTGTGGAAAGAGATGGACTTATTGTATTGTGAAGTGAATGATCACTCTTCTGAACAAGGGGATATGGGGAAGGCCAAGGGAAAAATTTGAATATAGTGAAATGAAGAAGGAATTTCATTCTAGATCAACAAAAAAAATAACTGCTTCGAAAATCACCAGCTTATATTTAAAACCTTGCTTTTGTAGTATCTCCTGCTTTTCCTAGTGTGAACAATTATAAATTTTGGAGCAGGTACAGTAACATAGTTCAGTTTCTTAGAAATCTGTCTCAAGTGCTTTTTCATTTAGGCAAATAAATACATGTTTAACAGGTGAATCATTTCACTTTGATTTACAATTTAGAGAGCAATTTGGAGGCCAACTAGGAGTTGAGTGTTAAGAGGATATTTATTAGCTGTATTAACTTTTTCTGTAGTTGTGTGTGTTCAGTGATCATAACAGCTAGCTGTATTTTAAACAGAGCGTAACATTTTGGTAGAATTTAACATGTAAATACTTTGGGGGTTGATTAAGGAGAAATATTTTAATTGCCTCTTTAGTTAGGGACCTCCCTAATTAAGTTGATGAGGATGGCTCCAAGGAGGGGGGTGGGCAGAGCTCATCTTGCTTCTCTTGACTGCAGGGGAGTCTACATTCTTCACTTAAGGCATTCCACTTGGAAGCTTAAGTTAAATGATAGGTATACCCCCTCTTAGCAAATGTAGTTGTTCTCATTTTAGCTCTTGTAGTTCAACCAGATGTACAAGGTGGAAGCAAAGATATTTTTTAATTAAAAACAAAAACACTTTAAAATATACTGGAAGAGACCAGAAAGACATGTCTGACCTTTCATTACTCAACAAGCTATTTGAATGCTATTTGATGCTGTACAGATCTGAGAGCATAATAAAGAAGGATAAAATTTTCAAAGTGTGTGAAGAGATTTGCCTGTATTAGGGGGAGAATCTTTGGTAATGAGGGAAAAACAGACAGAAGAGACTGGTTGAAGATGAAGTCGATCTAGAAGTCAGGCTTTTAATTTTTGCTAGGACTACTGGGATGAGTCACTGGTTGCTTGAGGGGGGCAAGCTGTTTGGATCACATTCTGATAATAAGTTGTAGGACATAGATAAAAGCATTTGTTTGTTTTGTTCTAAAATTTGGTATTAATATTTGCAGTGGGTGAATGTGAAAGAATTAGTGACCTTTGATTAGCTGCCTTAACTAGTATGCCTGGTTTACTGGAAAGGAGTTTTCAGGACTGCAGTGATTTAGGTCTTATGGAATGGGAAATAACTTTTAGGACCAGAACTTAAAAGTGCATCACGTTAATACAAGATATGGAGGTTTTCTTACTATTATTTTTTCTTCCCTAACAACTTTTAAATCTACTTGAAGACAGTAATACTTGATATATAATCTGAACTAAATCTAGCAATGTTCAAGCTTTTTCTGCCACTGAATATTTATCCATTGCTAAATTCAGAGTTTAGGGTTTTTTAACAATTTAGCTGGGGACAGCTTCAGATAGATTTCCCACCTGTTCTGGAAAAGCCCTTCCATTATGTTGAAACTCTCTTGTGTTAGACAACCACTGTAAAAGTATTCCACTTTCTTAGGAATGAAGCAGGTCTTCAGGCTGTAGTTTGAATCTGTTTGATGTCATTAATGATGAATACCTTGCATGTTTTGGTCAATGGAAAAGCTGCTTTTGCTGCGAAGTAAACAATGATTCTTGAGGGATTTTTTGTGTGATTTATGATCAGTTTTCATGTACATCAAAAAACCCCAACAAACCAAAACTGCTTTTATCATTGATAACTGTGTTCCGTTTTAGTGAATGTCTGAAAATAAACCAGCGCCAAAGTCTAAATGGAAACAAGCTGTTCTTGCAAAGCTTCAAGCAACTTTGCAGCTATTTCTTAGCCTTTGTTTTCTGTCTGCTTTGTGCTTCAAAGTTTTCTGAAGTAGTTTATCCATTTAAAATTATGTAGGGTTTGATGTCTGTCTTTATTTTGGTTTAGCTTTTAAGGGGGTAGTTGCTACAAAGTAAACTTTTAATTCATTTAAATTTGTTGACCAGTCACGTCTACAGCCCAGTCTTAAAAATAATTCAACTTCCACAATAAAAGGGGTAGCAAAATGCAGTGAGGACAAAGGTAGGGATGACATGATGTGCTAAATTCCTTCTATTATTGGATTACATTCTGTCAGGTGGTACTGATTGTCAGGGCTTCATTAGCAAGTGTTACTAGTCAGCTGTTGTGCCTACAGTGCACCACCTGCAAGTAATTAATAAAAATTGTAACTTTATTCCCTTGAGGATTGTAATGGCTTGTAGAATGTCTGTTATATGTTTCTGGCATTATGTCTGTGTGAAAAGGTTTTTAAAAGATAGGTAGGGATTTAAGAAAAGCTGGAGCTCACTTAATTGTTTAACAAATCTGGTTGATATTTAACTCTTTCATTACAGCCTTTCAAGATTGTTGATGTAAAGGTATATGATGACTCCTTGTTATTTATGCTGTCTCATTTGACAGCAGGGGGAGTTTAAAAGATGATGTGCCTTAGATGAGAGGGGGAGTGATGGTGCAGTTTGCTTTATCTGCTCTATCTGCAAAAAAATAGAGGCAGATAATGCCATTTATGTTGTTAGCTTTCAGTTCCAATGAGAGATTTTCTTCACTAACTTAATGTTTTGTTTCTTGTACACCAGTCTTTTGAGAATCTTTCTGTGGAGTATGGGGGTTCACTGCATGAAAGGGATGATAGTCAAGGTAGGTCCTTCTTTTAACATTGATAAACACCATTTTGTATCTGTGGGTTTTTTTCTTCTAAAAATGTTCTAAGTAAGTTGCTTGGTCACTTTTTTACACCTGTGCTGCCATTACAACGTCACTGTGGAAAAAAAAAAAGTTATTGCAAAGGTTTAGTTCTTTTGTAAATAATCAACTTAGGTTGGTTTTTTTTTTATTGGGGAAGTGTGGGGGAGAACTAAGGCCTGAAGCAGGTTCAGTGTGTTGTCAGTTGATTGGTGTTTTGTTGGGTCACTTTCTTGAAGAAAGTTATGGTGACTGGCCATATGACTACTCCAGATAAAATACTATGACCCTTTAATTTGTTCTAAAACCTCTGTCAGTTCTGTTTAGAGTCAACTAGCATTAAAGACCAACTCAAGATCAGAGCTGCTTAAGCATTCACAGTTGGCTAATACTGGCTTTGCTCTCAGTGTGTGGTCATGTCTAAAAATCACTTCTTTGTGTTGGATGCTTTATTTGCAGGGCATCTTCGAGCAGAGGAGGTTGATAGCATGCTCCTAAGAAATGACAGTGGAATTGAGTCGGCTCTGTCCTATGCTAAAGCATGGTCAAAATATACCAAGGATGTAGTCGCATGGGTAGAAAAAAAGCTTAGCTCGGGTGAGTGGCTCTTTCTGGCATTTAATCAGCTTTGTCATGATGAAATTAAATCTGTTGTCAGGCCTGTGTGCTGCAGACTGTCAATAATGTGATTTCTAAATTAGTAGCTGTTCTGCTGAAATGGACAGAGCTATCATGCATTTCTTATAATTAAAGGCCTGTAACAAAGTGAAGGTGGTCCCTTCTGTAGTCTGTTTGTTAAAGACTGTAAAAAGCATTTAGCATGTGTTATAACTGTTGTTGTGCTATAATGTAAACAGTAACTGTGACATTTTCTTAACAGAACTGGAGTGTGCTAAAAACTTAGCAAAAATGGCTGAAACTGCTAAAGCTGTTGTTGGACACCAGGTGAGTATACCTTAAGGGCCTTATCTTAGTCTTAATCTTTATTGGATGGCTTGCCCAGGAGTAAAACTCTGATGTTGAGGAATGGATTTTTAAGATGATACAGAATTGGTTAATTCTATAAAGCATTGGTTAAAAGATCTGCATTTTACATCTTTCCATTTGTTAGGGAAATTTGGATATATAATATTTTTGTTGAATAGACAGATCGGTTTCCACAGTATTCTTTTTTTCTGTCTAACGTCTTGTATGCTCTTTGATTTGGACTTGTAGACATTTTTCCTAGTAAAATGAATCACACATGAGAAATTAGTAACTTTCTACATTCATATCTGACATTCATACCTATTTTAGTAAATACCTTACTAAATTTTATTGAAAATCTAGTTCAGTTATACAGACATTTAGAATGTCATTACACCTCTGTCTTACCTAGAACATTAATAGGTTTTGTGTAATTTTTAGGATTATATGCCATTCCAGTCAATATTCATTAATGCTTTTCAAAATGATATCGAGAACAGTCAACTTTGGCAACAAACAGCTGCTGCTCTCCAGTCTAACAAATTTGTGCAGGTATGTTAAAGAAAAAGACAAATATATGTATATAATTTTATAAAATATTTAAAAGTACAAACTTCCAGCCTATATGCTTTTAATGTACTCCATTAATATTTCCTCTCCAGCCTCTTCTTGGAAGGAAAAGTGAGCTGGATAGACAAAGGAAAGATATCAAGGAACTTTGGCAGCGAGAACAGAAGAAAATGGTTGGTAATTCTTTCATATCAGTTCAGTGTAGAATTCTTCAAAAGTATGAAACTTTCAAACTAGGCTGTTATGCACCTACATTCACACATAGTGTCTCGGGCTTAGTGAAAGTAGATGTAACTGTCCATTTCATGGCAATCTGGTATTTGTAAGAGGTTATCTTTCAATGACTGTGTACTTTCTACTGCAGCATACAGACCTGTGCATAAGGCTCTTTAAACCTCACATTAAATAACTGAAAAAATTAATATTGTTCTTTCTTCTACTTTTTCTTTTGCTGCATTCTGCAGCAAGAGCTGGAAGCTGCTCTAAGAAAAGCCAAGTTGCTGTATACACAGCGTCAAGATGAATATGAAAAAGCAAAATCCTGTACTGCTCGTGCTGAGGAGGAACATATTAGCTCAAGTGGAAGCTTTGTGAAAGATTTCAGCAAGCAACTGGAAAAAAAACGAAGGCTGGAAGAGGAAGCTCTTCAAAAGGTAAAGAGATTTTGTTCCTTGCTTTGAAAGTTAAGCCTATACTGGCTTTATGCATGCTTTCCCAAAGAGGGTATTCGAGTAAGATGAGTTCACGTTTTTAATTTTAATCATGCTATCCTCCTTTGGATTTTTGTCTTAAAAGGGAATCTCAAATACAAGCATATTGTGTGGAGTTCTTTCTTGCTTCTAATATCAAGGCCTGTAGTCCATCAACTCTTTATACTTGTGTTTTCTTTAGGCTGAAGAAGCCAATGAACACTATAAAGCAAGCATGGCAGAGGTTGAAGAAAAAAGAAATTACTTGGAAAGCTTTAAAAGTGATGTTTTAACACAGCTTCGGGAGCTTATTTACCAGTGTGATCTTACTCTTAAAGCTGTAAGCATGGCTTTAAAAATACATTTTGCGCAGATATTTATATATTGTTAAAACTAAGAGAAACGCCCATAAGCCCCATTTTAAATAGAAAGCTTGCAAAGAACAGATGTCAAGCCAACAGAAAAAGAAGGAAAACTTCTAATCTGTTTGTATTCTCTTTCTGGTAGGAGTTAAAAATATGTGGAGCGGGGCGGGGGGGAGGGTGGTCTTGAACATTGTTGGCTGTTTCATGAGCTGTTGCCTTGCAAGCACCCTGACTACAAAATCTTTATAAAATATCTTTTCAAAATTTTGATGGCAGTAGTGTTCCTCTGTTGCTTAAGAGTTTCTTTGCTTTGATTAGTGCATTAGCAAAGATGTTTGGATCAAGCCCAGAATGGATATTACTGACAGACTTCAGCCTGGATGGCAGTCTGTTACTGCAGGATCCATTGTGACTAGTAGAATGTACTAATTTATTGGGTGTAATAGGGAATTGATGGTCAAAACTGCGTATTACATCCACAATTTTTTAAAAAAAGCTTGAAGAATGTAAGAAGTCATTATGCCAGGAGATGTTTGGGGGTTTTTGTTTGGTTTGGGCTTTTTTGGGGTTTTGGGGAGTTTTTTTGTTTGTGGTTTTTTGTTGTTGGTGATTTTTTGTTTGTTTGTTTTGTGGTTTGTTTGTTTGTTTGGGTTTTTTGTTGTCATTGTTGGTTTGGGGTTTTTTTTGTTGTTGTTTTTATTTGTTTGGTTTTGGGGGGGTTGTTTGTTTTGTTTGTTTAGATGAGACAATGACAATTTAATGCTGGAGCAGGGAGGGAAAACAAATCATCACATTTAACCCTGTTCCACAAGCAACCCCAAAACCAACCCAAAAGTAGAAAGTATAGACAGACTTGTCAGTTCAGGTACATTTAAATTGCAGACTACTTTGGAACCGAAAAGCTGATGAAGTAATTATGCAGTGTTCCCCTTTTCTGGTCTCTGGCATGTGATAAAATAATTTAGAAGTGTTACATAATTTAATGAAGAAAGTTCAGTTATTCTGTCTGCTGGGACAAGAGTTTTGTCCATTTCATGTCTCAAGACAATAAGGAGCTCACCTGGGTTTGGAATTCCAACTACTTCATCACTGTAGTCGCCACTAATATTCCCTCCAGAACATGAAAAAAGCCTTTTTGATAGCAAAAGCCCTTGCTGTTTATCTCGATCAACCCAAAGTGAGAAGCAATTAGAATTGCCTTTGCTACTGGGAGGATTCAGTAACCCAGAGAGAAATACTCACATCTCTATTACAAATGAAATTCTTAGTCAGTTTTCAGGAGACTTGCACAGAGTAACACATTACTGTTTTCTAGAAGTTTTCTAGTTTCATTGTTCAGATAATCTTCTGTTAGGGTATTAATTTGAGTAAAGTGTAAGTGAAATATTCAGTAAATGATCTACAAATAATGAAAATATTTTTCTCCCAATAGGCAACAGTTAACCTGTTCCAGCTGCAGCATGCTCAGGTTGTATCTCTGCCAGTTAACTGCCAGTCCCTCTGTGAGAGTGCCAAACTCTATGACCCTGGTCAGCAGTATTCAGAGTTTGTGAAAAGTTTGCCAAAGGATGGTGTTCCTGTTGAATCAGGTTGTTTTGAAACCCAGAGTTCCCAGGTTGATGGGTAAGTGCCAAAGTACAGGTGGCAACTGCTTGGTTTAGAATGCAACACTAGGCCCATGTGTTTAACAATAAAACAATGTTTTTGGAGGAAATGAAGGAATCCTGATGCTTTACCGTGCTTTACTATTCTCTTTGTCTCATCATTTAAATGGTAGATTACATGTCGTATTGACGTTAAAACCTGCCTTTGAATTCTAAGGCAGAATGTCATTTTATGCAGTAAGACTTGCTAAAACATTGACAGTTGTTGTGCAAGACTTGTTACTATTTTAACGTAGGTACTGTTAATATGAAAAACAAATTTTGGTCTTGGTAGTGTTGTGTGGCAGTAGTACTTGATAATGAGTTTAGAAAGTCTGAAGAGGTAGTTTTCCTCTTCTACAGGCCTTGCTGCTACATATAGTAGCTTCTTTCATACTGTTTACATTTGGCAGCTTTTTGGCAGGAAGTGTTTCTCGATTTCTGTCTCATGCTATGTGCCTAAAAAAAGCTCAGAGTCCATTTGTAAGGACATGTTGTAACTTAATTATTTTTTCCAACCTGAAATGGAAGGTTTTTTTGTTAAACTATGAAAGATCCAGCTAATGTGGAAGTAGAGACTTCAAGACAAAGACAGCTCCTTGTGTCTGCATGCCAAATGCTTTTCCACCTTTAATTTGTTGCAAAATAGTCATCTTGGCACTAAAGCACAAGAATATCCATTTCAATCTCTGTGTTTCACAGTTCTACAGGAAAGCCTCGTCATCGTTTTTCAAAAGGAAACTAAATACAAAAAACCAAATGCTTGAGTCAGACTTCTGCCAACAAAAGGCAGGAAATTCAAAGTTTAAGCTGAGATCCTTAATTCTTGTCTGTAAATTTCCTGCCTTTTAAGACTGATTTAGGCTATACTCATAAACTTTGACTTAGGGGGATTTAACTATGTAGCTCCCTGAGAAACTGATGAGCATGAAATTTCCAACACTTTGGGTGCTCTCCCGGCTATTTACTGCTTGACATTTATAGGAGTGTGTTTTTTCTCCTCCTCTCACCCCACCTTTTGTTTTCTTTGTCACAGCCTTGTGATTCTTCATGTACTTGATAATTTTTATTGTTTGAGTCTGTATTAATTAAAAGGACTGTTCCTTGAACAAATGCAAATTTTAATGTTTTTCAGTCTCTGTTTCCCTTAAGCTTGATAGGGTAGCACTGATTAAGGAACTGCTTCCTGACTGCTAAACTTGACCACCAGGCCATTTTGTCCCCAGGGTGCTTCAGCATTTTGCATTAATAACTGTCACCATTATTCTGTCCTTATGGTGAGAATGTTTTTTTAAAATGGATTGACACTCTGGCAGCTTTACACATTCAAAAGGCACAACATGTGAACACCTATATGTTTATAGGTGGATAAGTCCTGGTGGCTGGTCAGAGAATCTTCTGCAGGGGAAAGCATAATCATAGAATGCAATGGCTTCTGAATTATTCTTATCTTCAGATGAACAGGCTGCTTTTTCAAAGTCTGCAAGATAATGTTCATAATACCATGCAGAGATGTGGAAAAACTGATTCTCTCTGGGTGGAGAGAAATCACTGGGAAATCTCACATGTTTAATTGAAAATACATGGCCATGCTTCTTTTTATATTTTTATTTTTTAGTTTTGGAATTAAATTTAATTTTGAGAATGATATGTCAAAAATGTATGCTCATGAATTGTAATTAAATGTAGCATTTTTAGTGCTCAGGGATTAAAAAAATACATTACTTTTCATAAAATTTTGTCTTATTCACTCTTCAAACTACTCTCTTCTTTCTGAAGGGTTTTTAATAAGCAATCAACAAACAGTGTCCATACATCCCATGGCAACTTATCTCAGTGTTCAGGAGATTTTCCTGCTCAGGCATTAGATGATGTGGGAAGCCCACTCTATCATCGTTCACAAAAGGTTAGAGAGAAGAGATCTTCCAGCAACACAGATATTCAAGGTAGTTCTTCTGTATTTCTTTTGGAGCTCAGTCTCTAAATAAATAAATTTAAAATAATTAAAAGTGAAAAAAAATGCTTGGTGTCTCAGTCAGAAATGTAACACTGAAGGGTTAAAAATGTACTATAAAGTTCAAAGCCTATAAAATATTACGTACTTGAGCATAATAAGGACAGGAACTGCCTGTATGCATGCCTAGATCCTTTTACAAGAAAGGTGAGATACAATTCAAGCAGCAAGTACTATCAAGCGCAGTGGACTAAACTATTTCAATTAGCTTTAGCAATTGAAAATCCATTGGTTTTGTAACTCCCATGCTGATTGCAGGTCTTCTGCAAAAGCACAGTTGTTGAGTTTCTGAAATGCATTTTCTTGGCTCCTGAAGCTTTTACAGGAATATATGCCTTGGAGTTTTTTCACTATATTGCATGTTCATGTAACTTGTGTAAATCTTCCTATTTTGAATATATTCATAGTTAGTTTTCAGTTTAAAAAAAGTAAATTTTGTCTTTGACATTTGGAATTAGCAGACTTTTCAAAAGCAGTGCGAGGGCCACCACCGTTCAGATCGTGGTCAGTTGGCAACCAGAGTGGAGGAATGTGCAGTGACTCTGAAAGTGCAGGGGGAAGCAGTGAGTCCCGATCCATGGATTCTCCATCTGCCAGCCCAGGTACAGCTACCCTCACTGCTGTACTAATCTGAAGTCTTTTCCCTGCTCTGTTTTACATTAGTGAAGCCATCATTGTTAAATAAGCAAGTATTGAGCAGAGCATGTAATGAAAAGTGAACAGTTGGGTGGAAGTGATACTTAGAGCTTCCTGAAAATTTTTCTCATCTGGTAGGGGATTTTAAAAGACGACTTCCCCGAACACCTTCCACTGGGACTATGTCATCTGCAGATGATCTTGATGAAAGAGAGCCACCATCTCCTTCAGACTGTGGTAATGTTGTTTCTATACCTGAAGCCTCCAGAAGATGCTTGTTGTTACAGTGTGTGGCTTTTCTTTTTATTGTTCTTAAGAAAAGTACTGTAACAAGATGTGATTGCCAGCAGCATTGTTTTTCAATGCATCCACTTGAGGTTGAGAGATGAAGAATAATGTTCAAGTCATTTTAATGAAGTGGTGCAGAATTGCTTTTATATGTTTAGGTTACTGTATGGACAACCACAGAACATTTCTAGTGTCTTCACTCTTTTGAGGTGAAGCAAATAATCCACGTACCATTCCCTCCAGACATTTGCATTTAAATTTAGCTGCATGGCCGTGTGTTACGTAAAATCACTGCTAAACTTTGACGTGAAATGCACAAATACATAGAGCTGATAAGTGGCAAATTGGAAAAAAGCGGATCCAAATGTTTAGGGTAATAACTGAGATTTTACCCTTTTCAGCTATGCTAAGCTGAAAAGTTCAGTAATGTCTGTCCCAGATTTGATCAGGCCATTTCTGATTTTCAAATGAATTTTGACTATAAAACGACAATGTTGCCACAGGCATTGAAACCTGAATAACTGGATTATCAGAAATAGTTCTATGGTATGTCTACAGTACTTACAAACTAATTTTGAAGTATTTGTGGCACTTGCTCAGTAAAGCCCTTAGGAAATTCTTTACTTAATCCTTATTTTCTAAATGTATACTTCACCTTCTAGGAATGAACTTGTGGTAAACAGTATTAATTCAGAACTAGACTTAAAGCATGGCAATATGTTAGTGAATGCAAGCTTTCACTTGGAGTGGTGTTGTTTAATCAATGCTTGAGCATTTAAGAAGCTTTCTGGGCAATTAACTGAATGTGCTAATTTTAAGTTATCTGTAAAACAAAGGGCTTTGGTTCACAGAGTTGTTGATAGCATTTTAATTAAAGTGCCTGAAAAAATTTGGACACAAAAAGAACCAGTTGTTATTCTTTTTGGTTTTAGAATCCTCTAGAAAATATTTTGATGTTATTAGAGGAAATTAAGAATCTGTGAATTTTTTTTTCAATTTATTTTTATTTTATGTGGCTTTGCCATGAGTGTATGTTAATTCTTCCTTGCTGCAAAATATGCTTTAAGTATTTCAGAAACACTGCAAGCCAAAAGAAGTCATCTTTCATCCTCTAGTACAGGATTTCAAAATGTATAAAATTAAATTTCCATGAATTGTTGTCTGAGAGGCAGGGCAGTTGGAACTAAATGTCCTAATATTTTCACACTGCTACAATACAGTAGAAAATGGAATACTTAAAAAGGCAAAAATTATTTTTTGATTCTGCTTTTACACAAGGTTGTTTGATAGTTAACGTCTGTTATGTGAACTACAACATAGTTTTGCTTCCTCGTGATTGAAATGTTTTTGATTGCTTTGATAGTTGCCATTACTTACAGACTTGTGTTCTGCAGCATAGTTCTAAAAAATCAGAATAAGTGCCATCCCAATAGTAGATATTTAAATGACTATAACAGGGAAATTCTCTTCAGGTTTAAATGATCTCACATCTGAAACTGCAAATTCTCCAGGACCTTTTAGAAATGCTAATATGTCCAAAGCAGCACAAACACACAAACTACGGAAGCTGAGAGCTCCATCGAAATGCAGAGAATGTGACAGCTTAGTGATATTTCACGGAGCTGAATGTGAGGAGGTAAGTTGAAAATTAGTTTTAATGGCTGCTTGGGATTTATGTAAAGTTGGGCGTTTTGGAAACTGGAATTATGTTTCTATAGAAAAACTGGAATTTGTGGCTCCTATAATCACTATGAACTTAAAGCAGGGGCACACCATACTAATAAATTTTGCGTTTTGCTCATATATGGGGTAACAAACAGCAGAGATATTTCTTATGGTGTCAGATTACATCAAGCCATGTGCTTTTTTGTTTCTTCCCCTGTAGTGTTCGCTTGCATGCCATAAAAAATGTTTAGAGACTTTAGCTATTCAATGTGGGCACAAAAAACTTCATGGAAGGCTTCACCTATTTGGAGTGGAATTTGCCCAAGCTGCTAAAAATATTCCTGATGGCATTCCTTTCATCATCAAAAAGTGTACGTCAGAAATTGAAAGCAGAGCACTGAATGTCAAGGTATGCTCAAGTGTGTTCATGCTTAGGTTTGACACAATCTTAAAAAAAAAATCTCTCTTAAGAGTTTAGTGCTGTCAGTACCATCTGTGTTTTACAATTGCCATTCAAATTGAAATAGAGTTGTGCTGGTCTTTTAATTTTAGGGCATCTATCGTGTGAATGGAGCCAAATCAAGAGTTGAAAAGCTCTGTCAAGCTTTTGAAAATGGAAAGGATTTGGTCGAGCTCTCGGAACTCTATGCACATGATATCAGCAATGTTCTCAAGCTGTATCTCCGCCAGGTATGGAATTGAGAGGTCAGATGGAAAACCAAAGTGCTGTAGTGTATTTCTTAAGTACAATACCAAACAACCACCCCTTTTCAGCAGTCCTACAGCAGCAGATTAAACAAGTGCCTTGTGTAAATGCAGTGGCTTCTTTTTTGGAAGCCTGTGACAAGAGCTGGGAAAACTGCTGGGATTACAGTACGTATTCCACATGGATATTATGGCTTTTTTTAGTACCATAAACAGAACAAGCTTTTGTTTGTCTACTCATAGTAGAATTTACTTTCTAAAGTCTTTCTGATTAGTGAATTTACCTGTCTTATGTGAAGTTTAAAAGATTCCCATGTCTTTGCCTTTTCATGCAGACTGATGCTGATATATTGCTGTTAATACCTGCTAACAAAAATTTCATGAAACACTCATAGTGGTCATGATGTGTTCATTATGGAGGGATTATCCAGCTTTTTCGGCTAAAATAGAGCTTTAAAACTTCATGATGGAATTTTCTAAAGCAATTTCAATATGTACGTGAGAAAATGAAGCTGGGATGTTGCCCAGTGACATTACTGAGTCACTCTGAAAACTTAGCTGCATGGTCCTGTCCTCTTCCTCACAGTGGCTGTCAGAGATGAGCATTCCAATCCTATGATCATCACCATTAAGTGATTTTGAAAAAATCTACTTTTTTTTTTCCTTGAAGTCTTCTTATTTCAGTAAATTATGATAAATGCTCAGTCCTGAGGCTATTGTAGGAAAGTGTTAGCAAAAGATTTCTGGAAAAAGGTGTAGGAAGGAGTATTTTTGTTAGCTGGGATTGGGCTTGAAAAAACTGGGGATTGAGCTAATGAACAAGGATTAAACGACGTCATCATTTAAGAAAAGATGCCAGACAAGAAAAAGTTGAAGAAAAACAGGAAGGAAACGTCAAAATTCAGGTCTGAAATGTTCGTATTTCTTCAGCTTCCAGAGCCCTTGATTTTATTTCGGCTTTACAATGAATTCATTGGACTTGCAAAAGAAAGTCAGAACGCTAATGAGGAGTTGGATGCCAAACAAGCTAGCCCCAAAGCAAAAACAAGACAGTCACTCTGTATTGAACTTAATAGGATCATCATTAAAATTAAAGATCTTCTGAAACAATTGCCTGTACCAAATTATAACACTCTTCAGTACCTTATTGGACACCTTCACAGGTAAGAAAATATTTTAAATACAAACTGATGTTGAAAACTTAACTATTACATGCTGCATGGTAAGAATCTCTTGTACCTTTTTAATGACTGTATAGGAAGAAGTCACATGTACCTTTGAAGACACTGTTCTGTTGCTGGGATTTTTTTCATGTAATGAATTCCCAAGTGAGAGAAGAATATGAAAGGGAAATAAAGCAGGGAAAGCATTGGCCTCCATTATTTGTGATTCTCTGCTAGCATTGGCATCAGTAGTAATTAGTGTCACATGCAGGGATCTAAATATGATTTAAATTGTGATGTAACAAAGATAGGGCAGTGATTTGGTGGCTATTAACAGAAAATTGAAACTTGTATCATGTCTCTTAGTAACTATTCTTCTGTCACGTTTCACTTCCTTGTCCTCCAAGTGCTGGTTTGTATGATGATGTACTAACCTGATGATTACCTATAAAAATGGGTAGCATTTGGGCTATCACTATGTAATTACTTAGAATGAGATGTTCTTTTCCCCAACCCCAGAAATGCCAAATAGCCACAAATAACTTCAACAAATAGAACGTAACACCTTGTGTCGGAAGTCCAAGCCACTGTTCAGTGTGGTCTGCACTGAAGATTCTGCCTGCCTACCAAACCCACTTTCAGTTTTTCATTGTCTCTTATCCTCTTTAGACATAAGATAATATTTTAATATCAAAAGTATTTCTGAAGTAATAAAACCCTCTAACTCTTGGGGGTGTCTTTTGTTTGGGTTTTTTTTTTCCTTTCTTTGTGCAGAGTTACAGAACAGTGTGATGAAAATAAAATGTCAGCCAGCAACCTTGGCATAATATTTGGCCCAACTCTGATCAGACCGCGTCAAACCGATGCTACAGTTTCTTTGTCGTCACTTGTGGACTACCCCTATCAGGCCCGGGTAGTGGAGCTGCTCATAACATATTATGAAAAGATATTTGATGTCTCATTGAAACCACTTCTGAGTGCTTCTCATTCTGAAGAAACAGCTGTTACAGTCAGAGTTGCTTTATCAGCAGATGAGAGGGAGCCACAGCAGCAGAGGAAACCGTTGGTTGCTGTAAAGGAAGTGAGTGACTCTTGTGCTGCCACTATGTTACCTGTGCCATCTTAACTTCTGTGCTAAATGCCGGAGCATTCCAGAGCACATTTCTAATAATTCTTTGTGGGTTTTTTTGATAAGGACTGCCTTTTCTGTTGGGTTCTCATTTACTTCTGCTCTTACTTTTGTTAGCAGGGTGTTCAAATAGCTCCAAGTGAAAGAGCTTCAGAAACACCTACACTCTTTTTGGAATCGAAGAATAGCAAGAATACAAAAGAAGCAGATACATCTGTAACTGGTTAGTATGCTGTTAACTCTGGGTGTGGGTGAATAAGGAGCCCTGGATGCATTAGATTATAGTGCGTGTAGCTCTGCAATATAGATAGAAGCAAGTGATAAAACCTGTTCATCACTGCTTAAAATGCTGTTTACTTTTGTAAGAACAACAGAGAATGAAAACTTTCTAAAGGCTTTTAAGAAATCTGTGTTTATGGAATCAGAGGTTGAATTATTTGCTAAGAGAATGTAGCAGTGGTTTGGTTTCTCCCTTTTTTTAAAAAAAGCAAACAAAAAGCCATAATTATGCTGTGACTATTGATTTCTGAAATCCACTACAATGTTGTAAACTAATACCCAGGAATTCATGTGTTTTGACCACTGTTCCCCCAAAATGTGTATCATTGCCATTCACTGGAACTAAACCAGAAAGCTTTGGAAAGAGTAATTGTCTGACAGACTCATCAGAGCATTTTGGATATCAATATTTCTGCTTAAAAAACCCCAGGTTTGCTAACATAATTCTAACTCTAATTTTTTTTCTGTTTATCTGCCTGTGATACTACAACGGTTTGTTTTCATGTAGGTATGATTTCACATATTTCATTTAGGAGTAACTATACGTAATCCCTTTTAATTGTACTGATTTCCATCTGATATTACTAGTTCAGTCATGTCCCATACATCAACAGTGCAACATCCTGAAACATACTAAAACTGAAAATATTCAGGGATGGCAAAGCACCAGCCAAAAAGTGAAGTGTCTCTCTTTGTCTGTTTTCTCTTTGGTTACAGCTGTACAATGTGTTTTACTGCTAGTGAAATGCTAACATTTGGTGAGAGTAGGCTATTGCTAGTATGTATACAAGCTATCCCTAAAAACTGTTATCCCATTAAAATACTAACTGTCGGGGGTCATTGAAGTCTTGCTGACTTCTCTTTATACTTGGTACAAAGATCCAGTCACATCTATTTGTGTGTTTCTAGGCGATGCTGTGAGTCCAGCTTCAGAGAAAGACAATGATCCATTCATTTCTGTAGGTGAAGACCCCTGTAAAATGAACTTACTTCATGTAAAACCCAACCGTCAGATTGCCAAGGTTCCGTTGCGGGCTCCAAGGACAAAACCAGCGTCTCGCCCTGTCAGCCTGCCTGTCGACAGAATACTTCCTCCATGTGTTTTGAATGAAAGAAATTCACAAAATGCAGAGGCAGTAAGTTCTGAGAAGCTGGGCAGAAGCCCTACTATTGAGGAAGTCTCGGAGGTGAAGGCACTCCCTGCTGTTGACACCTGCTGCAGGCTTCCTTGTTATGACACCCAGATGCTGCGAAAAACTTGGGACAAGCAGTACAAGCAGTATGATATCACAGCAAGGACAGCAATGATCATGACAAATGTGCCTCAGGAGATCCGAGCACTTGAGAGTGGAACTGCTGGTGCTTTATCATCTTCATGCAGCCTTGGTAACAATTCAGCTAATGCCATTCTTCCTCTTAAGCCATATTCTGTTGTTGGGTCAGGGAGGACAGCAGCAGAAGAGAATGGTCCTGATGTTAATCCTCTTGCTGCCTTTAGGGTACCAAGAACATTGCAACCACCCCCAGGGACATTTTATAAACCACCTTCTAACAAATCAAAAGAAAATGGAGATGGTTCTTCTGCTAAAGCTTGTGCACCAACCAGTGCTAGCTGTGTGCTCCCCCAGGATAATACTGTGAAACTGGCTAGGAGCTCTGCACTTCCATCAAGTGGTGCTGAACAAAACACAAACGAACAGAAATCTATCTCAGAGGATATTCACCCCACAGATCTGAAGCCTGCTTACCACAGACTGAGACCAAAAAGGATCCAAGAACTGGAACACAGGGAAGCTCATTTTGTGTAGGGTGCAAATTCCTCTTGGACTATATGCAATTTGTTGATGTTGCCAGTGGAGGCTTCCCTTTGCCCCTTTATCCTTTGCCTTCCCTTGAGAATCCCACTTCTGTGCCATATTGGAATTATTTTTATATATGCAGCATTTTAAAAATGGGGGGAGGCCTGGGGAACTGTGAATTAAATAAGTCAAACTTTTTGTAGTTCAGTAGCTTTCAATAAAGATGTAATACATTCCCAGTCTAGACACAGTTAATGGATTCCTTGAATAAGACACTGAGCTTCATTTCATTGTGTGGAATGGAGTGCTTATTCATAGACAAACAGCTATTTTTCTTAATAGATGTTATAATAAAAATGGAAGGTTTAATGTTCACTGTCTAAGCATAAACCAAAGCTTGTGCTTTGCTCTATAAAAGCATTTGTTCATTTTTCTAATCTGTGCAATTGAAGCTTTGCTCTTGAACAGGCTTATATACTGGCCAGCATGGCTGTAATTATGTATCATATGTGTATATTTTAGGCAGACATGGTTATCTGTTGCCAGTTTTCTATGTTGTCACTTTAATTTTTTTTGTACAGCAAGGATGCACTTACTGAGCTTTACTATTCAGAAGCAGCAATCAATTCACATCTGGTTTCTTGTATAGCTTAGTAAGTGCGGCAAATGTGCACAGCCTGTTTCATTTGGGTGCCCTTGTGGACACACTCAGTTGCTGTGGTGCTGTCTTTCCCAGGTGAATGAAAAGGCAGTGATTTGCTTGCTCTAGATGAGTTTCACCACTTAACCTGGTGTAACTGAAATGAAGAGCTTTGTTTCCATGTTTCAGAGAAACAGCTAAAAATAACCAAAAATCAGCGTTAGTAGGTGCATCTAATGGTTTTCACTTTGTATTAAATGGTTTTTATGTGTACACTGTGTTATATTTGCTTTAAAATATATTAACATGTTAACATTTCAGTGACTATATGGCTTCTATATCTGGATTTCTTCTAACTTATTAAAGTACAGATGTTTGGCCTTTGCAATAGTGTAGTACTCTCCTGCATGTCTTCTGGGGCTAGGGGGTGGCATGCTTTTCTTGATGGGATTATAATTAGCATGACCCTTTCTTTAATACTATAGAGTACAGTTGTTTTGGCATGGTGCTTTCTACTGATACAAGCACCAAGATGACTCTCAAAGCACAGCAGAGACGAAGAATCACTTTTCTGTTTTTGCAACATGAAATACGCTGGACTTTAATACACTTACCTTTGCCAATCTTCCCAAAACACCACAGGTAAAATCCCACACTGTGTTTGGTGGACATCATCTGATTTATATTTCCAGAACTCACAACACTGGACTTTGATCCCTTGTTGCATTTTCACAGAAGTAGGGCTTGCACTCTTGGCAAAGGCCATCCTATCACTGGATATTTCTGGCCGTGCTCGGGGTCATTTCTCTGGGGAGCTGCCTCTTACTGCAGAAAAGCTGAAGGTCCCAGATGCTGCTGTCTGCCCAGACTGGTATTGGGAGTTGCATAACAAAATATGTGGAAAGACTTCTTGACATAGGTGAGAATTTGTTCTACTTTGACAATAGAGGAGTGGGCTATATATACTCCACACAAATGGTTAATGAATCATTAAAGACAGTGTAGCATAACTTCATAGCACAGGTGTGAAAGGATCAGTATTGATTAGGACCACAGGATAGCAAAATCATTTGTGAATTATTATTAAATTTATTGTCTCACTGTATTTAAGTGTTTTAGCATGTCTAGCATTGGATATGGTAATGGCTTAAGAAATTAATTAAACTTCTCGATTTAATAGTTTAATTTAATAAAGCTGTTCACTTAGTGTGATGGAGAGTCTCTAGTACTACCCAGAGCAGGCTCCCGAGATAGAGAATTACAACAGTGAATACTAACCCGTGAGAAACAGACAAATGTTTCTTAATCAAGTCATAATACCGGTTATTACTGGCTCTTGCCATATTCCTTTTTATGTAACATCTGCTTCCATATTTTGCTAGTACGAAAGGTTTCTGCTCTTTTAAATGTGTTTCCCACAGCCCCAGAAGTGCCAGCGGGCTGGGCCGGAAGCGGGGAGAGCACGGCCCAGTGCCTGTGGGTGGAGGTCCGTAGGTGTCTTACAAACCCATCTTATTCCAGGGAAAACATCAATTTCAAAAGATGATGTGTCCCAGCTTTATAATGCCTTCGACTGTTTGTATGTAGTACAAGGGAAGTAGCAAGGGCATGACTTTGGAAATTGAACCCTTTGGAGCCTGCGTAAGAGTTACGGCCCCGCTGCCCAGCGCGGCGGGAGCGGCTGTGGTGCGGGGCCGGGGGGCTCTTCCCGAGCCTCCCTGCCAGCCCGGGGACAGCGCGGCCTGCGGGGGAGGCTGGGCGGCGGTGGCTTCGGGGCCACTCTGTGACTTCTTCATTTGTCAGATTTCGTAAACGTTTGCACGGTGGCGTCATTGCCGTGTTGTGCTCGGGCTCCTACGCTGAGGACCCGCCCGCCCGCCTGTGAGGGAGTGGGGGCCGGCGGCCGCCTGAGGGGGTGTGAGGAGACGGCCGCGGCAGCGGAGCCATACGCCTAGTGGAAAAGACTGTTTTCCTTTGGAACTGGAAATGTTTGGTTCAGATGCAGATTTCCCTCGGTCTTGCCTTGAAATGGCTTCTCTCCATTGGAACTGCAGCAATCCTAGCCACCTGCCTCAGGTGACAGGCTGTGGGTCACGCAAAGTGCCAGCTTGAACTCTGAGGAGGAAACCTTTTGCTGTCAGATTTGTTTGGTAATTGCATTTTCTGAAGTCGTAATGCACTGCCTCATCCCTCTTAAAGCTTTGGCAGAGTACCGACTTCTGTAAGTCACTGACCTAATTAGTCATGACAGCTGTTTGTTTAGTAGGGCCCCTCATGCTACCAGAACTACCCTTCTGAAACCGTCTTTTCAAATACGGGGTTTGTTCAGATCTGAAGAAATACAGAAACATCAACATGCTAGTGCAGGCTTGATTGTACTTGCGTTGGTCATATTGGATATTTGGTAGGATTTTTATTCATGAGTCCTTAAACTCACAGATTGAGCTGTTCTGTATCAAGCAGGGGATTAAAACAATCTCATTACAACTGAGCAGTGTTATTCTGCGAGTACTAACTGCATCTAAGATATGTGCTTCTTTGCTGCCAAGCTGAACATTCCTTCAGAAACCTTTCCCTTTCAGCAGAGCTCACACATGAGGTAAGCTTTTGTGGTAAGTTTTCAAGGTTTTTGTTGCTTCTGTGTAAGAAATCTGTGTTTTGCTTGCAAATCCATGAACTCTTTAGCTTCCGTGTAGCAGAGGTCTAATGGAGCTAATCTGAATGCTGACATATAACGCTCTGCAAAGGCAGCGCACATTGGTAATGTTGGTAACTTAGCTCAGAGCCTGTTTGTACTTTCTGAGTGACTTTACTACTATCTCTATATGGTAATACATATTACTGTGGCTCACCATACAGAGTGATCTCAGAGCACATAAACTTAGTTCTGTTTGGGTGAAACTAAACTGGAACATGTGCTTCAGCACCATACCTGATGTGCTGCAGCTTCTAATGCATGTTCAGTTTCTGCCTAGAGCTCATCTGAAGTAACCCTGAAATAGTGCATGGGTCCTCAGCATCTGCTGTTTCAGTGTAAAGCTGCTCATATAGGGCCATCTCACTTGTCAGTGTACACATAATATGTTGGGAAAACAGAACAAACCCAATGTTTCAACTTCCCATTAGCAAAGGGGTGGCGGGAGTGGGGACGACAGGGAATGTCTGATATTTACAAACGGTGTTATTTAGAATATTCATTGAAGTAAGTCTCACAGGAGGATACTTTGGACACAAACCTTTCTGAATAAAATGTTCTATCTGCACACCCTTTTATATTCATAGAGAGAGAGGAATTCTTTTTCTAATTGAGAGATCCAAGGGACCCTTGGAAAGTGTTTCACTCACAGGTGGAAGAAAAAGCGATCCTAAATCTTCCAAAAGGTCAAATGTTTGAGGAAGATGAATGCTAGGAAAATTCTCTCTCCTCAGGCCTTATGCAGCTGCATGACAGAACAGTGTCTATATAAAGTAAACTGAATTATACCTGAAGTAGAAAACATGCCATGTGTGTTTCCACTGCTTTGTGCTTGTTTATCCACAGATTGGAGTGATTAGCCCACTGCTGGGTTTGCACAAGAATAGGATCTGTTTAACAGTCCACATTTCTCTGCGTTTGACATGGAAGAGTCTGACTGTGATTGTCTTTGATTCATAGCAATACACCTTTCAAATAGATGTGCCATAGGACCTTTTCTTAGTCTCTCTGATTTTTTTTATATTTTAATCCTGGTTTGCCTGAACTTCCCATTCTTGTCCTTCAGTTTACTCCTTACTTATTTCAGAGGGAGGCCTCTGAAATATGTAGGAAACACCTAAAAAGCTTTAGTTGGGGTTTTCCCTAGTAGTTTGAAATAGCTGGGTGCAAAACTTACCTTGACTCGGAAAGCCCCAACCTGTGTTTGTGTAGGTTTTTTTCCACACACATAGATATATCTGTTTATTGATATAGGATACATTTATACACACCCACTCCTACAGTTAGTCTAGGCAAAATTGTGTCAGGATTAATTATGTTAGCTTTCTAGTAAGCCTGTGTTGAGGGACGTGCTCTTTTACATGTGTAAGGATGTCTCATGGGTTAGGAAATGGTTTGAGTGCTGGAAAGCATTGTTGAACATTAGAAGTGCTGGTCCATGAGCACACCCAATACACCTAAGTGTGCATATTTTCAAAGCTATCTTTTCAGGTAATTTTTAAATTCTCCTTGTTTTACAGAAATATTTGCTTGTGGTTTTGGAGAGATTACTGGGGATATTTTTATAATTTGCTGGACAAATAGCATGTAATCAGACGATTTTTTAGTCAAAAGTCAGGAATAAGCCTGGAAATAACAAAACAAAATTATGATATTTAAAACAGCTGTTAAAACTATAGCATATGTGTATGAGGTAAGGGGATATCACAACACACATGCCATGTGACCCCATGAATTGCATGTAGGTGCTCATGAAGCACATTATGGGGAACTTTTGTATTATGAGGTATCTGTTGTAGGCGTAATGCAAGAACTGTCACCAAATACCTATTTTCACCTACTGCTTTTTTTATGTTCTGATACATAAGTGGAATGCCTCGTGTTTTGTTGCTACTGGCAACAACTACATATCTTTAGGAAATAGCTAAGTAATAGTGACAACTGTGGGTAGAGTTACAGTGAAATTGCTCATTGTGCTCCATAAGCTGAACTGTATTTTCTCCTCCCATGTAAAATGATATGCCCTGAATAAACTTTCTCTCTTTACTTTTGAAAATCCCTTTGTAAAGCTTAAAAGCAAAAATGGGTCACAGGAGCAGCAGATGTAGTTGACCATAGAAAGCAAAATATACCCTACCATCATCCAATTGTGATGTAAAAAATCTAATTAGGAGAGATTAGTTTAATCTGTTAGAGCTGTCTCTGCAAACATGCGGGCAGCAAGAAGAGATCCATTTTCTTAAAATAACTTGTCTTAGGATTTTAGAGTCAAAATGCTTGTTTGCTGGATAAAGCTATTAAATTATCTGTTTGCATCACACATAGTGGTAAGGCTTAAACACAGTTTGCAGTTGAGAAGCAGCAGCAGTGCTGTTTCTCTGCTTTGCACTGCCATTAGTCAGAGTTAGCTTCTATCTATGGCTTTATGAAGCTCTGTTTCTCTGTCTAGATTGAAGCAGGCTGGGTCTCACCTGTGATATGAACATATGCTCAACAGAAATTAGATCTAAGCCACTTGTAAAAGAGGAGGTTGCCATAGAATCATAGAATAGAATCACTAAGGTTAGAAAGGACCTCCAAGATCGAGTCCAATCTTTGACAAAAAACACCACACTAACTAAACCACAGCACCAAGTGCCGTGTCCAGTCATTTCTTGAACACTTCCAGGGACAGTGACTCCACCACCTCCCTGAGGAACCCTTTCAGTGAAAAAATTCCTCCTGATGTCCAACCTGAACCTTCACTGGCACAGCTTGAGGCCATGCCCTCTTGTCCTGTCACTGTTTGCCTGGGAGAAGAGGCCAACCCCCATCTTGCTGCACCTTCCTTGCAGGCAATTGTACAGATTGGTAAATTCTCCCCTGAGCCTCCTTTTCTCCAAACTAAACCCCAGCTCCCTCAGTCCCTCCTCACAGGACTCACTCTCCAGACCCTTCCCCAGCTCTGCTGCCCTTCTCTGGACTCACTCCAGCCCCTCAGTGTCTTCCCTGAGGTGACGGGCCCATAACTGGACACAGCACTCGAGGAGTGACCTCACCAGTGCCAAATGCAGGGGGACAATTCCTGCCCTGGTCCTGCTGGCCACACTATTCCTGGTACAGGCCAGGATGCCACTGGCCTTCTTGGCCACCTGGGCAGACACTCATGGTCAGCCGGCGTCAATCCTTCTGGGCAGCTTTCCAAACCCTCTTCCCCCAATCTGTAGCACTGCCTGGGATTACTACACCCATTTGGCAAATGGTTGTCACACTGGCCAATCTCCAGTCATCTGACCTCCCTGGTTTACCAGGACAGATGATAAATGATGGAGAGAGGCTTGGCATGCTATTTGCCCATTCCTTCAGTACTCCTGAGTGGATCCCATCCTGCTTCATAGACTTGTGTGTGTCTAAGTGGCACAGCAGGTCACTAGCTACCTCCTGATGGGTTGTGGGGGGAAGATGGGTTCTGCTCCCCATCCTTGTCTACCAGCTCAGGGAACTGGTTGCCCTGAGGATAACCAATCTTTATGTTGAGGACTGAGCAAGGAAGGCATTAAGTACCACGGCCTTTTCCTCATCCTTCGTTACAATGTTTCCCTCTGCATGCAATAAAGGATAGAGATTTTCCTTGGCCCTTTTTTTTGTTGTTAATGCATTTATAAAAACACTTTTTATTACTTTTTCGCAGCGGTTGTCAGTTTGAGTTCTAGCTGAGATTTTGCCATTCTCATTTTCTCTCTACGTGACCTAACAACATCCTTTTACTCTTCCTGAGTTGGCTGTTCCTTCTTCCAGAGGTCATAAACTCCCTATTTTTCTCTGACTTCCAGGGAAAGTGCCCTATTCAGCCAAGGCTGGTCGTCTTCCCTGCTGGCTCACCTTTCAGCACATAGGGACAGCCTGATGCTATACTTTGTTATCCATTGTGCCAGAAACCAGGTTAAAGTGTGTGATTTAAGTGGCACCTGTGTGCAGGGGCTCGAAGGCCCTGCAATGATGGTGGGAAAGTAGCAGAGTGCAGTGCTCTGCTGTCAGAGCTGTAGTGGGCTCTGGGGGAAATCTAGAGAGTGTTAAATTCAGTGAAGCAGTGTGGAGGATTGTCAAAGGTGTCCCCAAAGCCCTGTGAAGGGCAAAGAAACAGGCAAGCACTGCCACATCCTTTTAATTTTTTTTTTTAATAATGAAGGTTGGGTTGTTGTTCAGCTTCTGCTTGGAAGAACAATCACAGGGAAGCTGTGATAGTGCTTATACAGAGTCACTGCCCAGCATGACCATTGGTGGAAGGTTTTGCTGCACTGCTGTTTCAGATGCCCTTTAATGATGAAAATCTATAGGGAATTCAGTGTTCACTCAGTTCATAAGTGTAGTGGTCTTTTTCCGATTTTAGGAGAGTGTTGTTATCTATGCAAATGAGCTTTTTTTTGGAAATTGAATTTCTTTCAGTGCCTGTTCTCTTTCTGATTGTAGCAGTCCCAAGCCACCACTGATTTCATGAGCAGGGTGCTGCCTGTAAAGAGTGAAGCTAGATCTCCACCATGACTAATCACTCCAGAAGTTCATGTACTTCCTCAGTCCAGGTGGAGTTCTCCACACATTATTAGTAGGTATTATCATTATCATGGTTCTGTGTTTTTTATTGTAGTGTTTTGCTCTACTTAAAGTAGTAAAGCTTGAATCTTAACCACACAAATCTGTTAGTTTGAGTGATGCCCAGATAGGAAAGGATATTTCAGGACTGAAAATTAATTATTCTTTATTTATTCTGTGCTGCTACAGAATCTGAGGTTTTTCTGTCCAGTGTCTTCTGACTGCGTTATTTAAATTCTTCTTTTCCTACAGTTTTGTCTCATCTTTACCTGTCTAATTTAGATGTCAAAGCAGTGTAAGGTTAACTCACATCCCTGAAGCTCTTCTATTTAAGAAAGCAAGGTTGTGTCCTTTAGGTCCTAGTGAAGGTTTTATAAACAAACCAGTCTGGGGAGAAAAAGTTGTTCATCCTGAAATTAGAGGTGATCCTAAAGTATATCTGATGAGAAATGTAGAAACTTTCTTAAAGTTTTGTATTGATTGAACTTCATGCATTAATGCCATAACTTTAATAGTTATTTTAAGTACTTTTAAATTCTGACTCAGGTAGCACAGTGTTAACCTTGGTAATCAATCTAGTAGTCACTTTCTTGGAGAGCATTAGAGTATTTTTTGTCCCTTTATGCATATTAATTAGGTTGTCTGTCATTGAATTACTTCTCTTATAAGCAATGCCTACCTGTCACTATAAACAAATATAACTAGTAACGTTCAATGTAAAAATACCGACTACATAGCAAGCACAGTCTGTGTAACCTGACTTACTGCCCTTTTTTTCCTACCTAGGTGTATTGGGTTTGGCTTCTTTACTGCTTTTTTTTTGGTCTCAGAAAAATAGTTAGATTTTTCAAAGCAAATGCTAGCAGCCATTTTATCTGACTATCATAATCTCATTCATGGCCTTGCAAAACAAATTTTCTAGCTACTAGTAGTACAGTACTACTGGTTCAAGAGTGGTGCAGGTATATTATACATAGCAAGATACTTACAAACATAAGCTAGGACTCTCTGTAGTACTGTGGAATCGCTCATTGAGACAGAAACTCTTAATGATGGGTGGCTCAGTAAAGAACCATCAGGAGGAAAAGGAGAGGCCGGGCCATTGGCAGAGTACAGATTTTATGGCCTTGACATGAAAGCTTGAATTTCCTTTCACAGCTGTTGCAGAAAGATTGCAGGGGTTTAGAGGAAGGCAAGAGGAGTTGTAGTGCAAAACTATCTCTTCCTCATTTGTTCAGCTGTAGGACTCATTTTTCAGAGTACCAGCAGGTTCAAGAGCCCTGGGATACACAAAAGTGTCAGAAAGCTGAATGACTGCCTATTGTTGGCAACTCAAAGTGAGAGGCTGTCACACCTCAAAAGTGTATTTCTTTAAACCATCAGTTGTTAGTCCATTTACTCTTCACAACAGCAGTAGCTTTTTATAGCTAGTCTTACTTCTTGCTCTGTAACTTAAGCAGTTATAGTTGATGGAGGGACGTTGAAAATAGCATGAAACTGTTGATCTCCAAAATATGGAAAATGCTCCAAGTTTGGTTTTGCATGGATGTTCTTTATGCAGAACTGTTGCTTTATTATTTTATCCCCAGTAAGAAGCACAGCCAATTCTTACTGTTTGGCCTTAAATATCCTGCTTCAATCATTTTCATGCCTGGTATATCAGAAGAGATTGCACATTCTTTAGGGTCCTTTTCTACCAGGTTTTGTCACAGCTGATGCCAACTCTTCCCTAGTGCTGGCCACTGCTTCCCTTGAGGCTGAAATTCCTTTTCAGTTCATAAAATGTGGATCTGAGATGATTTTCTGAAATAATCAAGTCTCTTATCTAATGTTTTTCACTCCTGCTTTGTTGACACATTAGGCCAAAATATCCTGACTTATTTTCCAAAGCTTGTCTCTTAAAATCAGACAAAATCTCCTTCAATTAATATAATTTCCAGAAACAAAAGTCTAGAAGAATAGTGACAAGTGAGACTTAAAAAAATTATCTAATTGATGACTTGTTTTACCTGTGTAAGTTTTTGTAGAGGTTTGAGTAGTCAGCAGTGGAGGCCCCCCAGTCTTCCCATAAAATCAGTTCTACTACTTCACCATTCTTATTATCAGAGTGTGCTTTCCCATATCTGACTTCCATTTCCTTTTCAACATTCTCCCAGTTACAAATCTTTCATAAAGAAACTGTTCTTCAATCATTTAAATCCCATAAAGCAGCAATAAAGTAGGAAGTTGATGCAGGTAGCAAATTTAAATGATTTGTTTATTTTTTAACAGGCCTGCATATCCAATATTTAGATTTATATGTCAAATTTCCTTTTTCCTCTTAAATGTAGAAATTCCTTATGATTATAATGAGTCATGAGCCTGAAAAACAGAGCATGCAATGGTTTACAGTCTGTAGTATGTCTACTAAAATGTAATGGGAGTTGCTGAATTTAAAAACATAAAAATAGGAGATCCTGTATTTTTTTAAGGAAATGGCAACAGAATGGATTTGCTTTTATAAAATCCATTTCAGACCCTGTCAATCAATATAGATTTATCATGTCTGAGTGGTAAACCTGATTGTATCATAATAGTTAAACAGTTTTATTTAAACTAATGTCTAGTAGTAGATCTATCTTCTCTTGGAAAAAAATTAGTTTGAAAACACAGATTTATTGTGATAAATGATGCAACAATTAACTGCCTTCATTACATGCAAGTCCAAGTTAATAGCCAGATTCAATGTTCATGAAAGAGATGTTTTTCCTCTCTACTTCTTTTTGGTGCTGATAAATGTGTTACAGGAAGTAGCCTCCAAACAAAGGAAACTCACAATTTTTCATGCATGATAGCATATCAAGTGCAAAATTAAATGGTGCAGACAATGAAAGGAACTGATCTCTGTGATAACATAATCTTAAAATAAGAACAGAAAGCTGTTATTTTGCTCTAAGATCTGTTTCTGCTGTCTGCTGAGAAATGGCAATGCATCCTTTGCCACAGGTTAACCAGAAGTATTGATGCGGAAGAATGAACTTCTTTAGGCAAGTCAGACTTCTACTCTGGAAGAACTGGATCCTTCGGAAAAGACAAAAGGTAAAGTATTAGTCTTTAGATTACGGGTTTGAACCATGCGCTCCACTGGATTAAGTGACTGGTACATTTGTCAGCGTGTAAACCTCTCAAGTCCCTCAAAGAATCACATGGTGATCTTTGTATGGGCCTGTTGCCTGGCATCTTGTCTGGTGGAGTTTGCAAGGCTGCTCTTTACAGACCAAACATAGAATATTTGTGTTGGAATTGTTTTTGACAAATAGTATTGTGTACCAGAAGAGTTCTGGGTAGTAATATTTATATATTTTCACATAAAAAGATCTGTTGTTAGAAAACATCATGAGCACCATTCAGCTCAGGGAGGTTTGATTCCTAATTTTAGATTTGCTCTTCACACTCAGCTGCTCTTAGATGTGATTCTAGTTAGGATCTTACGGTTCACACAGATTTTGTCTTTTTTAGTATGGCTGAACTATATAAGTAAAGCAAAAGCCAGAAGTATTTTAAGTATTCAATCCTCTTATATCTTATGATATTCTGTCTTACAGCAAATTTACCTATTACTTTTTACCTTATTCCACCTTCTTTTCATTGCTCTTCTTTTTTCTTTAAGCTAAATTTTCTTAGAAACTGATCTTCTCTGATGAAACAAAACTTCAAACTAGGTAGGGTCTTAGTTATCTGATGAAACTACTTCTGCCCAGCAAAAGAAGTCTCCTTTCCTGGTTTCCATTTATTTTCTGTGAGGTCCTGTAGACACAGTCTTCCTGTTTCAAATGAAAAATCATTTTAAAAGTATATTACAGCATCTGTGAGACTGTAACAGTCATGCAAACAATTTTGCCATAATAACAGATCAATAGGGTCAAACTGAACCATGGGATGAGTTGAAATATTTACCCTATGCAGACCTCATTTTAGTCATTAGGAATGGCTCACACAGTGAAAGTTGCAGGATCAGAGGAGTGTGTCATTTTCTTCACAATTTGATGTCCTTTCCTTCATAGCTTCCTAGCAGACTTTCTCCCACAATATGCATTGTCATCAAGAGCTGATGCATATAATATATATAATAATATAAATAACATGATTTATTGCAAGATGGAAGTTGCCAGTTCATACTTGAGTTAAGGACCCCTTTTTGAAGCTGGACTTCAGTTACTGATTGTCAAGGAACTGTGGTAGTTTGGTTCTCAGAAAAAACAATGCCAAACAGAAAATCCATGTCTTTCTGATCTTCAAATGTCTCTACGGAGAGAAGTGGAAGCCAGTGGTTTTTAATTTTTAACAAATGTATATTTGTAGAATTCCTCAGTATTTTCAGTATATGAAATATGGTGTTATTTGTGCAAATCTGCTCAGATATGAGACACGAAGTGCCAGCTTGGCTTTCAGGAATTGTCTTCTCTTTTTGTTTAATTTTTTCTATAGAATTTTCAAAAATTATAATTGGTATTTCCAGGTGTTGCTAGAGGGCCTCTTCTCTGATGATCATTCCTAGCTTGTAAGCATAGTGATTTAATCTACAACTGAGAAATATTTTCTCCACCTTGAAGAGTAAAATATTTTAGAGCAGAGCCATTAAAAATGTTTTCTAGTTTAGGAATATAAACCTACCTGCTTATTTGTCTTCACAGAGAAACAAAGTAGCCAAAACAAAAATTAATAATGTCAAAGATAGCTATAAAATGTGTTTTGGGAAAACCAGACTGGTTTTTTTTGTCACCATCATGCAGTACCTTAAGTGAAGACATATGCAATCTTCTGCTCCAGATCATCATTTAGTCTAATCTGCTCCACAAGAGAAAAGATGTCATTGCAGAGTCAACAGCTGATCCACAGCCAGTTTAAGCTTGTAACTTCTATGGCCTTATCACTGTGCTTGCTCCATTACAACTCTGTCTGGATATTACATTTCTCTGTGCATATTTCTGGGATTTTCATTTATCTTGTGGTTCTGCAGGCTTATGGGCTGCTCTCTGATACTTTTAGTGAATTCGGAGACCCCTTTGTGTCCTCTGGATAAGATCCACAGGAAAGAATCAGAGGTCTGACAGCAGCAGTCCATCCTTACCACACAACACATTGTGTACCAGTTTGAAAGAAAGCTTCCCTTGGGCTTCAGACTTCAATCTTTTCCAAACTAGTTAACTCAGACAGAAAAGAATTACCAAATTCAAGTCTGAGGATTTTGTATTTCCTGGGTATGAAGAAAGAATCAACATCTGAGCATTAACACAAATTAACTCGGCAGCAAAGGCGGACTAAGAAGTCTCGCCAGTTCTTGCCCCTCTGAATTTATGAGTGTTTAGTGCTTGTCCCAAATGGCTTACCAAATGGTTGGCAATGGATGTTGATCAGACCTCGTGGTCCCTGCTGGGAAGGGTTTGTAACACTGCATTCTGACCTGTGCACGACAGCTGTCAGATTTCCCTCTCTAATAATTGTGTAATTTGCCCTTTGCTGCTGGTAAGATTTTGTCTGCTTTTAAAAAGATCAGGCATCCATAACTTCCTAGGTGGTGGTGGGTGGGTTTTTTGTTATTGTTCTCTTTTAAAAAGAAAACCCTTAAGAGGAAAAAGATGAAACAGCATATTGTTGCCTGGTGAAAAGCTTTCTACTCTTTTGCTGTAAGAATATGTTGTGCTTAACTAAAGCTGTTAGACAAAATTATAGTGGAAAAACATGGCAGCTCCAAAAAACTGTTCTTAAGTATGCTGTGGAGTGCCTTTTGCCCAAAACAACATTCACGTGTAACCCATCTTGTCTTTGGCTCTGCTGCTATGAGCGTTATTATTACATATTTGGTCCCTGGTTGGGGAGGAGTGAGCAAAGGTAAAGGAGCAAGGAGGGCTTTCCTTTGCATGTGCTACAAGCCCAGTTCTGAAGATATTTTGTCCTGACGGTTACAGGGAGGAGCAAAAAAAGTGCCTGTGTCTGGACACAAAAATCCCATTGCTGTTCCTCAGAGCCCAAGGCCTGTGTTACAGGATCAAAGGATTGTAGTTTCAAACCTCTGCCAAAACACACAGAGGCAGTAAAACAAACTGAAACACAGGAGTGGAGGAAACAGACTGAAACCAGGCAGGATGTTGCTCTGTGGTAAAGCAGCGCCCTTGATTTTGTCATGACACAGGAGCCAGTGACTGTTCTAAGTGTATTGAAAGATCTGGGCAATAAAGTGCCCTTTGATGGGGTCTTCTGTACTATTGAATAAGGTGTTTGATCTTCATGCATACATTTCTTCAGGTATTAGGAAATTAATAACGTTGAAATGAATGATGACAGAAAGAAGCAAAAGTAAAGGTCAAAAAATGTAACGCTTTTACCTTTGGGTACACTGTCAGTACATTGTGCTGACAGCCTGCTGATGAACCCAGCAGTGTCAAAGTGTGGATTTAAAAAATCTTTTTCTCTCTTGTATCTAATCCTTGTTGTAGAGTCGTGCACTACCTGCTGCCTCTTTTTACCTCAGTCAGGATGCTTAGATACTTCTTTAGAAGAGGTGGAGAAGCCACTGAGCACTGAGTTACTGGTGATGCTTCATAGCATTCTGATGAAGTCCTTGCTCTTTAGGGTGTCCTTTTGGGCAAAACAGGCAAAGGATAGCCATGGGCACATGCTGCACTGGGCTTTTCTGGTGTGAGAAGAGGTCTCATCCCCTTAGCTACCTAGTGACTCTATGGTGGTCTATTTGTAACATTTATTTTTAATTTACTTTTTTCCTTCCAGCTTCGTTTTCTAGTGGAGCTTATATGGCCTCTGTCATTGTTTCTTGCGCTTGTCTGGCTGAGGAAAGCTAATCCACTGTATCGCCAACATGAATGTAAGAATGTTTAAGATGTTATCATGATCTGACTTGTTGTAGGTAATGGCCAGGTGTTGTCAGACAGAGTTACTGGGACCTGTTTGCAGAATTTTACTGTCCAGTGGTGAAAGAACAAACTTCAGTTGGAGTAGCTTAGCTTTTTGTAGCCATGTACTGTAAGAGTTATCAGTGAGGACATTAAAAAAGTGTCTAGTTTTCCTGTGAGATGCTTTGTCGTCAGATTTACCTGTGGTCTCAAGATGCTATCTAATTTTGGATTTCTGTAATTCTGTTAGTGAGAAAGTACTACCTCACTAAATATTTAAAAAGCCCTTCACATTACTCAGAATTCACTTCTGTTGAAAATAGCCATATTGCTTATATTGGTGACTTCTTTTTTCTCAGTAAAAGATAAACCTATATGATTCCTATCACATTCCTTCTGTAGAGAGCCAACCCATCATGCTATTTATATTCACAAAGGCTGCATTAGAAGACACCTAACAATTTATATTTTGTCTTTCAATATTCTAGGTCACTTCCCAAACAAGGCAATGCCATCAGCAGGAACACTGCCGTGGTTACATGGCATCTTCTGTAACATGAACAATCCCTGTTTCCGCAGCCCAACCCATGGAGAGAGTCCAGGTGTAGTGTCCAACTACAAAAATTCCATGTAAGCAGAGCTGTATGTGTGAGATTGAGTTGCAGCAACACAGGCCTGCTAGGGAACTGCTAACAGATTGCTCTTGGCACCTTTTGAGTGTTCATGGCCATGGATCATGCAGGGGGAAAGGATAGAGTGTCCTCACCTTGCTTAGAAAGGTCCCTCACTTCACCAAGGAATATTTAAAAGAATTGTTCTGCGGTGTGAATGAAAAGGGAAGATAATGATACACCAGTGTGCAAACAGTGGAAGACAAAAATTTTCATTTCTAGCACTTGGTTTCATGGTAACAAGGGTCGACAAACTTGAAACAACTCACAATGGTAGGTTTGGGCCTTTCAGAGAGAGACTTCAGTACTAGCCTCTAGGGAACACATGTTCACATAATAAAATCCATAAGAACCTGCTTGCTGAATGTCTTGGGACAAACCTTTTTGATAAAAGAGCATGGAATCCCTAAGCCTTCTTTTCTCATCACTAGAGTTGTCCCTTCTGAATGAAAGCTCTGGTGAAGCAGCAGCAAATAAGAACCTGCCCTGCCACTTTTTATGTATCACCTGTTTTGGCTATGTACTTGTGAGACTTTAATCAGCACATAACCTTCAGATACTAAGCTTGTTTGCAAAATAGGAGGATGTGAGATTTCCAGACTATTACTGAAAAAGGGCTGTGGGAGTGTTTTATTGCATTGTGTTACAGCTGAGTCATGAAAGAAAGTATAGCAGACAAGGACCCTTAGAGTGAAAAAACCCCTGTCAGTCTAAATATAAAAAATGCTCCAAATCTCCCTTTGCAAAGTCCACTTTGGAGCATCCAATGATTAAAATTCATGAGCTAATAATGTGAAGGCCATTGAAGCTCCTGTCATGTGAAAATCTGTAATGTGGACTTAACTTACCATTTGACCTTTTGTTCCTAGTGAACAGGATTTAAAATAGTCAGCTGAACATTTTTGGTGGGGTACAGTCAAATACACAGTGAAGCTAGAGGGTTCTGTTTTCTGTACATTCTAACTTTTCTGGGTTGCTTGTTACAGAGCGAACTGTCACTTTGTCAGTCCCGGTAAATTCAGTGCACTACAGCAGAAGTAAATTGATTGTGTTTTCTGAAAGAATTTGTTCCTTCCTGTTTGTTGTTTCCTGTAAGTTAAAATGAGTCATGTGGACTGAGATATGCTATTGCATGCATGGAAAAATGTAACACTGTTAAAGAAGTAATGGCCTTACCTGATAGTAAGAATTTTTTGTGTTTGTTCATGAACACAGGATCTGATTGCATCCTTGCTTGGTCTGCATGTTCTAAAATAGAACCAGTAATTGTACAGCTGCCTGTGACCATTTGTTACTTGTGTTTTCCTGCTCCCCCTAGAAGAAATATTCTAAAGGGACCTAAAAACTGGAGGGGACTGATGTGAGAGGGGATGGATGCTTCTGTTTGTGAATGATTCCATGTCACTTGCTAGGCTGAGCAGGGCTGCATGTGCCCAGAGTGCCCCATTCAGCTGCTGGAGCTGGGCCTGGCCTAGAACCAGGGCAGATTTGCACCATACCTGTGAGATACATGCTGAGATACATGCTGAGATACATGCTGTCTGGGGAAGGTCCTGTCTCCCTAGCAAGACCAGAATGGCTAATGAAGAAAATGTATGAATGGCCAACCTTCTGCAACACCAGTAGCCCTCTTAAAACTTCTGTGGACTTTCAAATCTAACTGAACCCCAGACTACCTGAAACTGAGGGGAAAACAACTTATTTTTTTTCCTCATCCCTAGTACAGAGAGGGTCAACTTTGCTTTTCCTTTTCTTTTTCTTTTTTTCTTTAGTTTTTTTGTTTGGTTGATTTTTGGTTTGTTTATTTTACTTGAAAGGTTCTCAAGAGTCATCACTCTTATATTACTGTTTCTTCATTATTTGTTCTTTCAGCCTCGCAAGGGTATATAAAGATACTCAGGAGCTTTTACTGGAAGCCCCTGAAATCCATGACCTTGGAAGAATATGGGAAGAACTGATCATTATGACTCAGTTTATGGAAACAATGAGAACTAATCCTGAAAGAATTGCAGGTAATTGTTGTGTCTATATCCTCTAGACTATTTAGTTTTTCCTTCTGAGAGCTGGATAGTAGTTACTTTGGAGGCTGGCAACATTATAATATATTTCACATGTAGCTGTTAACTCTGTTTACTGTTAGGGTAAGTTAAAATCTGTTTGGTGACAAACATCTGTCATTTAAGAGAAAGGAGAGAGGCAGTCAGCTCCATTCTCCAACCATCTTCCTTAAATAACAGTAGACAAAACTCAAAACACAAAAGCATGGATATCTCACCACACAAAGGAAAACATGCCTGAAGTAATTTCATTGATTATTATTACAGTAGTAGCCGGAGCAGTGAGAAAGTGTCTCTGGAAGATGCAGCGGAATGGAAAATTAGGAACATGTCTGAATATATGCCAGGAGCATAACTCAGAGAAATGCTTAAAGGTACTTTGTCACGGCGTTAGCTGAAACAGGTTTGAAAAAGTGAAGAAGGAAACCCTTCGTAATGTGTTTAGAAAGTATTGAACACTTAGAATTGCAAATTGCAAATTCATTGCATTAACTTTTATTTAAAGCAACCTGCAAAACTCAAAACACAGTCCTGGGAAAAATAGGGAATGGTATAGTAGTAAATTTTTTGGACTTGAAGTNNAGTAAATTTTTTGGACTTGAAGTACAGAATTTGAAAAGGTACTCCTAAAACTAAAGGTATAAAAATGGTCTGGCTTGTGAATTGATCTGTTCCATTCTCAAATCCTTTGTCACAGGAATAGTATTCATATTAAAATTAAATAGTCACTCTCCATATATTTCAAGAGAATGTGTATAAACCATGTGATACACGTGGTCCACTATCCTATCAGATGTTTATAACTAGAGGTAAAAAAGGGATTATCTCATTGTAAATAACAGTGAGACAACCAAATGCCCCAGAGTGTAAAGAACCCGAATATAATCTGAGCTGTTGTTTGTACCCAGCCACAGAAATCAAACCTGACTATTTAGAGGTGAGGAAAAGCATGTCATGCCATGGGTTTGCTACGTATTGCTAAGGGGCCACACCCCATGGTTTAGGAAGTTGCCTTTGCATCCCATAT
>WEKY01025990.1:1187-24571 GCA_013390045.1 Picathartes gymnocephalus
CAGTGTCACAGTGTCACCAGTGTCACCAGTGTCACCAGTGTCACAGTGTCACAGTGTCACAGTGTCACCAGTGTCACCAGTGTCACCAGTGTCACAGTGTCACAGTGTCACCAGTGTCAGCAGTGGCACCAGTGTCACCAGTGTCACAGTGTCACAGTGTCACAGTGGCACCAGTGTCACCAGTGTCACAGTGCTACCAGTGTCACAGTGTCACAGTGTCACCAGTATCACCAGTGGCACCCCAGGGCGCTGCAGCAAAGGCTGGTGCTGCTGCTGCTGTGTCCTGGCAGTGAGTGGCTGGAGTCGGTCTTCCAGGACTTCTCCAACCTAAACAATTCCCTGATCAGGCAAAATGTTTTTAAACTGAGAATTTCATTTTCTTCCGTGTCCAAAGCATCTCCAGGAGGGTTTCAGCCCCAGATTCACGCCTGTGCTCTCTGTCCCTGCAGGCCTCTCCTGGAGCAAGGCACGGAGCTCATGCTGGAATTTGCTGGAAGTGGTCAGTGTAGACCGAGGAATTTGGGGAGTTCTGCTGGGGGCTCAGCTGCATTCCTCCCCACGCTCCAGGGTGTGTTTATGAAAGGTCTGACTCGTTTCCTGGCAGGCAGGTGTGTGGTGGGACGTCCAGGGGTGTCTGAGGTGAGGGGTCCCTGCCTGGAGAGGGTCCAGGGGGGTTTGCACCAGGACTGGCACAAGAAATCTGGGGAGGGGCTTTGGGCAGGGGCCTGGAGAGACAGGAATGGCTTCCACTGCAGGGTTAGATGGGATTTTGGGAAGGAATTGTTCCCTGTGAGGGTGGCAGGCCCTGGCACAGGAATTCCCAGATTTGCTGTGGCTGCCCCTGGATCCCTGGCAGTGCCCAAGGCCAGGTTGGACACTGGGGCTGGGAGCAGCCTGGGACAGGGGGAGGTGTCCCTGCCCGTGGCAGGGGTTGGAATTTAATTGTCTTCAGGGTTCCAAACCCTCCTGTTCCTGCAGACCATGGGAGCTGTGGCCCTTTGCAGCCCCCATGGATGATGCACGGCCCCTTCCCTGCCCTGGGTCGCACCCAGCCCCTGCCTGGAGCGCCCCTCACCCAGAAATGCCCTTGGTCAGGGGCTGCGGCTGGGGCAGAGGCTCCCCCTCCCACCCATTGCCAGAGCAGACACCGGAGTGAGGAAAGGGAAACTCCACAGGGCAGTTTGCTGCTGTCTGGCACCTCCAGCACACGCTTTCATTCGGCTGAAGGGGGGAAGACACCCAAGGACTGCAGGGCCCCGACGTGTGACCAGCAGAAGGGACCTTTTTCCATCAAGGAGCAGCTGCGAGCAGCAGCTGTGGTGACAAAAGGCAGTTTGAGTTCATAACTGTTCCCATCTAAATGCAAATGCTGCCACAGCCACGGGCTGGCAGGGAGCGCTGCATCCCCCAGCCCGGAGCTGGGACACCCTGGATCGCTGCTGCTGCCACACAGCCAGATCCAGAGCAGGGACATGGAGCGTTCCCACAGCTGCTCCTCAGCGCTGCCCCACACCGCGGGCTCCAGCCTTTCCCTACTCATCTGAACTCCTCTTTGAGGGAGCCTTCTCTGGCTCTGATCCAGCAGAACCGGGCTGGGGAAATGCCAAGGGGGAATCGGGCACTCAGGCTGATGGGAGCCACGGTCCTGTCTCCTCAGCAGCCCAGGGAGCCCCTTCAAGCACTGCAGCTCCAGTGGCAGCAGTGAGATTTAGGGGGCTGCAGCCTGGGAAGCTCTAAACACCCTTTGGGAGGACAGGAGGAGTCTGTATGGATTCAGCAGTGCTTCAGCACCATACAAAGGCAAGGAATCTGTTAAGTGGAAAGAAATGGTGTCTGTAAAATATCATTTCAGTAACTCACCCAAAGCATCCATTGAACAGCCCGGGGTGGTGAGCTCAGAGCCAGACAGGGCTCAGGAGAGGGCCTTTCCATGGGAAGGGTTTGAATTCCCCTTGCCTTGCTCGTCCCAGCAGCTGCCATGGGGGGTGTTCAACCTTGGGCAGAGAGTTCATTGTCCTGTGTGGGAGCAGGGCCTGGGCAGCCGGGGACTTTGCCTGCTGCTTTCCATGCCCTTACAGGCTGTGCTGCAATCCCAAATCCATCTGCAGCTCCTTCCCTGCCCAGCCTGGTCCTCCTGACCCTGCTGGTCCTGTCCTGCTGGTTCTGACCCTGCTGGTCCTGTCCCCTCATGGCTCTGTGTGTCCCCTCATGGCTCTGTGTGTCCCCTCGTGGCTGTGTTTGTGTCCCTCGTGGCCCTTGAACGTCATCATCCCCCAGTCCCCCTGCCCTTGAACAATCAGAGCAGTGCCGGGCTCAGCCCTTTGCTCTCAGAACTCGTTCTTGCTCTGCTCCCAGATCTTTGTCCCCCGTGAATCTGTGGCTCCCTTGTTGTGTGACAGGGCCCCCAACAGCCCTGACTGCTGTTATTTCCCTGTCCAGTGTCCAAAGCCCGGGTGACATCTCTGGGCTGCAGCTCCAAGGTGTCCCTGCACAAGGGGAGGGACAGCGATGGCCCTGTCACGATCCGCCTTAAGGCAGATTTTTGTGACTTGTTCGTTAACCTGACCCCAAGAGTGCAAAAGTCACAAGGGAAACCCAACTTTAACTCAAATCAGAACACCTTTATTAAAATACCCAACTCAGATGCGATAGAAGGAAGAGAAATAAGGAAAAAAGAAAAGAAAAGAGACAGAAAAAGGGGGGGACAGATAATATAGCTACCAACAAAAGAGACGCGCCCTCGCAGGTCTTGAAGGAGAGCTCTTCCTTCGCTGGGGAGATCTCAAAATCACGGTGGGCTTTGGGGTCTGTTTTATAGCATAGGAGAGGGGGGGCTGCTTCACCAGGCAGGTGGGGAATGGTCATTGTTTCTCAGGCTCGTTGAACAGAGTGCAGGACAGGCCAGGGCAGGTCCAGCACGTGCCAGCCCTGCCCGCAGCTCAGGCCGCTGTCACGGCCCATTGTTCTCCCCGTGGTTCCCATGGGAGCCGTTCTCAGTCCGGTGCACACCTGCACTCTGTAGGGAATGCCTTGGCCAACATCCCACTGCTCCTGGGCCTGGGGTCCCCCCTGTGCACAGGAGTTCGGGGTTTCAGCCTCTGTCTCTGCACGAGAGTTGAGAGGCAAATCAGGAATTTCCGACCCGTCTCTTACAGGTCCCGAGCCTCACGGGAGCTGCTCTGTCCATCCCTGCCAGGGTTTATCTAACACAGCTGTTGTGTTTGGGCTGAGATGCCAGCCCTCGCCCAGCCTCTCTCTGCAGCCTCTCAAACCCCACCAGGGTTTATCTAACACAGCTGTTGTGTTTGGGCTGAGATGCCAGCCCTCGCCCAGCCTCTCTCTGCAGCCTCTCAAACCAGCTCAGCCTTTCAGCCGTCCCCTGTCCACGGCCAGGCTTGGTGAGGAAGCTGGGAATTGTTTTCCTGCAAACAAAGAGACAAAGATAAGACTGTTGGATATTTGGCTTGGCAAACACTCGTTAGCTCAGCAGGAAAATTGCCTCGGCAGACAGGACCAGGGTTGCTCCAACAATCCATTGCAAATTCATCAGCAGGGATTCACCTCGGTGGGGATCATCAGCAGACTCCAGAAAGGAGTTCATTAGGCACCGGGTCCCAGGGATTGTATTTATCTTCTGAGCACAGGCACACTCGGGCACAAAGTTGGTTTTTAACAGGACTCTCTCAGCCCTGCTGATCCTGGGTGAAAATGGGAGAAGGTTCTGCTGGCAGAGATGTGACCTGGTTTGGTGGGATGGGGTCAGGCCCCTGCAGGGAGATGCCAGGTGTCACCCACAGGGGCTGTGAGACAGAGGGACAACAGGAGCCCTTGTCCCACCATTCTCCTGACACCCTTCCCTTCCTGGTCCCCAGCAGCCCTTCAGCTGGGCTGTCCTGGGCCACAGGATGGGGAGGGGATGTCACCCAGGGACCCCTCACCTGGGGGGTTCCTGCAGCAATGTGGAGCTCAGCAGCAATCCCGGAACCCCCTCGGAATCCCAGGGTGGTTTGGGCTGGAAGGGACCCCAAAGATCATCCACTCCCGACCCTCTGCCTTTGGCAGGGACAAAATCCTCCCTGGTCATCTGTGAGCTGAGTTTAATTCAGCCAAACCAATCAATGGCACTGGAGGGCTTTGAATCGCCTCCCACAGGGGTGCAGCCATCAAATGCCACTGTGCTGCTCAGTTCAGCAGGGCCCGGCACTGCTGGGGGGCCACGGAACGTGGGCAGGGAGAGAGGAGCCTGTGAGAAACCAGAAACGAAAACTGGAGATGAGGAGAATCTCAGAGGAACCAAATGCAGAAAATCAGCAGATGGAACGAGTGCAGCTCACATTCCAGGACAGAGCTGGCCCACGACCTGCACGGCTCAGGAGCGGGGCTGTCATTGACTGAATCACCTCTGACATCCCAGCGTGGTTGGAGGGGACCTGGAGAGCAGGAGGAGGAGATTCCTGTGCTGGTGGGAAACATCCATGAAAAAATTACTGTGTGAAACCGTGGAAGGTCCTGGAGATCCAACAGCCCAGAACTGGTGAGTCTTGGAGATTTCACAGCTTGGGAAACATCAGGCCCTGCAGAGATCCCAGCCTGGGGAACATCAGCCCCTGAGAGATCCCAGCCTGGAGAGAATCAGCCCCTGAGAGATCCCAGCCTGGAGAGAATCAGCCCATGGAGAGATCCCAGCCTGGGGAACATCAGCCCCTGGTCTCTATTTCTGTCACTATCCTCAGCAATTTTTTACAAGTCACAATGGAGCCCAGGGACAATCCAGGTGTGGATAATGCTCATTTTGGGTGAGATTTTTGCCTCCTCTAAACGTTTTTACCTAAAAGGCGCTGGCACAGGGTGCCCAGAGCAGCTGGGGCTGCCCGTGGATCCCTGGCAGTGCCCAAGGCCAGGTTGGACTCCTGGTCTAGGGGAAGCTATCCCTGCCCAAGGGGATCTCCAAGGTCTCTTCAAACCCAAACAATTCCTGCTTCTCTGAACAGACTCCATGGATTTATTGTGCCCTGACACCAGGCCAAGAGAAAGGAGACAGTTCCTGGAACCCCAAGTCTGTCCTTGCCCAAGTACAAACTTGGTAGCCTTGCTCTAAATGTAACTCATTGATACTTTTTCATGCAAAAAAGCCTCATGGATCCTCTTTACAAGCAACACCAGCACACAGAAAATATCATAAAAAAAGCAACATTAAAAATAAACAAAAAGACAAAGCAAAACATAACTGTGCAAATAAATACCCTTTGCAATTTGGATGTTTTATGGTGAGGGAAACACTCTGAATATCTAATCCAAGCAGTTCTATTGCCAAGGAAATGTCACATAAAACCAGAAGAATCATAGCATAGATCAGGGAGATAAAAAAGGACAACACAATCTAATCAGATGTGACAGATGCAGCCCAATTCCACATAACAGCCAGAGCCAGCGGGGATTTGTTTGGGATGCACCCCTGCTCCTTCCCAACCTTCTCCTCTCCTTCCAATATTCATCCTGGCTTCATCTGAAGGGAAAATAAATTGCATTTTAAAGCTCTCCGGAGGTGTCCAAACTGTTCATGAGAAGAGCACTGAAAGCTGGGGGGGGGTGGGCGGGGCTGGGAATGGTTTTCCAAAAATCACGGAATCCCAGAGTGGTTTGGGTTGGAAGAGACCTTAAAGATCATCCCATCCCACCCTGCCAAGGCCAGGGACACCGGGATTTTGGGTTTTTATGGCCTAAAAGGCAGGAAGGATTGGAGGGCTCTGCTTGGGTTGCTCTGGGCCCATGGCAAGGAGCAGGACACGGCCAATCCCAGCTCCACCAGAATTCCCTGTGGCCATCAGTGGTGGCTGCCCCAGCCCCTGGCAGGTGACAGGGGACAGGCTGGAGCCCAGCGTGGCTCTCCCCGTGGGGGGAGGCTGGGAAACCTTCCCAGGCCTTGGGGCTCCAGTTATTTTTCCTGATCCCCACAGCCCACACAGGGCACGGTGGGGTGGCCTGTGAGATGCCAGGGCTGGGCAGGGGAGCGGCCGTCACCCGTGCTGGGTGATTTCTGCGTCCTCGGGCTCAGCCCAGCCTGTGCTCCCCGAGCCCCTGCTCCCTGCCCTTCCCAGGGAAGCAGCAGCTGCCTGCCATTACGGGTTTGGTTTTCATCCCGCTCCAACCTCTGCCCTGGGGCTCCTGTCCTCGGTCTGTCTGACAGGTGACAGCGTGCCACATTTCTGCACTCAGTGAGGCTCTCGCTGTGTGCCCCAGCCACCCTCTGGCCCTGCCCTTCCACGGCAGCCCAGCCTGAGCTGCCAGGCCCTGGCAGTGCCCCTGCCCAGCCCCTGCCGTGTCTGTTCTGCTCTCAGGGACAGCAGCACGGGAGCACGGCCCGGGCACGCTGACGCTGCTGCTGCTGCTGCTGCTGCTGCTGCTGCTGCTGCTGCATCCCCTGCGACACCCGGGCCTCCTCTTGCAAAACCCTGCCCTGGCACCCAAACCTCGCACCGTCTTCGTCAGCACCACGTGGCCATCATCATCTTCACCATCACCACCGCATCATCACCACCACATCATCATCACATCATCATCTTCATCATCACATCATCATCACATCATCCTCTTCATCATTACCTTCATCATCATCACATCATCATCTTCACCATCATCACATCATCATCATCACCACCACATCGTCATCACATCATCATCTTCATCATCATCATCTTCATCATCACATCATCATCACATCATCATCTTCATCATTACCTTCATCATCATCACATCATCATCTTCACCATCATCACCACATCACCGTCACATCACCTTCATCATCACCACATCATCATCATCATCACCTTCACCATCACCACATCATCATCACCTCATCATCTTCATCATCATCACATCATCATCATCATCACCTTCATCATCATCACATCGTCATCATCATCATGTGTGTCCCTGTCTGTCCCTGTGTGTCCCAGGTGGGGATGCGATGGGGACATGTGCAGGCGTGTCTGACCTGCTGCCGTGGCAGTCCCTGGCAGTGCCACCCCTGCCTGTGCTGTGTCACCAGGAGGGTCCCTGCTGCCGTGGCAGTCCCTGGCAGTGCCACCCCTGCCTGTGCTGTGTCACCAGGAGGTCCCTGAGCGTGCCAGGCTGTGGAGCTGGCAGTGCTGCGAGGAGGGGCCGTGGCCAGAGCCCTGCCAGGGCCTCCTGCTCGCCCAGAGCCCCAGGCCCAGCACTGGGAATTCGTTGATCATCACTAACAGTGATCTAAACCTACAGACGTGAGAGGAGGACGAGAGCTGTGGGAGGAAGCCCCGGCTGGGTGTGCGTGCCACAGGGCTGGGCACCTCCAAGGGGCAGGGAGGGACCCCTCGGGCACATCGCAGCAGGGGAAATAGCAGGACAGCAAGCAGGTTTCCAAATTCAAGGGCTTATGTCGCACCTATTTGCACATGGGACGGTCTCTGTCATGAGACAGAGATCTCCTGTAGAAAAAGGGTGATCCAAAAGTTCTGCTGGACATGAATTTATGTTTGGACATAAATTCCTCCTTTAGGAGCCCTCAGCTGACAGCAGTTGAGTTTAGCAGGAATATTCCAGCAGTGGATGCACCCATTCCGAGCACTTACATGATGACGTTTTGGGGTTTTTTTCCCTCTCTGTAATTAATTTGTGAAAACTTTTGTAATTACAGAGAAAAGCTGGAAAGCGAGGCCTCAAGCAACTTAAATACAAGCAGACTGATGAGCAACACACTCTCTGGGTCTGGGTAAAAAGACTTGAACCTAAAGCTGGTGATTTGGGAGAGGATGGTGGGGCTTGCTTGTGTTTTTGTTATTGCTGGTGGCACTGATTTCCTCAGCACAGCATCTGCTGAGGCCTTTTTAGTGGAAAGACCTTTTCAGCACTCAAGTGCAGCCCCGTTTCCCTTCCTAAAGAGCAGTTCCGAGACAAGGGAGCTGGAGCAGCACCACGACTCCTTTGTGCAGTTTGCAGAGGATATGTGACAATCATCGTCCCTGCAATTAGAGCAACCCCTTAACGACAGCAGGAGGAGAGCTCCGGGCAGAGGCAGCAAGCAGCTGCCGTGGAGCCCTGGTGAGCAGGAGCCCCTGTCCTGCACACACCCACCTGCAGCGGCTGAGGGGCAATCCGGGGAAATGAACCCACCATGAACCCGGAGAAGCTCCCTGAGCAGGCAGTGACCAAACCCAGATGCTGCCCCTCGTTACCATAATTGGGCAGTGAGCACCGAGCTCTTCAGCCCCCGGTGCTAAGCCCCCTGTGCCTCCCACAGAGCCTTTAGAAGCACTTGGTGAAAAGAACTCGAGGCCTTTACGTAAGAGCAGCCCACCAGCACAATTAAACCCGTGCTGGTCACTTTTCAGTTTCCACAGGCAGGAAAATGCCTGAAAACATCACAGCAAACACCGGCCCTTGGGGCTGTGTCTCAGCCCGAGGAGGAGCAGGGCTGGCAGAGGCTGCCAGAGCTGCAGAGTTGTTCAGCTGCTCATCTTGCAGCAGAGACAGACCGGGCTGGGGACACCCACCGGCACGGGGGGCTTTACCTGGGCGATGGCAGCAGCGCTGCTCCTCTTCCTGCCAGCCCTGCCCAGAGCTGAGGCACAGCGGGAGGGCTGGCCAGGGTGTCCCCTGTCCCCTGGGCAGGTGTGTGCTGCAAAGATCAGCCCCTGCCCTGGGCGGGACAGGGCACACCCCTCCCCTCCCGTGCTTAATGCCCCAGATCTTGGCTGGCCCTGATGCCTCTCCTGCCTCTTTCCCCTCGGGGCGGGGGGGGAAGGGACCCCATGCCCTGGGCTGGGACATCCTGGGACACCCTGGGACACCCTAGGACACCCTGGGACACCCTGGGACATCCTGAGACATCCTGGGACATCGCCTGGCAAAGGCTGCTTTGCACCCCCATGGGTTCCCCTGGCCCTGCAGAGACTCAGGGTGGCCACTGTCACCTCCCTGGGACAGCTGGGGACACTGTCACCTCCCCAGTGCAGCAGGAGCCACTGTCACCTCCCCGGCACAGCTGGGGCAGGTGGCACAGCCTCCCCTTTCAGGGGGTCTGGCTTAGCCTCCCCAGTTCCTGCCTCCCCCTGCTGATGCTGATCCTGAGAGGTCCCAGACCCAGGGAGCCCCGCCGGGCTTTGGCACAGAAGGGAGCTCGAAGCGCAGCCAGGGCAGGGCCCCCTGCCCGCAGCCCCGCTGCCCTTCCCACCCAAAGCACGGGGGTTTTACCGTTCTCAGGCGGCCCTGGCCCTCCTGGGCTCTCCCAGCACCCAGAGGTACAGCCAGCACCCTGAGGAGCAGTGGCCACCCCCTGGCCCGGAGCCGGGTACCCTCTGAGAGCCACCCTGGGGCTCGCTGTCACCCAGCTGCCCTTTGGAAGCCCTGCAGGAGGGGAGGCTTCTGTGACCCACCTGCTGCAGCCTGGGGGCATCAGGCCGGGCAGTGCCCCGGTGCAGCTGCCTGTCTGTAACTCGGCGGGTGCCAGCCAGAAGAAAGCCAACAAACAGCAGGCGGCTCGCAGAGAGCGTCCGCGGGCTGCGCACACGGCTCGGCTCCAGGCACGGCGGGGACGCGGCTGAATCGCACATGACAGGAGCTGTCGCTTCCAGCAGCACTCATTTGTCCACACTTAGATGAATCTGGCCCACTTTCAGCTGTCTACCTGCTCAGGGGTGGATGGCAGCTGAAAGGGAGCTCGGCCAAAGGGACGGGGAGCTGGAAATACCCGCAGTTATCAGAGCTGGGAGGAGAGCACGGACAGGGCCGTGTTTCACATCTCAGGAACCCGCGGAGGTTCCTCGGCAGAGCAGGAGCCCTCCTGCACCCCTGTGTTCCCTGTGCGCCCCCACGGGTGCACATCCCCCTGGCTCTCTGTCGGGCTTCCCACAGAACCACAGGAAGGTTTGGCTTGGAAAGGACCCTAAAGACAATTTAATTCCACCCCTGCCATGGCAGGGACACCTCCCACTGTCCCAGGCTGCTCCAGTCTGGCCTGGGGCACTGCCAGGGATCCAGGGGCAGCCACAGCTTCGCTGGGAATCCCAGCCCAGCCCCTCCCCACCCTTGCAGGGAACAATTCCTTTCCAAAATGCAATTCTCCTGCCAGGGACTCCGAAAAAGCAAGACTCTGGGGAAACAGAGCTGTGTTTTGCACGAGCTCCCACCCCAGTGAAATCCCTCCAGGAGCTGCAGCTCAGTCCTTGCAGCTGGACTTGGGCTGCAGCTCAGAGCTGCTAACTCGGGATGACACCAATTGTCATCTCCTATCAAGATTAGGAGAAAGGCTCTATCAGGCAAATCGGTGCTGTTGTCGCTGCCCTAATGTTATTTTAAGTGACTCCTTCTCCATCACAGGGAGGCCTCTGAAGGACAAGGACTGCTGGTGCAGAGTGGAACCGCTGGGCTTCTGACTGGCTGCTCACAAAAACCCTCACAAAGGAATCCTGGAGGAATCCTGTCCTGCTTCTCCACTTTCTCGTGCTTATTCCATTTCCTTTTGGGGGACAGCGTGTTCCAACACTTCTTCAGTTGCTGCTTCTCTCAGCAGGCTCTGGGACTGCTCTCAGGCATCCAGGGAAGAACAGACTCCCCTGGTGCTGGGCAGGGCTGGGATCTGACCAAGACCAGGGCAATCTCCTCTGCTGCCTTCTGAAGGCCTTGCTTGGGCTAAAACTCATTCGATTCCCTTGGAGGGATGGCTGCTCACACCACCCGAGGATCTGCTCTCCACTTTCTCTTTATTTATCCAACCCAGACTCCCAGACGTTCATTTAACAGCAACAGGAGCGCGGGATTTTGGAATGCCTGGGTGGGGATGTCTTTTGCCATTGCTTTTGTAAAGGTGCCCCTGATGTGACACCAGGGAAAAGCTTTCCCCTGGGGAGCATCCCACGCCCTCAGCTCCTGCCCAGCCTGCAGAGCTGCCCTGGGACCTCTCTGTCCTGGGGCTGGCTGCTTCTGCCCAGAGGAGCTCAGGGCTGGTCTCTGCGATGCCTCAGGTTTTAACTTTGGTGTTTCCCGATCCCTGCAGCGCTCAGGGTGTGACTCCGCAGGGTTTTGCAGCCTGGGAGCTGCTGCTCTCTCACGGTCACAGTGACACAACAAAGCCTCTCCAAGGCTGCTCTCCAAGGACACCCAGACTGTCCTGGGCCCAAAATGTGCAACCCAACCCCTTGAGAAGGGGGGCTGAGCTGGGGAAATGCCATCGTTAGCTCAAGTGTTAATTGGGGAATTGATGCTGAGATGCAAACGGCCCAAAGCTCTAAAGGGGTGAAGAACTCGTGACTCGGGGTCCGTCCTGGGCTCCATTGTGAGAGCAGGGGGTGCCTTTGGAGGCCTTTCCAAGAAATATCCACCTTCATTCCCTCTCTCCTTTCCAACAAATATCCACCTTCATTCCCTCTCTCCTTTCCAATCAATATCCACCTTCATTCCCTCTCTCCTTTCCAACCAATATCCACCTTCATTCCCTCTCTCCTGCCAGGACTCTGTTCCTAGGGAGCCACTTCAGGCACCACGCTGAGACCCAGGGTCCTGGCCAGGGTCCCGGTGCCTCCAACCCAGCTTCTGCAGAGCCCCCATGGATGAAGTGGCAGCTCCTGGGCCGTTCCTGCTTTGCACAGCTGAGGGAGGCAGGAATCCCTCCTGGCAAGGCAGCCCCGGCCACTTCATCCTGGGCTCAGCTGAGTGTGGCTGCTGCAGAAGATGGGAAGGGCAGCCCCATTGCTTCTGACAGGAGCCGTTTTTCCTCGCTGTTCCCATTACAAATACCCTCTTCCTTGGCATTTGGCCATCTGGGAGAGTTATTCTGGCTCTCAGCCTCGGCGTGGGAGGTGCTGAGTGCTGGGCTGCCCGGGTAGGGAGGGCTGGGCTGCCGAGTAATACAGAGCTGGAAATGCTCATGCAGATGGATTAGAGGATGTTTCCATTAAAATCCTGCCTGCCTTTCCACTCTGCAGCATAAATAATGGTGGTGTGAGTGTCAGGATGCTGAAGGCTTAGGAGAAATATTCACTAGGCTTTGGCAAAACTCTTATCCCTGTTTAGCAGAGCAGGCAGCTGCTCTGATGTGCAGAACTGGAATTTGAATTCCTGAATCCCAGAATGGTTTGTGTTGGAACGGCTAAACACTACCCAGTGCCACCCCCTGCCATGGGCAGGGACGTCTTCCACCATCCCAGGCTGCTCCAAGCCCTGGCCTCGCACCCTGCCAGGGATCCAGGGGCAGCCACAGCTTCCCTGGGTTACGGAACAGTGAAACACTGCAGGAAGTTGGAATGAGTCAAAAAACAGGAAATGGGAGCAGAAAAGCAGCTTTGAGATCCACACTTTGGGATGCAGAGAGCCTGGAAGACCCCAAACCAGGCAGGGTTTAGGACGTGGCAGGCAGGGGTGGCAAAACAGCCTCAGAGCAGCCTGTGCCAGTGAGGCACAAGGACAGAAGGTGACGGGCACTGGGAGAAAATCCAGCTCCCAGCAGCAGCTGCTGGCAGGGTTTGGGCAGAGCAGGGACACCCACTCTGCTCAGGTTCCCAACGCACCTCCCACCCCAGGCTGCCCAGCCAGACCTGGCTCCCCAGTTCCTGACCCCCAGAGGGGGGGTCCCTTCCAGCCTTGCCCAGAGCAAGTCCTGGCGTTTGGCATTAACAGGATCCTCAGCCTCCCGAGGCAGGAGAGGAGCAGTGCTGTCCCAGCAGGAGGGTGACAAACGCCTCAGGACTCCCTGCTTCTGCCCTGCACGTCTGTCTCAGCTGGAGCAAACCCCGCCACCAGCAGCAGATGAAGCAGAGTTGAGGCTGGAAAGCACAAATCTGGGAAAGGCTGGCTGGGCAATCTGCATCCCCCTCACTGCACACTCCGAGCACGCTGCTCCCACACTGCTCTTCCCATTTACTGCCTCTTGCAGAGCACCAGGGAGAGAATTTCCAGAACAAAAGCTTTACCACAAATCGATGGATCCAGGCAAACCAGGAGATGTTCCTTTAACCTCGCTCTGCAAACAGCTGAGCAGGTTCTGTGGGTGAGGTCAGCCCAAGGCAGAGCACCCTGTGTGGAAATGTTTGCATTATCTGGGTTGAGCCCTGCAGAGTTCGGAGCTGCTGCAGGTAAGCTCTTGTAGTGGGCAGCGCGGGGAGGTCTGAGCTACAGGGATCTCTGCCTGCTCTGGGTGTGGAATCCGTGTTTACACAGCACGGATCCACTGCTTGGGCTTCTCAGCAATTCTTTAAACATTAATTAAAGCAGTTTTTCACTCATGAAAGCACAGCCCATCAGCAGATTTCTGAAACAGGCTGGGTTTTGGTCACTCTTCCACACTTCATCAACCCCAAGCTCAGCTTAGGAGGGGCCTTGCAAGGCAATTTTTTGCTTTGTGAGACAGATCCTTTCCTGTTGCCATGCCCCTGAGCGAGAGCAGCAGCCTTGGCACGCTCTGGGATGATCCCCTGGTGCCCAGGAGCTGCTCTGTCGTGCCCTGGAGGTGCCACAACCGTGTCAGGACCACAACAAGAGGACAAAGCCTCCCTGTGGAGGTCCCAACACCAGAAACCTCCCTGGCCTGGGTGTCAGCAGGGAGGGAAGGGGACTGGGAATGTTCCTTGGGAAGGGGTGCTCTGAGGGCTGGGAAGTGCGTGGACACTGCTGGGCTGGGAGATCACACCGGGCTGGGTGCTGGCACTGTGCTCAGCACAGGCTCTGTCCTGGTGCTGCCAGGCTCTCCCAGAACAGAAAGGAAAATGCTGGGGGAAATATTTCTTTCAATATTTCCTGCTCAGAGCAAAATCCTTTTGCCATCGCTACAAGGATTGTAAGAGAGAAGTGGAAAATCTCTCCATCTGTCCAGGCAAATCTCTTATGTGCCTTTCCTTCCTCCACTGACAGGGGATATTTGTGAATCTGGCCTCAAAACACCTCGGTGATCTGAGACAGCTTTCTGCTTTTGGATGAAGGCAGAGGAGCCCTGGGGTGAGGAAGGGCTGGATCTCCACCAGCCCCTTTGAAGGTCTGTCTCTTCATGTCACAGCAGGACTTGCCAGATGCCTCGTGGTCAGGAACAAATCTGGCTCTTTTTTTTTTGGTGTTTCTAACAGGAACTGAGCTCTTTGAAATCCCTGGCCTGATAAAACTTGTTAAAAAATCACATGGGCAGCCTGAGACAGAGCCATGGTTTTTAACTCTTTCCCAAATCCAGACACTGAGGGCAGGAAAAGTCTCTGCCTGGGAAGATTTGCCTGACTCCTCACCAGTGCCTGAGAGGAGTTTGCAGCAGTTTGAGGGGTGTTCCTGAGTATCAGGTGCCAAAATCTGAGCTGTGAGCGCTCACTTTGGAGCTGATTTTCCTTTAAATCTTGTAGGTTCTTGAAGTCAAGAAGAAAACAAGAGCACCAGTGTTTCAGGTGGTAAAAGGATGGATTCTGGTCATCGTATTCTGCTGGATTGCCGTGGATTCTGGGCTGGGAAATAAAGAACATTTCCCAGGCCTGGCAGTGCCCAAGGCCAGGCTGGACCCTGGGGCTGGGAGCAGTGGGAGGTGTCCCTGCCATGGCAGGGCTGGCACTGGGTGGGCTCTGAGGTCCCTTCCCACCCAAACCACTCCAGGATTCCATGAAGGATCACTGGCTGCAGCCCTGGGGACTCTCCTGGTGTGTAACTGGGTTCAAACACAGGCTGAGAGCTCTTCTCCCTCCCATTCCATGAACCGCTCTCGGGTGCTCAGATTTCCAGTTCAGCTGGGACATCCAACAAGGGATATTTCTGCATCAAAAGTTCCCCTCTCTGCTCTCCATCCCCAGAGAGACTCTGGCCCGCATTCCTTTGAGGACAGGAAGGTGCCAAACGTGTGCCAAGGGCTGAGAACGCTGGAAGCCTCAGGAAAGCCAGGAGTTTGGCAGCGCTGCAGGAGAGGATGTCAGCTGGCGTGTGACAGCACTGTCACCCACTGCCAGAGCCAGCCTGGGCAGGGAAATGTGCTTTTGCAAGAGGCTGAGCTCCCTGAAGGCTGTGCCAGCGTGGGGTGACAGGGACAGGGCTCAAATGGGGAGAAGGATCCTGTGCAGCCACTTCAAGTCACTGGAAAAGAGGAATTCAGTGGAGGCTGCTCCTCACCTGGCTGCGATGCGGAGTTTTATCAGGAGAGGTTTCTGTGGGGCCCAGTCTGGACAAGCGTGGATCTGCAGAGCACTGGAGCTGCTTTGGGGCTGCGGGGTCCCTGCTGGGCTGACCTCCATGGGAGAGGAAAGTCCAGATGTGGGAATCCAGCTTAGAGGCACTTCCACATCTTAAAACATTCCTGGGTCTGGAGAGGCAGTTAAACAGCTGGAGATGGAGAATCATGGGATCATGGAATGGTTTGGGTTGGAAGTGACCTTAAAAATCATCCATGGGCAGGGACACCTCCCACTGTCCCAGGGAGCTCCCAGCCCCAGTGTCCAGCCTGGCCTTGGGCACTGCCAGGGGTCCAGGGGCAGCCACAGCAAATCTGGGCACCCTGTGCCAGGGTCTGCCCACCCTCACAATAATGATTTTTTCCCACCTATTCCTTTCCAGTTTAAAGCCATCCCCCTTGTCCTGTCACTTTGGGAATCATAAATGTTGGAAATCCCCTCTGAGATCCCCAAGGGCAGCCCTGAACCCCCCGTGTTCAGCCCTGACCACGGCCCCAGGGGTCACAGCCACAGGCCTGGGGACACCTCCAGGGTTGGTGATTCCAGCACTGCCCTGGACACCCTGCTCTGATCCCTGCCCACCCTTCCCATGAAGGAATTTCTCTGATATCCAACCTAAACCATCTCTGAGGCCATTTCCTCTGGCCTTAGCTCGCCCAGCGTGTGAGGAGGGACCAGGGGCAGAGCAGCCCCTGAGCAGGAGCTGTCACAGAGGTGTCAGACCCCCCGAGAGCCTGGGCAGGGTCTGGCCTCAGCTCCTGGGCTCTGTCCTTGCTTACAGGATGTCAGAGCCTTTTCCAAGAAGCAGAAGTTGCAGAAATCCCAGTGGCTGAGCAGGAGCTCCTGGGGCTGAACGGGCTTGGGGCATCCTTGCCCTTACAAACAATGGATGCTTTAGTGGAAAAAAGGGAGGTTGGATCTCCTCTGCTCCTGGGAAAGCTGCAGGAAGGCTGTGTCCAGGCTGGGATCAACAGGTGGTCAGGGAGGGTTGAGGGAAGAGCCAAGAAAATGCTGAAGGGATTGGAAACCTGCCTATTGTGAGAAGCTCCGGGATCTTGGTGTGTTTAGCTTAACAAAGAGAGGATTAAGGAGAGACTTTGTGGAGAGCAGAAATCGATGAGAGAGGATTTCTGGCCCTGCAGACAGAGGTGTAAGGAGAGAGTGGCTGGGAGCTGAGGCAGCCGGCTGAGAGCAGGGGCAAGGTGCGTGCTCTTGGCAGGGAGGGATTGCTGCCGGGGCGGCACCGAGGGCTTTGCACTGAGCTTCCCGATCCTCCTTCCACCCCCTCTCTGCAGCTGAGGTGCGGGTTATGCACAAGCTCAGGGGCCAGGCTGACGGGTAGGTCGGAGAAAATGATCCTGATGGATTTTCGTCATGCCTTTCTGAAAAATCTATGCAGTCCCAAAGGCAGCGGATTTTTGGGGAGGGAGCTGAGAGGGAACGGGCTCAGAGCTGTTACAGACAGAGCAGCAGAGCAGAATCAATCACCATAATCAAAGCAGAGCTGCCTGATGACACTGAGGGCTGAACAATGAACATTCACATAAATCCACTGCACTGATTAGGCAGAAAAGCCCAGACAGTCAATATTCCCATTAAATATCCATCAGAAAGTGCTTCCCAGATTGCACTCCCATTTGGGAATTTCTCCATTTCATAGGCAATTGAAGCTGTTTAGCTGATGATTGCTGTTGGGTAACACCACCTCCCCGGGATGTAAAATCACCTGGGGAGGGGTGTTTGGATAACTGGGGCAGCTCTGCCCTTGGGGGCTCATTTCACAGCCCAGGGAGTGGCTCCTCTGAGGGATTTCCCTTGCCTTTGGTGGGGCAGGGGTCGGTGCAAACAGGCACACATGGAGGGGTTCTCTCCTGCATTCTGGGCATTTTTTGGGATACGGCATTGCCATCCCTCAGGTTGTTTTTGCTAAGGTGGGGACAGCTCTGCAGGGAGGAAGATTTTGGCTTCCAGCACCCAACGAGCTGAGGAGACGCACCAGGGCCAGCTGTGGGGACACTGGAGATGGGGAAGGGGGTCCAGAGCAGCACTCGGAGCCATCCCAGCAGGGGCTGCCCTGGGCTGAGCTGTGCTGGCCCTTCTGCTCACTGTGCTCGGAGCCAGAGCCACCAACTTCTCCTCTTCCCTTCTCTCTGCTGCACCCTGGAATGGTTTAAATGCCAGGGATTTTAAACAGCCAAGGGAGAGGTCTGATCCAGGACGGAGGGATGGCAGAATGAAGAGAGAGAAGCACCTCAGCGGCAGTGAGAGCTCACCCACAGGTCACAGCTGTGACCACTGGTGGCCCTGGGCCCACCAGGACCTGCCACACCCCTTGTTCCAGCTCAAACCTGCAGGGCACAAATGCCAGGAGGACGTGGGATGTTGGGGAAGTTTTTCTAAGAGATCTAAGGCAGGCAAAGAGGTGAATGGGAAAAAAAAAGGTCAGAAAGAGAAATGGAAAAGGGGAGAAACGGGAAATAGAAAAATTGGTACCTCAGAGCGGGGAAGGAGGCAGCACCTCTGATGTGCTTTGCTTAGCACTCCCATCGTGTGCAGTACAGAGCAATCAGCATTCCTGGAAACTTCGGGTTTTAATCTCTCTGAACCTCAAATCTCCATTTGTAAGTAGGGATAATGTACTCCAAGGAGAGGAAGATTAGCTAATTAATGGGTTGTGACATACTCTGATGCTGTGATAATGAGCACTGCTAGGAAATGTGTGATTGAGGCTCTGCTTCAGTGTATTTTATTTAGATCCGAACCTGGGGATGGGATCAGTCCCTGAGGCAGCTGAGCTTTCCAGCCCTGTCTGTCCCTCTGTTCAGGGATTTCCATCCTGTGCTTCGGAAGCGGATTGGAGTCTCCCATGAAACCACAGATTCCCAATTTCCAATGGATATCCTAAAGCTGCTGGCTCTGGGGCTCAGTGCTCCCAGCAGGGTTTGGACAACTTCCCAGGGACAGCCTGGCATTGCTGGGGTGTCTGTGCAGGGCAGGGGCCACACTGGCTGATCCCCAGGGCCCCTCCCAGCTCAGGAGATTCCATGAGCTAGGCAGAGAAATCCTGGTGCCACATCCTGCACAAGGACACATGAAAGCACCGAGTTTGTTGGGGAACACCTGGGAAGGCTGATCCCATCCAGGCTGATCCCATCTGATCCCAGCCAGTGCTGCACAGCTCCTGGGAGGGGCTGGAAGTGTCACAGCTCGGAGCCGTGTCAGCACATCCACCCTTACACACACACAGAGGCAAAAATCCCGAGCACAGACGATCTGGATTCCCCGAAGCCGGGAGGCTGCAGGGCTGGGCATGGCAAGGACAGAGAGCAGGAGCTGAGGCTGACCCTGCCGGGCTCCAGCAGAGTGTTGGGGGTTTGGAGCAAGGGTTGATCACATCCAGCACTTGCTTTGGGCAGCTGTCGAGGGGAAGGAGAGGAGACCCCTGAGGAACTGGCAGCAGGATGGTCCAAAGCAGCTGAGAGCCCTGAGCCTGCTGGGGCAGGGCCGGCCAGCCCAAATCTCAGTGCAGGGCGGGGCTGGAGCAGAGTGAGGGGTGGGGATAAGGCAGCATCCTTCCCTTGTCCTTCCCCAGGGGAAGAGCAGGGAGCCAGGGTGCCACCAGGGCCCTGGGGGACCTGTCCCCGGAGTCACCAGGGCCATGGGGGACCTGTCCCCGGAGTCACCAGGGCCATGGGAGATCTGTCCCCGGAGTCACCAGGGCCATGGGAGATCTGTCCCCAGAGTCACCAGGGCCATGGGAGATCTGTCCCCGGAGTCACCAGGGCCATGGGAGATCTGTCCCCGGAGTCACCAGGGCCATGGGAGATCTGTCCCCGGAGTCACCAGGGCCATGGGAGATCTGTCCCCGGAGTCACCAGGGCCATGGGAGATCTGTCCCCGGAGTCACCAGGGCCCTGGGAGGTGTCCTGGGGGAAAGAACTCTCCGGAGCCCCCGTGAGTCAGGCCCTGCCACCGAGCCGTGCCCGGGAGAGCGAAGGCAAAGGGAACAAAGGGAACAAAGGGAACAAAGCCCTTCCCTGCCCTCTGCCAGGGCCCTGCCCCAGCTCCCTGCCCCGGGCACAGCCGCACAGCTCCTCTCTCCACAGGACACGACCTCAGTGTCCCCTCTGCTCCTCGGGCACCCCTGCTGCCCCACCTGTGGCACCACGGACGGGCAGGGGATGCTCCAGCTGGGGCACGGTGTCCCCCTGGAGCATTTCCCATCTGCAGGCAGCGCAGGGAACAGCCAGCTCCTGCTCCCTGGGGACCGCGCCAGGCCTGGCTCTGGTTCCTGCCCTGTCCCTTCAGGCTGCCAGAATACGGGACCACGGGGTGTCCAGGGGATGTCCCAGCCTGGGACAGAGCCAGCCTTCAAACCCCCCTGTCCCCCTGCTCCCGTCACAGACCTCCCGTGGACAACTCATTGCTTGGCTTTGTGGAGCCTTTTCTCCCACTGGCTCTTGTTTTCCCTTGGCCAGAGGCTTTTCTCTCACTGACTTTTCTCAGTCAAGTCCCAGAGGTTGAAAGAAGGTGACTCATCCCCTCAGAAGTCCTGGCAGCTCTTATCTCCTCTTTGGCACCAGCTGGGAGGTGGGAAAGTGGGAAAAGGAGTTTAAAAAAAAAAAGAAATCAATACATCTTTTGTATGATTTTCCACAGCTCACCTGTTGTCTGTACTCTCAGCTGGGGAAGATAAGGTGATTTACTTGGTGGCAACACTTCTGCCCTTTCAGCTTTTAAAATCCTCTATTCGTTAACTGAGGTACTACGCGAGCAGAGCAGCAGGATGGGAGTAGCTCTTTTGGGAGCATTTTAGGCCCTAAGAAAGGAATCTTTCCTCTCAGTTGTATATGAATATTTATATGTATATTCATGTATATGTTGTATATATTTTGATGTTATTTTCATTTATGTGTAAATACACACACTGACAGCGCTGACCAGTTTGAGGCTGATCTACGAGGTCACAATGCTCATGGGGAAGACGGATGAGATTGACCATTCAGAGACTTTTCCATGAGGGAAAAGTGGGATGGAACAGGTGCTGCCTCAAGGCACAGAGCGTGTGGGCCCTGGCGAGGGGAGTTCAGCCCATGGCCCTTTCCTGCAGGATGTGGGGGAGTTGGGAGTAACTGGGAGGAAAATCAAGGAAAAATCAAGAGAAAGTGGTAAATTAAGTGAAGGCACAATTGTGTGGAAAATCCGAGCTGGGAAGAGCAGGAGGAGGGCTCGGGGAGTTCTCCCTGTGCTGGGTTCAGCCCTTCCTTCCCCAGCAGCTGCCGGAGGCAGCCAGCTCGGGGCTGGTGCTGTTGGAGACCCTCCCTCAGCCCCAGGGACCCCCGTCCCGTCCCCCCCACTGCTGGCACCTGGCGTGGTCACCCGGGCAGAGCCAGGGTGACAGCAGGGCCCGGGCCATGTCCCAGGCTCTGCCAGGTCTGGAATTGCCGTGCGTGCCCCGAGCCAGGAGCGGGGCCCGGCCACCCCCGGCCCCAGCAATGTCCCCGGGCTGGCAGCTGCCGCGGCCGCCCGAGCAAAGTGCCCTGCCAGCCCCGGGAAAAGGCACGGAGAGCTGGGAGCACTGGGATCGCCAGCCCCAGAGAGCTGGGAGCAATGGCATTCCCAGCCCCAGAGAGCTGGGAGCACTGGGATTCCCAGCCCAGAGAGCTGGGAGCAATGGCATTCCCAGCCCCAGAGAGCTGGGAGCACTGGAATTTCCAGCCCCAGAGAGCTGGGAGCACTGGAATTTCCAGCCCCAGAGAGCTGGGAGCACTGGGATTTCCAGCCCCAGAGAGCTGGGAGCACTGGCATTCCCAGCCCCAGAGAGCTGGGAGCACTGGAATTTCCAGCCCCAGAGAGCTGGGAGCAATGGCATTCCCAGCCCCAGAGAGCTGGGAGCAATGGCATTCCCAGCCCCAGAGAGCTGGAAGCAATGGGATTCCCAGCCCCAGAGAGCTGGGAGCACTGGGATCGCCAGCCCCAGAGAGCTGGGAGCAGTGGGATTCCCAGCCCCAGAGAACTGGAAACACTGGAATTTCCAGCCCCAGAGAGCTGGGAGCAATGGGATTCCCAGACCCAGAGAGCTGAGCAGCAGAATTTCCAGCCCCAGAGAGCTGGGAGCAGAGATTTGCAAGCAGTGGAATTCCCAGCCCCAGAGAGCTGGGAGCAGCGGAATTTGAGCCCGACAAATCTGGAATGGGCAGTGCCATGAGCGCTGCTTCCCTCGGGAAGGAGATGGATCCCGCACTGGGACGTTCCAGAGGCAGGGCAGGGATGTGCAGGTGGCTTCCCAAGGCCCACGGAAGCGCAAGGAGCACGGGATGGGGACGGGGCCCCGCTCAGATAGCGGGCACAAGCAGCAATTGCCCCGGGGCAGCCCTGGCACGGGCAGGGTGAAGGCTCGGGGTCTCAGAGCGGCCCGTGGTGTTCAGGGTGCTGCCAGGACAAAGCCCTGGAAGGCCCCAGTGAGAGGCACCTGCAGCCCCTGCCCCTGACAGGAACCACCTCCAGTGGGACACGGATCCTGGGCTGTCCCTGAGCCTGAATGCAGCCAGCACAGTGAGGAGGAGGAGGAGGAGGAGGAGGAAGCAAAGTCAGGCTCATCACTTGGCTTTTTTTCAAACCACGACACCTGGCCACAGGGGACCACGGGCACCCGTGCTCCAGCCCCGCTGCCGGTGGAAAGGGGACACTGGGCAGGAATCCTTGTGTCTCGTGGCCGGGGGGATGCAGGGGAGAAGTGCTGAGAGCACGCGGAGTGAAAACACCAACTCCTGAGTCACAGACTGGTGCTGTCCACACGGCTCCTGTGAGCCTGGCACTGGGGAGTTTGAAGGGTCGTTTTGGGAAACTGTGTGGTAAAAAAAAAATAAAAAGAAAAATAAATAAGTGCTAACAGTGTCCCCCACTGATCAGCTTTAACTACAAAGGCCTCAGAATTGGCCTTTTAAAGGTCAGTCGAAGTGAAAATCTTTGCAGAAAATCTCTTAAATGTTTGAATCCCTCAATTGCTTTGCCTCAGGCTTTGGGAAGGAGCCTTTCCCTCTGCCTGTGGAGAGCTGACCCAGAGCTGCTCTGGGGATGGCTGCAGCATCAAAGAGCCTGTGCTGCCCTGGGAGATCATTCCCCACAGGCTCCATGGATCCTGGACTCATTTCCAGCCCCACCACAGACCCTCCTTCTGCAGGGAGGCAGAGACAGGAGGGGTGGGAGGGAGGGGGTTTCTAGAAGGGTTTCCATCAGCAGTTCCTACATGGCCTCCCCAGTGTCCTGCCATTTCTTCTGGAAGATGCTGCTCCTCTCTGTAGGGCTTGGAGTGGGGTTTTATGGCTTTATTTAATATCCCAGAGTGGTTTGGCTTGGAAGAGACCATAAAGATCATCCAGACCCAACCCCTGCCATGGCAGGGACAGCTCCCACTGTCCCAGGGAGCTCCCAGCCCCAGTGTCCAACCCGGCCTTGGGCACTGCCAGGGATCCAGGGGCAGCCACAGCAAATCTGGGCACCCTGTGCCAGGACCTGCCCACCCTCACAGGAAGGATTTCTTCCTAATACATAATTAGGAAATAACCCCCTCCAGCAGAGAGGAAAACAGTTATGACTTTATGGCATAAATCTATAAAGGATCAGGATAAAACTCATTTGGTCTGCTCGGGATTTCAGGAGGACTTCTCTGGAAAACTCATCCCAGTGCAGCCTCTGGGGGACTCCAGCAAAGTTAAAACCCAAGCAAAGCAGGGATGAGGAGCCCTCCCTCCTCCTGCCCTCCCTGGGTTTGTGGAGGCCACGGCTCTCGGGAGCGGCAGAGCCACTGGTGGCAGGGCAAAGGCAGTGCTGCCGTTCCCGAGGGGCCTGGGGAGACCCAGGGCCACTGCCAGCTATTTCAGGCTGCTCTGGCTGAAGGAGAAATGAAGATTCCCTCCTGTCAATCCAGAAGTCAGAATTCATTACCATCCAGAGCAGACAGAGAGGGACCTTCAGTGCTTTGAGGCTGAGCAGCTGCCAAAGCCCTCCTGGGAGAGCTGCCTGAGCCCTCTCTTCATCCTGGGGGTGCCACAGGGGCAGGAGGGGCCACCCCTGCCAGGTCCAGCTCCAGCTCCAGGTCCTGATCCAGGTCCAGGTCCAGGTCCCGATCCAGGTCCAGGTCCCGATCCAGATCCATGTCCAGGTCCTGATCCAGGTCCAGGTCCAGCTCTAGGTCCAGCCCCAGGTCCAGATACAGGT
>WEKY01026012.1:1130-35781 GCA_013390045.1 Picathartes gymnocephalus
GCCAAACTTTGCATCATGCCTCGTTAATTTTATGTGGTTTCCTGTTAGTTCATTCCTACATCCAGTCTAGGTGTCGTTGTATGACAACCCTTTCCTTTAGCAAATCAGCAATTATACCCCAATTTCTTAGCATCTGCCATTTGGTCATTGGTAAATATGTTAAACAGGTCCCAGAACAGACCTCCTGTGGCCTTCAAGTAGAGTATGACACAGATGCATGACCCTCTGATCCCTTCTATCCAAACTGACTCTTACCTATCTGATGCACACCCACCAAGACTATAACATCCTAAACTTAGGTACCAAAATATTGCAGGAGACAGTGTCAAAAGTCTTGCTAAAAAGGTAAACGACATCCCCAGCTTTCCCCTCATCCACAAACACCCATGTCCCATTGAAGAAGACAATCAGGGGGGTTAGGTATGTTAACTATTTCCAGTAAATTTCTTCTGCATGAGACCAGAAATATGATCTGAGAGGGCTTGCTTAATGATTTTTTCAGGGACCAAAGTAAGACAAATTGACCTGCTTATATACCTAAATATTTTTAGCTTTTAAGTGTTCTTGAAATTGAGTACTACCTAGTTACTTACCTGAAAATGGGGAAAGAACAGGTGTCACCACAAATCAGATAATAGTAGTTATAATTAGGAAGTGTTAATTCACAAGTCCTATAGTAGTAGTGATTAAGACGTTGTTGAATTATGTGTAATAAAAATTTGAGTGGTGTTCCTGAACAATCTAATGACTTTATTAATACTTTTCTTTCTTTGTCTCTGTGGCATATGCTTGACATTTTGACCTTCCCTCTTCTGTCTACTTGAACAAATAAAGAAGACTGAGATAAGGACCGTATTTTATTTAATTTTCTTTAATTTGATTTAATTTCCTAATTATGGATACTTAAGTAATCTAAATAAAAATTATTTCAATAAAATTGAGTATTCAAAGTGAGACAAAGAAATATGGTGAAACTAGTGTAAATTCACGGGATTCTGATCAGTTTGATTAATTATCAGTATTTTTATGGTCTATCTGACTTGAATACTTTACATAAATTAAGGGTTTCTAGTCCTCAAATAATTTTATAAACCTTACTTTTAATATAAAATCTTTTCTTCAATACCACATATCCATTGCTCAAAGCCAACTCAGAATTCAACAGATTGTACGGTTTAAGAGGTTGCCAATGTTTTAAACAGAAAATCCCTTTGGTTTATATTCCTATATATTCAGATTGTTTTTGCACAGCTGCTGTAATGATTAAATAGGACATTCCATCTCTGGAGGAAAACCAACTCAATTAAGTGAAAGAACTAAAAGGTAGTTTTCCTTCCTCTTCCTTGAAATAAACTTTAAAAGGCAGGTCTGGTTTTTTCGACTCTTAAACAATAATTAATACCTGCCATTGTATAACAGAATTACAAAGAGCAGTTGCATGCCAAAAGGAACGTGACCATGCAATTGCCAGTCACTAGATAGTGATTTTCTGTCATTAAAGTAAAAAAAAGAACCATCACTAGATTTGTTAGTTATGGTTCCAATGAGTCTAAACACAGGGACCAACACTCTTTTTTCTTTTAAACTAATGAGATGATCAATGTGCTTTGCTATCTGTGAACCTGATTCAAGCTGGCATACAGCCTGAAGCCTGCAAAATGGTAACCAGACAAAAGAGCCAACCTTGTTGGTTCCCTCAACTGCTTTTTTTGACTATTCTGATTTAAACACTTTATGTTGCCAGATCAGCCATTTTTCAATGCAAAATTTATTGCCTGTCTAAACTAAAAGGTCTCTGCCACTAGCCAGTCTGCTGGGGATGCACTGTCAAATTCTCTCAATGTATGCCAAAAAGAGATACTCTCCTGCCAGCACAGTTACATCACCTCACTGAACAACAGATGCAAAACTAACATTAGCTTTCCTCTTTTGGCACAACCACGCATTGGGATTTTGCCAATGTAACTATATTAGTCAGGTTTGGCATGTGAGTGTGGGTAGGTTAACTTTATTTTCTGCTCTCCAAATATGTTGGCAATTCTTTGTAGACATGGCCTAAGAATGCTACTAGTACTGATCAAAATGGCAGCTAAAAACAACTTCCATCTATAAGGTATTTAACTTACTAAAATATCTTGGAAGATTAAGAAAATATGCTTAAGGACCACACACTTCTATTTGATTTGGTCAAAAACAAACAGCTCATTGGAAATGTCTCTTCTAGCTGTTTGATGAGAAACTCCATGGTCTTTATCTGAGGATTTTCCTATATTGGACCATTCACAGATTTATTCTGCAGTGGAGGGATAATAGCCTATATCTTCTCAGGTGTATCTCACACCACAGCTTGTTTGTCTCTTTAGCTGTCAGTTTAGGAACTCCACTTCCACGTAAAAGTTGGCTGAACCAACATTTTTTTTTTACTTTTTAAAATTTGTGGTGGAAATAAGATAACTAGGGCTGATCATATGTAAACTCTAAATATTTTGGATATACAACTGCATATATTGTCCATACTTTATTCTATCTGGTAGAACCTCAACAATCCCAGTTAGACACAGATTTTATTGTATTTCCTTCAATCATTGATATCAATCTGGAGAACCAACTAGTTGTTGTTGTTGTTATTTTACAAATTGTTAGTAAATGTGGCCTGTATTTCAGGTATCTACAATATTAATTTTCCAAAAGGAATGGAGTTGTTTTTTCATGCTTTGGAAATCACCATGAATAGCAAACAAAGAATAAACATGATGGAGTAAGATTTATGTAGTTGCTTTATTCATTATTTAGCTTTATAACTGTACAAATAATCTGGCCTGGAGTAGGAACAGTCCAGTCAAATTTAGCACACCATAGTTTTTATGCAGTAGTAGTTTGTGTAAATTGTGTTTGTGATAGATTAGAGTACTAGGCAATATTTTGTATGGAAGTAACAGATGACCCATGACAACTCTAACTAAAATATATTTTTGCTGGAGTTACATAGCTAATAAGGCCATCATATTCCATCTCTTGACCTTCACTAAGAGGTAAAATAATATATAGTTCATGATAAAATATCTATGAAAAGGAAAGCCCTGTTATTTAACAGCTACACAAATCCTTGAATAGCCACAAGTGATCCTAGCCACTGTCTCCCTCCTGAGCCTTTCAGAATGAACCCTTAGCTCAGGACACTTCGTTTGCTTGTGTCCTACCTTGTAACCTCTTCTGCTCTTATCTCTGAAGGCATTTTCATATTATTATTATCTGACGGGTTGCCTGCATCACTGACATAGTATCCTGCCTTCACTGCCTTCCCTGATTGGATGCCCTAATTTTTGCTAACAGGAGCACTGAATGAAATCATTAATGCCCTGAGACTGTTCAGGTGAAGGCTAAGAATACTTTAGAATGAAGGATATAATAGGAGACAGGAAGTATGGGAACACTGAGAAGATTAAAAATAATTTCCTGTCCCTCCCCACAGCCTCTCCCCTGACCCCTGCAACAATTGTTTTGCTTCTTTTGGGCTGTAAATACGAGCTCCAGAGTTTATATTAGCTGTGTTTCTACCTCTGAAAGGCAAAAAGGAGAGTGAAATCTAAATCAGACACAATATTTAGCAAATTTTGCAGACCCTTTATCTTATCATTTTCTTACCAATTAGTTGTTATTTCTGCCACCATTCTCAACCTTTCTTTGCCAGTGTTGTTCATTCTAATCACTGGCAGCCCCTGGCTTTTACTCCTTGAATATTTCCAAGGCATTTTTAAAGGCTAATCAGAAGTGTCCATGGGGCATTTGTCCTCAAGTGACGAGCCTCTTGCACCATAATATTGAGGAAAGAGGTGATATACAATTGTTCTCTTCACAAGTAACTTTTCTATTGCTTATACATACATAACCCTTCTTTTATTTGATGTTATGTTGCAGATATTTTGCATTAATCCACTTTTTTATCCATATTGTTCATAATTTTCCTCCACTTGTATGGAAATACAAAATCTACAAAAAAGCAGGAATTCTAAAGAGGGGTCAAAAACCCATTTAGAGTCCATGTATATGCTCCAAGAAAAACTGTAGTTTTTGTAGTTGTAACAGAAATGTAAGAAAATAGGGAGAATGCTTACTGAATCACAAGTCAAATTGTGTAAATGGAACCGTAAATATATTATTCCACTGTTTACTCAGCTCTAAACCTGACACTTAACAAGAGACGTTTAGCCACATGAGACAGGAAATTGAATCTTCTCACTTATCCACATTCATGCTCTGTCTCTTGCATTTGATTTGTGCCAGATTAACAGAAGAGAGTGAGGGATGAGCTAAATTGTTCCTCCCTGTGCAGCGGGAATGCAGAGATCTCCCAACAGCAAGTGGCTTTCCTCACCATATGTGCTTCTTCATCTTGGCCCAACAGGGCAGGAAAATGAATCTGAGGATTTTTAACACAACATGTTATGTAAGATTTAGCTGCAGAGCTTTACTCCATTTTTGCTTTCAGTGCCTTATTCACATGCATTTCACAGAGAGTGGCTAAGCTCAAAAGTAGGAAAAGATTTAACAGTGTGGCAAGATCTATGGAATTCAACTTAAATTTGTTACGTGAGGGTGAAATTCAGGTTAGTACTTTACATGTGATCGTGATGCAGCTCAGTAAGCAGGGCTCTGTTTTTGTAGACATGCAGGATACTTAGTCATCAGTTCCCAAGTAGTCCAAAATCAGCCTTGCAAAATGGGAGAATTTAATGCACTTGCTGTAAGAGGTGAATCCAGAGAAAAAACCAGTTCAGGGAGTCATAGCCAAACCAGCTGACAATGTCATTGCAAGAACCTAGTCAGTGACAGACCATTCTGTTTGAAAGACTGCATCTCCACATGAGCATCACCCTCTGCAACGTTTCCGCCAATTAATGGATTCTTTAGTGAGCGTTCTCTCTGTGAAAGTTTGCAACACATGAACCAGACATTCTCGATTTTTTTTTAATGATAGACTATCATGTTGTAATCTCACTTTGCCAATATACAACCTGGCCTAATTTCAGCATTTCAGATGCAGCATTTAAAACTGTTTCTTTAAATGCTGGATATTCCTTCCTACAATGTTTGCACTATGTTGCATGATGGACAAATTTGAATGAAGCACAAATGAAGTCATGGTCACCCTTCTTTCTTGACTTCATCATATTGATTATTGATGATCCCCATTACAAGGGTATATCTAGTATTGATACCAAGAGGGATGAGATGAGGAAATGGCTGTAGTTCTGCTGTCAGTTGTGAAACCAATGCAACTCAAGCAACACCCTTAAAACTACTTGCCTTCGTAAAAAAAAATAAAAAAAAAACAACCAAAAAAACCTGGAGCACAGGTCAGACAATGTGATACATTTTACCTTTGTATCCTGATTCAGGACAAATGAACCTGCAATAGCAGATGCTGAAGCCTGTAAAACTTACCTCTGATTTCTGAGGAAACAGTAAACTCCTTGCTACCGTTTTTAGGAGTCTATAAAGAAGGTTTCTGAGAACAGAAGAGATCTAAGGGAATCCATAAGTTTAAAATGTTGTCTATAGGTATCTTTACACCAATATATCTCTATACCACTTCATTCTTAAAAAGTAAAATGTATTTTGTAAGTGGACCAAAGGAGCTTTCTTTCATATTTTACCAAGACAATTTATAAAAATTTTGAAAAAGTCTTTGTTCCTAATCTATGGATGCAGTTGATTCAGACATTTCATTTCTTCATAAGAGACCTAGGTCTTTCTTGCATAATTTAGATCATATTATATCACATGATCTTTATCACTTATAAACAGGTCAATGAAATAGAAACAAAAGTACAGTTCTGTACAGAGTAAAGGAATTCACATATTATATTTGTGGGTTTATGTTTTAGGCTACTAATACCTTATAAATAATCCCACAAACAATGTCTCCTTCCCCAAATAAATAATCCATCTCTCTACTCATATTTTCACTTCTATTCAAAAAGAGAAACTAAAATTCAGACAAACAAAAGTACAAAGTAAGGCTTAACTAGCTACATATGTCTACATAATTTCTAAGCTAAGCACATATACCCCTTTAATTAGCGATTCTAAAGTTATAGATGAAGACTCTGAAATTTATTATTTGTAATTCTGGAAAACACTAAAGATTTTGATGGCACGGATTACATGACTGAAGGGAGTGTGAATATAAAAGTTTTATTTGCACCAATTAATTGAACATTGAAATCAATTTAAATAAAGTAATAAAGTGTATCTCAGAACATTCTGAATCTCAAAGTTTGAACAGAATAGTGATGCTGTGTTATCATAAAACTCTTTAAACTCTCAATCATGGCTCTCAGTGTACTTTAAAATCACAACTGTCTCCTTTCTTCTCAGTGAAAACCTTTCAAGTTAGCCATCATTTGAAGTTTTCATTTTCCTATGAGTATCACACTGTGAGGGTTTTCTGACAATGCCTTTGGGGGGTGAAAAGTACACTAATTTTCATTTTTTCAAAACCCCGTGACTCTGCAGCAGTCAGGTCTTTCTGAATACACATGTAAGAAAACTGGGAGTTTACTTCCACCATCCCCCTCTGACAATAAAGTATCTTCTCAGCTTTCTGCCAAAGCTTCCTCATATTTCTGCCACCAGAGTTCTTCCTTTATTTCATACACTTTTTATTTTTCTTTCTTGTCAATATTAAAAAGTCAGATAACTCACAGCTACAAAGTTACAGGTTGTTAAAGGATCTGGTAATAAAAACAGGATTTTAAAGGGACAGATTATATGTGTGCAAATATGATTGACTGAAAATGTGTGTGGGATAAACTACCAAAAAGCTTATCTTATCATAACAAAGTAATATAGAATATCAGAGACATGCAAGGACATAATAACATCTTCTGGAAGTCACATCAAATCATATGTCTTCTGATAATCAGAAAGAAAAAAAATTGAAATATTCCTTGAAGCTAATTTCTTTTCCTGAGAAAGAATTCAACAACCACAGTAATGTTCCCTATAAAAAATAGAAGCTACAGGGTTGAGGTTTATGGCTTATGGCTTATGCAAAGGTAAAAAAATTGACATAGCTAAGACATTTAATAAAATTATTGTATAATTTAGTAAGTGTTTGCTTGCCTAAAGGTCACGATTTCAGATCACCAAAGTACTATGAGTGTAAGGACTCTAATTATTATATTTTAAAAAAAAATCCCAGGTAATTACTATATATTACCCATTTTAGCAGATATAAAAGGGTATCTCCTGAGCTATTGGAACATTCATTTTTATATTTGAAAGCTTCCATCCACTGCATGTTCAGAGACACAACGTTAGATAAATACTGCACTTGTAAATGTAAAAAGATGACAGACAAGCCACTGGCAGGAGGACAGATATTTCTGTGGTCATTCTAAACACAACTTCTAGTCAGAACCTGGACTTGGGACCCGGCATATTGACTAGAAGCCCAGGGTGACTATGTTCACATACCCTACATGTCTGCATACTGTGAAATAAATCTCAGCTTATCTGTCTGGAGAACAAATATTGCCATAAGAAAACAGCAGTGTCCATCTCCCTTACAGGGGCTCACTGTGATCTTGCATTCCTTTATTCATTGAGCTCTCTCCACCAGCTCTGTACGAATACCATGTGACCATTAAGCACAGGGCGGGAGGGGGAGGTTATTTATCTCATTTACCTTTTTTGTTGAAATATACTGCAAACTGGTTTTCCTACAGTAATTACAAATTTTTAATATTTTTTAAAGACACAGCACTGTAACAGCTGCTGAGAAGAAATTAACTTCTACCCTAGCTGAAACCAGGATACAAGCCCTTTAAGGAAAAAACCCTCTGTGAGACAAACACAGCCAGAAGAAAGGCCAAGTGAGGATGGGTAACTGTCCCCATTTTGCTTCCAAGGCAGGAACTAAGCAGTCTGTCTACAAGCCACAGCGCATTTTTCTGTCAGAACAGGCCCCCTGTAGTTTAGGAGACTTCTCTAAAAGAAGTACTTTTTAAACTGTTGGTGCCACAACAGTTATGTCAGATTAGGAAATTTCATGAGCTGCATAAAACCTAAAAGCTTCCACTAGGATGAAAAATTATACATTATGCATTTGAAAGGTATTAAACACAGTGGTTTTCATTATCAGATGAAAGCATCTTGGAGTAATCACAAATAATTGAGCATTTGTTGTCTCCACTTAAAAAGTATACTGTTGCTATGCAAGTGGAAAATCACAGCATGTTTACAGATGCATAGTTTTTTAGCTGCAGAGAATACAAATTCCAAACTTCAGGATGAAAACATGAAGAAATGAAGACATTATTCTACATGAAGGAATATTTTTTATAACCACAGTTACCTAATGATTGTGGGTGAGGAGGTGGTGTTTACTTTTACTATATTATTTTTTGTATGGAATGATTGACCAGATCTCTCACATAAAGTAGGGCTGCAAAAAACAGATGGGGAACAAAAATTCAAAATCTCATAAAAGCTTTTCAGGAGTCCATAAACACTAACAACAATGCCATATAATGGGAAACCAGTAAGGAAAAAATGGTGACACAAAAAACTCACACAGTTCTATTCTACTACAAATAGCTATTTTATTTTTAGAAATATATAGTATAAAAAGAGACATGTCTTATTTTTTTAAATGTTAAAATATGTAGAAGTTACCAGAGTAGATTAGAAGTGTGACCTATGTGGTCAAATACCATGACTTAAAGAGTGGCCAAGCAAGGTGCTTTAGAGGAAGGTATAAAAGAGACCCAGTCATAGAAAAAGTCCTCTGAAGTCCTTATCTTCACTATTAATCACTAGAGACTACACTAAGCCTGCAAGTATGATGTTTTATCCCTTAAATTTTTTTCTAGCACTAAAAAATTCTACTACGCACTATTTTTCTCATTATAATTTAATTATTTTTGAATATTGTTAGACTGTTGGTTTCTGACAGACGTGTGAAGGCTTATCAGTGTATCTGCAGAATTAATAGTTGTTTTGGGATTAATCTCCAAACTTTTATGAGTGTATAACATACCACGGTGATGTGCATTGGCACTCAAGAGTTTAGCCTCTTACTCCATTCAGGTCCTGTACACGTTACAAAAGTAAAACACTTCTCCATTGGATAGACAAAACTCCTACCACATTAGAATCCCTTCAGGGTTCACTACAGCTGAGCAGAGGTACATCTGGGCTTTTCATCATGAAGCTGTATCAGATTGTTGAGGAATGTGGGCATTGAACTGCTTGCGAATGCCAGGCAGAGCTGCAGGCGTACAAGCTCTGCCTTGGGTGCCAGTGGATTTAGAGAGGACTGCACTGAATTCTGCGTGGAATCACCAGTTACAAAGACTATTGTCATTTGTCATACTTCTTAATGTCACCAGCAGATTCCACGGCAGCAATCATTTCAGTGGAGATATCCTGACATATCCTTTATCTCCTGGGAAAGGAGATGTGTAATTTTTCTGTGTTAGTCATCAGTTCCCATTTACAAGCAGCTGTAGTTGAAGGCTGTGTTTCCCCTAGGGCTGGTGTAGAATATTGTATACAGCACTCCATGAAGGAGGGATGCAAGAGAATGAACTTAAGTCAATGACAATTTTTTTACCTCTGATTTGGCAAATAAGCTATCATTAAAAATTGGTTGAGATTGAATCAAATGCATTTATTCTGGTTTTGCTCACAGAAAGAAACAAACTCAATAATGTTAATCATTTTTAATTAATAAATATTTTATTTATCGCTCCATAATATATTTTCTTTTCAGCCCCTTGGAAGAAAAACAAGTTAAATCAAATAGAGCTATGAGAGACAGAAGAGGTGGTGGCATCCTTTTATATTAAATATGTTTTTAAGCTTTTGTTGTTTTGCCTCATAACCCTTCTTGAGAATGGAGGGACTTGGTCTCATATTTCCCAGAATAGTAACTTCATAAACTTCTACAGAGCATTATGGAATTCTATTTTTCCATACCTCCAAGTGGAAATTTTTTATATGAATTAACAATTCAAGATTCACTGAAAACAGAATCCACTGAAAACCTAGATTCACTGAAACCTCGTAGGTTGCTTGGCATAGTTAGCTCCTTTACAGAGTATGATTCTCAGAGAAAATGCTCAGCAGTAGTTCAGGGATAACAAATATTTCCAAAGGGAGTATTGAGAAAGCCTTGATAAATATGACTCTCTCCATTTTATACAGTCACTATCCCAGCAGGAAATGAACTCAAAAATCCTACATGATCCTATGGTAAAGAACACCTATTCTATTCTATTCTATTCTATTCTATTCTATTCTATTCTATTCTATTCTATTCTATTCTTCTATTCCATTCCATTCCATTCCATTCCATTCCATTCCATTCCATTCCATTCCATTCCATTCCCGTTCTTGATGAACAGCTCTTCTGATTACCATGTAGTAATGGCTGGGCAGATCATGGATTAAACATAACTGTAAGTAATATTTTCTATACAATTGCCCTGCATGCCTCAGGTACACAATTGTGTCTTCAAACACATGAATATACACTCCAAAAAAGTGGCTTATCATACCTTAAACCAAGATGGAAAACTGTTAATTAAACTGAAATTTGAAAGTAGAGCTTCATGCCTGGACTTGTAGGAATACTGGCAATAGACGTGAAGACCACTGACCTGGCCTTCTCATGCTGTGAAAAATAATTGGGATCTATGTACAAAGCAGCAACATTTTCTGTACAGTGACCACATGAAAATCTGTCCAAATGGCAAACTTTCAGGACAATAACTCCACCAAATGTCCTGCCCACCCTAATTAACGTTGTAAGTGATCCGATCACCATTTGCTGAGAATTAATTCAATGTTCCCACATGTAATTTTCCATCTACTGACAGCTACTTTCTCCTTATTTGCACAACCACTTCAAAACACAGGAATAAAAAGAAAGCCATTACTACAACTTTCTCCCTGTGCAGTCCTAGGAGACCTCTCATAACAATCTTTAGCTAGTCACTCATTTGAAAAAAGTCCAGGAAGGTTGTTCAGAGAAAACAGAAATCTGCTGCCTCCATAAACTTTCCACAACAGTTACTGGATACTTTGTTTTCTCTTAAAATTGTTCGGTAATCTTAGAAGAAAACTGGATATATCAAAACAAAGACAAGGAAAAAGGTCATTTTTGCATACTGAGCATATATAAACAAATTAAGGAGATGGACTTTGCATGAACTCTATATATCTAGTAGATACAAAATTGTCAGAATTAGGAAATAATTGCTATATGGTTGAATTTACAGAAGAATATCTTGGGCATACTAAAATATTAGACTTCTAGCCTTTCCAAGAAAACTAGCTCCTTTTGTTAAAGCTCCATTGTTAAGCGATTATGGCTCCCTAAACAAAACCTATTGGTTAAAACATTTCCTCAATAAGAGTTTTGTATCTGTGAAATAGCTACGTTTCCTATTAGACAGCTGTTTATTCACCTGAAATAAGCAGACATGATATTTGAAACTGCAGACAAGTATATTTTTAATAGTCTGCATTACGGGGTGACTTTTGTAAGTTAAGAAACAGGACAACAAGGGCACATCTTTGAAAATTACATGTATTCTAGTTTCCTTAATGTTCTTTGACAAATCTAAGTACTTGAAGCTTCTGAGATGTAACAGAGGGCTTTCTTTTCTTTTTCTCTTTCTTTTTTAATGTCAGTATTACTTACACACTTAATTAGATTGTGAGCAAAATACAGTCATCATCTGTATAAGAAAACATGTACACTTAAACTTCCTAAGGAAAGAGAGTGTGATGCTTCAAAATAAGTGACATAGGCCTTGGTTAAGGGAAGAAGAAAGAGAGGTGATCTGTGAATATATTGAAAAAGTGATTTCAACAAGTCAATTAGGCTTATAGTGTGGGGTCTCTGTGAAATATACTTCACCCAAGTGGGTGGCTTTGTAGGGGGAAGAGAATATTGTTTACCAGAGCTGAAAAAGCTAGAATAAAAAAGGAAAAATCACTGAGAAAATAAGCAGTCTGTTGCTCAGAATCACATCACTGCTGGCGAACCTGACAGGCTAGATCTAAGTTACTTGCTTATACTCTGTCATTTTAAACAGCATGGTAGTGCTAACTGCAGTAAGAAATAGGTCTGGGCGCTGGTTCTCAGACATTACATGTGTTGGAGATGTGCTGATGGTGACAACCATGGGGGTCTAGTCTTCTGTCAACATGTGTGCACAACAACTTCAAGAGGAGTGCCTGTGTTCATAAACAGGCAAAGAGGCCCAAAGAGTTTGTGTTAATATTCAGATGACAATTAAAATCAGTCTTAATCCTTTCATTCAATAGGTAAAAAGTCTAGCATAATTTTACAAAAGCCTTTATTTCACTCATGTAGAGGAGACAGAAATGATTAATTAGGCTTACAGTCAAACAGTGCTCTGCAAGGTATTAGTGCACTCTATAAGATAAAACTGACAGCACTTAAAAATCTCTTCATTGCAATTAAAAAAAAATCTATCAAGTAGATCTTCAACCTACTGTCACTGTTTTGAAACACAAATAACTTTTTCCAGCAGTGAGATGTAGAAGCCACATTAACTTATGTCATCTAGAAGAGGCTTGTTCAACTGCAGTTTTGACATTTCCTTGTATATTCTGGTGACCTTGAGAGAAAATGAATATAGTCAAATCCTGAAATGTCTGGCTCTGAACCACCTTCTCAAAGCAAGTGCAGCTGGAGCAATGCCAGCTGACAGTGCTTCCTTCTAGCCCCCAGTCTGGAAAACTACCTGCCAAACTACCATACAGAGCTACACAGGTACAAAGAGAAAGAGAAAAGACAAAAAGAAAAACAAAAAAACCAAAACAACCCAAAGGAACAGTCAGTCAACTAGATCTGCTTGTTACATCCCTGCCTAGGAGATAGGAGGAAGCATATCACATTTCTTTCTCCTCCTTTTATGCCTCCCTTGTGCTTAAAAGCTTCTATGCTAAAGCAGTGTTTAAGGACATAATGCACTTAACACTTTCTCTGTTTTGGGTGCTTAGAAAACCAGAACTGTTGTAATGTATTTTTTATGCCTTCTCCTTGTGTGCGGGGAGGGGAGGGGAGGAGGGGAAGGAGGAAGGAAATGTTTGTAAAAACATCTAAATTTGAGAGTGGAAGTAGCAAACACTAATAACAAAATGCCACCATTGATGTCAGTGAGGGAGAAGAGGAAGAGACACAGAGGTAAATTGAGGGTTTAAATCCTAAGTCACACAGAAAAGAATTAGGATTTTGGATATAAGACACTAAGGATATAAGATATTGGGATAGAGGAAGAAAAGCAGCACTGGCTGCAATGACTGCTCTATCTGGGACAAACTATCAAGTAAGCCAACAGGTAACAAGAGAGGATTTAAACAGCAAAAAATTGCGAGTTGAAAAGGACAAAGGTTATTGCTTTGGTGGTGGTTGGAAACAAAGAAATTACAAGCCTCATTGACAAGGCAAATAGTTTGGAGAAATAGCAGAGAAATTTCCAACTTGGAATCTGGAAGCCTTGATGGAGGTATGTGATCTTTGTAGATCAATAAAATTTTATGCAGTGTGATGGCTCAAAAGGATAGGAGGTTATGTGTTCTGGAGAAAACTGCTTCAGTTAGTACCATAATCTAAAGCACTCTTTCAGTAGATCAGTTCCTAAGGAAAACATATAGTGCAAACAATTCCCTTACAGAGACTGTTGGTAAAGCAGTTTTGGTCCTTGGGACCAATTCCAGCCTGTGTCTTTTTGATGACTAGATTAGGAGATATGCTTTGCCTGCTGTGAGCTCTTCTGCTATACCTCATTCAATTATGACTTCTAACTTTTCTAGAAAAGACATTTGCAGAATGTAGTGTGTTCCTCAGCATCAGAACTAAAAATCTTTTCCTTTTTTTGTCGTTGAACATCACATCATAAGTAGTTCTCCTCTTCTCTTCTAATCTCCTGACCTTGCTGTTTTGTAATTGGGAAGTGTTTTGCAGTACCTGAATGAATGGCATTCACAATACCTGTGAATACCTGCTCTTAATCTATTCCATCTGAGTTCAGTGGAGTTAAAAAAAGGAAAATCAAGTACTTTACCTTTTTTCCCTTCGTTGTTCAGTTACTCTTAATGTACAGTTGTAGAAATAAGGATGTTTTCTGTAGAAAATAGGTTTGTGCAAGTGCTGTGTCGGTTCTATCAATAAGCCTTCAATCATAAATAAAGCACACTGTATGAAATCAGACTTCCATATTTCTGGCTCCTGATATTTCTATCTTTATGTGACATGAATTTAAAATTCACTGTCCCTTACATGAAATTTTAGAATTTTATTGAATTTATTGATTCTGTTACAAATTTTACTGGGCTTATATCTCATTAGATTTTTTTGTCTGGATCTTGTATTTTGATATGATGTCCAATTTACTGTCATCTTCTCAGCCATACAAATTATGACAATTCTTTAACAGAATGGTCACAAGGGGCTGAAACATACGTCAGCCTACTGTGCTTAGCAAACACTTTAGTTAAGTCACCATAATTGTGCTTCAGAACGATATTTGTCTAGAGGAAACACAAGGTAATATGGCTTTCATTAGGGGCTGATCACCTAATGGGGATCAAGTTCACCAGTGTGGTGTCAAGTTCAAGATGTGGTATGTGAGGAGCTTGTACAAGCATTGCTACTTAGGCTAGGCCTATGCATGACACCTTACCAGTCCACAGCATTTTATCCTATCTGTAAGATCAAAATATTGTTACTGTTATGAATCTTATGCAAAATTGGAGTTCTTGTAGCAGGAGATAAAAAAGACAAACTGAATAGCTACTCAGAGCCAAGCTAAAAGCCTTTTAAATTTGTTTCTTCTGTCTTTCATACATGTGTTTATTTGCTTTCAGTAAGGTACAAGCCTTGTTAAAGCTACAACAAAGGCTATTGATGTACTGCTTCCAACTTGGCAAGAGCTAGCAGGAACATGAAATTTCACGAGACCATCCCAGTAATAGTTCCAATGGTTCTAGACAGTGTTCTATTTAAAGATTTTCTATTTGTCTTAACAAGAGTATAAGTGTTAAAGATAGTTCGAACTAACTTTCTCTTACCCATAGCTTTTTTTTTTTTCCAGGATGTGGGTCTATCAAATCACTATTAGCTGAAAAAAATCCCTCTTCCTGTCTACTTACAAACATTTATCAGTAAGTGATAAATTTGCTGAAAGATGTTTTCCATATGGTTTGTGTTATCACTGCTTTTACTTTACGCAAATTAAATTAGCCTTTACAGTGCCCCAAAAACCTAAGGGTTTTTAAATGCTGGAATGATTTATCTTAAACTTCCCTTGCTGAAGACAACTAGATTATTGGCACTGAAAAAATCAGAGCCAAAAGATCAATATTTTTGTGAGGTGAATCTGAGTTCTAGAAATACAGTCGCTAAGGTATATTTTTTTCAATATTACCTTTATGAAACATTTCTGGTCTATCACAAACTGCTTTCTGTGATTATTGATTTTTTTTTTTAAAATAAAGATGATGAGTTATTTAGCTATCTGTGCTTCACAAAATTATTTCTGCTTCTCATTTAGGATTAATTATTTATCACAGAAGCCAGCAAGTATCCAAAAAGACCTATTTAAAGTTCTTTTGCGTGCAATTCCATCTTCATCTACATGTTACCAACTGTCTGACACTCCCCAGGATGGGGTAGGAAGCTGATCACAGGCAAATTTAATTTTTCTGGCAGCTCATTCCGGACTTTGGGAGAAAAGTCATCATTCATGATGGGGCCAGAAGCAAACATGTCAGACAAGCAAAATGCCAGTGTTCTCCATTATGTGGCAGGTGCACATCTTTTCAGTGTATACAACTAGTTATGCCAGCTCAATGCTCATGCTGGAACAGACATGCAACTATGCATAAACACAAAAGGTTTTCAACCCTCAGGTGCACACATAAGTGTCTCACTGGGCTAAAAAAATAAAAGAGATATTTTACTAAATACTCCACTTCTTTCTTGGAGGAGCTGGCGTTTTCTCTCTTTGTGATAACGTCCTAGAAAACTTATCATAGGTTGGACTAGATGATCTTAAAGGCCTTTTCCAACCTAGTTCATTCTGTGATTCTGTGATTAAAATCAGTGCCCAGCATACATACTCAAAATCCTAGTAGCTTCATTAATATAAAAGTAAACAGGGAAATGAAATCTCACTCTAAAGGCAATAGGCATATCTTAAAACAATGAAGTCCAGTTTTTAAAATTACATCTGCATTTACTTTGCACAAAGTCAGTCATGCAGCAAGAACACTTACTGAAACTCAGGTACACCCTATGCTGAACAACAAATCTAGACAGGGGCTAGAAATTTTAAAAAGTAGTATTTTCTTAAAAAGTACTTGGCCTGAAAACTCATCAAAAATCTTTTCAGAAGTGTATTTTTTAAATGCAGGGCTGGTGTTACAGTCAACAGTCCAGACATTTTTCAGTTTAAGAAAGTGGAAACAGTTCAAAACTTGTGAAATTATGCTCTTTAAATATCAGAACTGCTCAGTTTCCAAAGTTCAGTTTAAATTTACAAGGATAGAAAAGGTTGAAACTGAAAAAAAGCTTTGAAAATGTCAACAATATTTTAAATTATCCAATCCATCAGTTATGTCCCAGTTATCAGCTAATAAACTGATAATCACATTATTTTCCTAAGAAATAACTTTTGGAGTGGTTTCCCACAAAGCAACTTTTGAAAGAAAAGAGGATCTCTATATTTAACTGGTTTTTCATTACAGGTACCTTTTGCTGTTTACGCTGCCACCCAGAAGTATGACTACTCCTTTGTCTTCTAACACCAGCTCATGGGAGGCTGGGGAGGGAAAACAGATTTTGGGGCTGCTAAAACCTTTTGTTCAGCCAGTGGGTGGACCCAGCAATGAGCATGGCCTGCAGTGCACTGAATATCTTCCAGCTGGAGGGGAACATGCTGCCTCAGTGATAACCAAGGAGCAAGGGACTTCCTCTCGGACAGAAAGGGAGCAGAGGAAGATTGGGCAATAAGTTGTGATTTGGTCACACTCTTGTTCACATCTTTTTTAACACTCTGCTTCTACAGTAGAAGAACAAAGTCAAAGGATTAGGTCAAAAGTTGGAGGAAATTAAGAAGCACAGAAATAATTTAGTTCATGAAATTTTACATTTGAAAAAACATGAAATGAGAAGGACGAAAAGTTTCTCCATTCTTAACATGATTTCCAGTGAGAGGGAGGGATATTTCTATCAGATAATCTGGTGAATTTTAACTAATTTCCTGTTCCAAAACATAAAATAATAGAGTCATTTAGGTTGGAAAAGACCTCTAACATCATCAAATTCAATCACTGACCTAACACTGCCAAGTCCACCACTAAACCATGTCCCTAAGTGCCACATCTATATGTCTTTTAAACACCTCTAGTGGCAGAGACTCCACCACTTCCCTGTTCCAAGGCTTGACCACCCTTTCAGTGAATAAATTTTTCCTAACATCCAATCTAAACCTGCCCAGCCACAACCTGGGGCCATTTTCTCTAGTCCTATCACTTGCTACCTGGGAGAAAAAACAACACCCTCTTTGCTACAGAAAGTTGTAGAAACAAGCTAAATAAGTCCAGTTTTCTGAGCTGTTCCTTATGAATCTTGTACTTTAGAAATGAAAAAATTCAAGTACTGATAGTTTTTTTATAATCTTGCAAGTCCTCCCATATTCTAAAGATTCTGAATAAAAAACCATTAGGATCGTAGAAATGAAGGTTTGAACGCTGATAAACTGCTGAATGTGGAATGTATCAGTCCAGCAGTCTTCTAACCCCTGCTCCTGTAATAAGGAAAATGAGAAACTGTTTCAAATATCCCTCAGATTAATCCTCATGCTATGCACAGTGTTGCCAGCAGAGATTCTAGTTTAATCAAGAGAAAAGTTATTCATAAAATGAAAGAAATGCTAAATTTATAAGTTGCCTTTCAGGACTTTTTCCTATGATGTGTATTGCATGGACTACCTGCAGAGCTCATCTCCAAATATGATCAGGATTAGAAGAGAACGCTTTGAGGTGAAGAACAAGCTCAGTGCTGTGCCCTTCATTAACACAGTCTGAGAAATCGTTAAGATGCTGCTTTCTTGCAGTCACAGGAATACCTTTAGGCAAGAATTCAGAACATAAACACACACACAAAAGATGATTTGTATATTCTTTTTAGAAATATGGGAGAAGTAAAGGGTCGCTATCTGAACTATCATTAGTAGTTTTCTTTAAGCTAATGAACATGTATTACTACACTGATGGAACTACCTCTTCCTCCCACTGAGAACTGAGTTTCTTTATCTTGACAATTACAGCAGTAATTTACAAGTCAAATTAATAGTGGAATACTTTTAGTATTGTTTCTAACTTCTTTTAGTGTTACTAAAAAAACAGATGGATGTAAGCATAAGATCCACTGAAAAATAAATCCAGCATGAAAATAGCTGGAATAGTAAGATCATAAAGATAATAATTTATGGGAAGGTTTCTATTATAAAATTACAATTTGTTTTGCCTATACTGCAGTTATTAAAAGAGAGGTCAGATTTGTCAGAATAATTGGAAATACATTAAAATGTATCTGCCTTGTTAGATTACACCTTGCAATTGCTTCCAGTTGGAGGAGAAGGAAGAAATTATTCAGTGTTTTTTATGCTCTTTCCTTAACAGAAAGTGAAACCTCTCTTCTTTCACAGTATGAGAAACAAGTATTCATCCTCTCATTAAGCAAAGTATTTCCAGATTAATATAATAAATTATGCCTGATAATAATGATGTGTGATAATAATCTGTGAATAAACATGATTTATCCACCTGTCAAAAATGCTAAAATGAAAGAAATCTACAAAGTTCAGTTTATTAAATAGGGTTGTACTTTAGAAAGCCATCTATCCTCAGACAGTTTTAGTGCAATCTGCCATTTTAACTTAATTTTACACAGGGATTCAAACACCTCTTTTAACCACTCAGCTATTCAAGATATTTTTGGTGGCATTCTGGTCATTATGACATTTAAGACATCTCTCTATCCTAGATGATTCCAGTACTTCCAGTGTTTTGCCATATACATGTGCAAGACATAGAGGAAAGCTATACTCAAAGAATGCTTTCTCACAGAATTTCTCTCCTTTGCCTCTAAAGCACCTTACTGACATAAGTGTAAGTGTTGGAAAATTAGTGGTTTATGCCTTAGGGGGCCATTTTTCATCCAGTTTAATGACACACTGGAATAATTTAACTTTTTGCATTAGGTTCCTTTCATAAAGAAGGAGCTGTCAAAACAGGCGTGAACATGAATGGACAAAATCATGAACTAGACAAAAAANTAAAAAAAAAAAAAAAAAAAAAAAAAAAAAAAAAAAAAATCCAACAGGACCTAAAGTCAATGTTCATATTTTCTCTGCAGGACATCTATAAAAATTACAATCTCAAAACAGTGTGTTTAATACCATAGGGCAGTTATATTCTGCTTCCTGAAAATAAGGAAAAATTAGTAAACATGGAGATCAATAAAATCAATAAAACCAAGCTATTTCTTCAATAATATACAATAGTTTTCTCAATTTGACATTAGTTCCAAACTCACATGTAAACTGAGATAATACAAATTAAAAGAAACAACATCTGTTATAACGGACTGTTAATGTTACAAATGTCAAGACTGTAAATCAACATATTCCCATTGCATCTTGTCAAGTTTCCTTAACTTTTACTATGTTCTTTCTTACGGATATATCACTGCATGCAAATTCAGGCATTTAACTCAGCTGCATTCACCAGCTAGAGACCCAGGGTTCCTCATGGGCACAGAAGAAAGAGAGCAGCTTCCCATTCTGAGGCTCACAGCAAGAACGTATCATCACGATTCCTAGTCTGTCTGCAGATAAGTACTTATGCTTATCTAAATGACCTTCATCATGAATATTTCAAGTTTGATTGATGCCAACACTGAATTTACGGACTCGTGCTGACTCTACAGGTTTACATTCCTCTAGACTTTATATAGAATCTCTTAGGAAACTTACGCTTCTGGGAATTGATACGCAAGGCCACTAGATGTAAGGGTAACTTTTCTAGGGTGAGTTTTGCGTTTTGGATCTAGACATCTATTTTCAGCATTGATGGTACTTTTTTTTTGTTTATCAGTGGTATTGACAGTTAAAAGCTGCTCAATAGGTTAGTTATTTAATTAGTGTTAAATGAATACTTAAGTACAAACTCTTTTTCAAGAAATGTTTAGTAACTTCTGCTTTTATTGTAAGCACTGCTAATGTCTAGGAAAATTGAAATTCCTAACATTTTGGAAAAGTTTTAACTACTCCTTATTCAAACAGAAATGTATCTAAAGTTAGTAACTGGAAGTACCCCTGGCAAGTAATGAAAGTCATGATAAATTTATTACTGTCAACATTTCATAAAGCAAAACATTGCTTTAAAATAGCACTTTAAAATCCCCAGCTTTTATTGCTCTGTTCTCTCTAAGTAAGCTCAAGCTATAAAAACAAAAAATAATTTCAGGGTTCTAAAATAACTGCAATGTGAGTAAGCACCAAAAAAAGTCTGTGTAAGTTTTTTATTTGTTTAATCCTCCAAAAAGATCATAATATCAAATTTCAAATAAAATATTCTAGAATACATTAGCTTGTTTTTAAAATGCTTCTTCTGGTGTTATGCATTAACTGAGAAACTATAAGATTATTCAGACCATGTATATGTGTACAGTAAGATATTACATTTTTATCCCATTCAGAGAAGTATTTTAATTGTATGTAATATGTAAACTGTTATGAAGACGTCTGTAAGACTCTGTGTGGGAGCATGTTTTTATTTGCAGCAAAATGAAGAAGCACTTTGAAAAGAATTATTTGAATTACAGAGCTATTGTATTAGCATTTTTTCCCTCCAGAAAGAGGAAGAAAAAGAAATCATTTAGAAAGAAAAAAAGGCAATTAACAAGTGAAATTTAGTGTTAGAAGCTGTGTGATTTAGCATCATTTGTTTGTTAAGCTGTGGGTTTCATAAAAGAAACGCAAAAGAGATGTTCATTAATTAGCCTTGTCCTTAGAGGTTGAAACCAAATCATCCTTTACTTCAAGCCAAGGTGAAGCAATAGTGTAAATAGAAGTCACTGCATGATTGCCAGCAGAGAAATATTTCCTATTTCAGGACTCAGTTCTTTTGGTTCAAGTACGTGCCATAAACCTGATTGGACCAAGCTGTTAAAAGTACCACACATTTATACAACAAAGAATTTTTGTGACTTAAGCCTACACATACAAAAAAGTCAGAATTTAAAAACAGTTTATCTAAACATGTTTTCCTATGTCAAATGGGATTTTTAAACTTACTCTATCTGTGATAAGCCATTACCTTGGTACTCACATCCCTGACTTAATCCAAAAAGCCATGAAAATAAGCCTGATCCAATTGAGTAATCCTGCTTCAATTTTTAGTAAGGTGTCATGGTTTAAAAAAAAAAGTCAAATTTTTGTCTCCTGAAAAGGCTCTTACGATTTCCTCCAGGTACAACTTCCGATAGATCTGGGAAGCCCAGAGATTGGCTAGTACTGTTACAGGCACTCTGTGTGACCACTTACATACTAGAATCGCTTTGGCAAACCTACATTTTAAGAGCAAGGAAGCCAAAATCTGCCTCTTTTGTTTCCGGTCACAGTGCAGGTAACAGGGTGAAAGGGGCGATCCGTCAGTCCCCCGCGGGGTGGACGAGCCTCCCCTGGCCTGCCTGCGGGAGTGAAGGGGCCCCATTCCCCCCCTCCTTTCTCCTTCAGGCAGCGCTCCAGGCTGGAGGGGGAAGAGAATGCAGTTCCATGCGGCTGGCACGGCTCTCTCGGGCCGGGCCTCTGTTCGCCCCTGTCTTCCATCCTGGGAGTGCCGGGGGGACACCGAGTCCCTGCTTCCCCCTCCCCTGGCCTCCTCAGGGTGCTGCAAACACCTAACAAGAGAGAGATCAGCCTGCAAGGTATCGGAACCTGCTAGCTTTGGCTGTAAAGTTCCAACCACCCCCCCCCATGGAATGCATGGAATCGCAGCTGAACTGAGAAAGGCAATTAACCCTTTAAGTGCATAGAATGGATTTAGAAAGAATAAGGACACAGAAAGAACTAACAAGAATGCCTTAGTCAGTGAAAAGAGGACTGAAAGGCTAGAGGGAAGAGAGAGAGGAGATGCCTTTAAGCTGAAATTCTCTTGTAGAGCTATGGTGATGGACAATTCCTTATAACCCATATTGCATGACTTGGGGGAGGTGCAGCATCTCAACTGTGTTGAAGCAAGCAGATGTTGGAGTAGTTATGGGTTATGAGAAATTTGAACAGAAGAGAAATGGGGAATTTTGCTACAGAGAAGAGAGAGATGAGAAATCCTTGCCCCAGGAATAGAAGAAAAAAAAACCCATGCTCCAGGGATGAGAGAGACCTTGCTTCCAGAGAGAGAGAGAAAGAGACCTAAAAACTGCTGTCCTTAAAACTCTACCCCCAAGACACCGACTTGGGTCCTCAACGCAGTCGCGGGAAAAGCTGTGTATCGGGGAAAGGACTGTCACAGTTGGACATACTCCGGGCGGGAGTTCACTGTGATATTAAACCCCACAAAAGGAACTGTGTTTCTTGTGGGAAGATCCACCTGGTGAAACAGGAGAAACTCCTTTTTCCAACTGAACTGATAAAAGTTTGTTTCAAAGATGGTAAACTGACCAAAGACCTTTAAGTTTTGGTTTCTTAGGTTGCTGATGGAAAAAGAAGTGTTGGTATGGAAAGACGAATAAGGTGGGGGGAGAGAAACATCTAGGGGTTGATTTTCTTTTGGTTTTTTTCTTTTGTCCGTAGTTCTGTTAATAAACTATCTTTTATCTTTCAAGGTTTGGACTTGCTTTACATTTCTCTTAATCCTTATCTCATCACAGGAGGCCAGCGTACGTAAAACCACTACATAAATTGGTGCATTGGCCGGGAAAAAACTCAACCCGCTACATAAGGAAAATGTGTTTTTCTGCCATACTCTCTGCTGCATACAATTCTTCGGCATGAATTAGAAAGTATTTCATCAGGGTATACAGAACTGTTCTTTAATTCCACAGGCAAGGATGCCCTCTAAACTAGAGACCTGTCAAACCTTTGTACAATTATAAGTGAACACATGCTGACTTTTCCAATTAAATTAAAGTGTATATTTAAAAATATTATACAAAACACCTGCTAGAAGGAAAGACAAAAATTTATGTGAAAGACTGTTGACTTTAATTTCTTGTTTTTAAGATTTTCCATATATCAAATATTTGCAGTTTTTAATTTTTGAAGATTGATGCTAGTATTATTGCTTTTCCCTGCCTGTCATTTTCACCACTGTCACCTCAATAAAAAACTCACACAGTTGACATTTACCTCTGCCTTCCCATTAAAACTGAGAGAAAGAGACTTACATGCAGGATGTGTTTTGTATCCAAGCATGAATAATTTCATTTCTTATTCAATTATCAGGAAAGTGTTTTCTTTTTGCATTGATATAATAATTAGTGAATTATGCCTTATATGACTTTACACACATTTCATTCACCATTCATTCCTCCTATTCTATTTTTCGTTCTTTCAGGTTTTTTTTAAAGTTTTGTGTGTCAACCAGAGACAAAAGCAATTCTTTTCATTCTGCCTCGGCATTTTTCTTCATTATTTTTGACAAATGTAAGTTGATCTTCTTAGACTTGTGGAATGCAACCAGTTCTATCAGATCTGTGGATGATAACAAAGATTGATAGTGCTTCATATAACAGGCCACAGCATCACTGAAGGGCAATAACAAACGTTAGAAGAAACAGTCATTTAAGGTTATATTGAGAAATTGTCAACATTTCTACACCAGTCACACAACAATCACAATCAGTTTCTTATGTTACTATATAGGAAACCTACCTTTTGTAACAAATACTTTATTGCCTGTGAATTCTGACAGTTTGTTTGCCATTCAGAATTATTCATCCGTAAGAGCAAAAATGTTTTAGTGCTGTAATTATTGAGAGATGAAAACAGAAACAGAGTAGTGCTTTGATATGTAAACATATCATCACTTACCTTCTCTGCTGATTGGGCCGTACCAAAAAAGATTGGAATAAAAGCTAACCAAATTATGCAGGTTGTGTACATAGTAAATCCAATGGGTTTTGCTTCATTGAAGGTCTCTGGAACCCCTCTTGTTTTAATAGCATAAACAGTGCATGTGACCATCAAGAGAATACTATATCCAAGGGAACAAATGAGAGAAAGATCTGAAATGTCACATTTAAGAACTCCTCTGGCATTTTCTGGTTCAAGTGTCCTCTGCTCTCCATAGTCTACAATGGTATGTGGTGGATCGATGGCAAACCAGATGAAGACTCCAATAAGCTGCAAGGATATGAGGCTGAAAGTGATCACCAGCTGAGAAGCTGGACTAATAAATTTGGGAGCTGTGACAGATTTTTTACCTTGTTCAAATATTCTGTGAATCCTGTTTGTTTTGGTAAGCAACGCAGCATAGCTGAAACACATGCCAAGTCCTAAAAAGATCCTTCGAAATGAGCAGACCACTATATCAGGAGCTGCAATCATTAAAAAAGTAATGGAGTAACAGAGAAAAATCCCAGTCAGGAGCACATAACTGAGCTCCCGCCCAGAGGCCCTGACGATCGGTGTGTCGTTGTACCGGACAAATGTCACAATCACAAAGGTGGTGGCAATTATACCGAGAATAGCTATGAAGACAGGCACGATGGCCCAAGGAGAATGCCACTCCAGTTTGATTATAGGGATAAGCTGGCAATCCGTACGGTTGGCATTCGGTCTTTTATTAATGGGACACAGTTCACAGTTGAATTCATCCACCTGGTAGTGGTACCCCTCGCAGCGCTCACAGTGCCAGCAGCAGGGCACTCCCTTCACAGTTTTCTTTCTTTCCCCGGCTTTACAGGGCAGGCTGCAGACAGATGCTGGATGAGAGCGTTCTCTGTTAGCCCACTGCATGTCTTCTACCTGTGGGTATAAAAAATTAATGAGACTTCTATTTTCCTTCATTTATAATATCCTAATCCTGGCCACAGGTTTGTCATAAATCACTACATGCTGACAGCACAAATACAGTTTACCATAATAAGAAACCTGTTTCTTTCCCTTGCACTGACTTTAAGAAAGTGTTAAATGATTGTGTCCAATAAATCATTCATGCCACAGGCTTGATGAGTGTCATTAGTTTCTATTTACCTCTTTACTGCTGACCAAATTGACATCTGTAAAGATATTTATTGACTCCAGGCTAGTTTAAAAGTAAAAAGCTCCATATGCGGTGCTGTAAAAAATTAATCACATGCAAATATAAATATCAGTAGTTCTCAAACATTTAATTACAAAATAAGTCTATTTTCCGAGTGAGCTTTAGAGCAATTTCTGGTACAGTAAAGCAATAGATTAAAATCTCCATACATCATCTCTGGCAGAACAAAGAGTGCCAGAAAAGAAAGATCTGTGATGCCACCCCTTCCACGGATGTGGATATTTTATACTTTTCCACCTTTGAAGACTTGAAATGTTCAAAAGTGTTTTGCTTACATTTCTAGATTAAAATAAGTATATATTGCTTTCTGAATAATAATGAAAAAAGATGTCATGACTACTGCTTTAGTTCTCCTGACATAATAAGTCCAGGCATCCTTTTGTAGCACAGAACAATGCAATCTTGTTTTAGAAATCCCAGCTTTCTCCACATGAGCACAACAACAAAATATAATTTTTTTCATCCACCTATGTATTCTTCCTGCATGCCCTGCAAACAAAATATGACTAGGAAACTCTTGGATTTAAAGATTTTCCTGCTTAAAATTATCCCTCTGTTTAGTGCCAGCTGTCCTTAGACAGCTGCCCCTGATTAAAGCTGAGTTCTGCAGAGGTCACTGTGAGTGAAGCAGGGTAGAGCAGAGCCACTTGTAGGCACCAGAACCACTCCTTGTTGATCCAGGCTCCACCTTTCATTCCTCTGTGAGGTGGTGAGCAGCCCAGGACAAAGCACTTTCCTTGTTCTTGCCTATTAAGTACTTAGCACTTTTGTTTCATTTGGAGGCTTTATTTATAAGTGAAACAGCAGTAAAAAAACTTCAGGCCTCAGGAATGTTTTCAGTTCCTTCTGGAGGAGGACAGAATGAGGACAGCTTATGAAAGGGGATAATTTTGGCCTTTAAAGTTTATTTTTTTCAACAGACTTGAGAGGAAATCACAATGTAGCATTGCCGGCCTAATTTGCCTTCCCCAGAGAGCCAAAGAACCAGTTAAAAGCACTGGACAGGGTGAATAAAGCAGCCACAAGCAGCCAGGTCCTTCCTCTCTTCTGCGCCCCTTCAGTGTAGGACTTTGATGTTGTTTCCCACTCCAAGGGGCAAGGAAGGGACCACAGAGTAACAAGGAGACAAGAATGGCTCATATAACCAGCTCTGTGGACCCTCAGAGTCACTCAAGGATTTCAGTGGGAGGGGATCCTGAATCCTCAGAAGTCAACCAGATTTTATATCAAGGATTGTGATGACTATGCAAAATACGTCATCTGGTGACTATGGAAAAGAAAATCATTTAAGCAATTAGCTTCCTAAAAAGCATAAGAATAACCCAGTTTTGTATAAAACAGCTTTGATAGAGCTCCAGCAGAGCACTTTGCATGCTAAGAAAAAGTTCACCTCTATTGCAATCTCCTGGTTTTAATCACTGAAATCCTAAGAGCTCACATAACCCCTATTGTTTCATCTACTAGACACGAGAGAAAACATGCTATGATGAAATCAGCATGACAGGAAAGACAATTCACCTTCACATTGTTGCTAGGAGAATAAATACAAAGCTTGTGATTTAGTCACATATTACAATAATGGGGGCAACAGTAGGCCATGGTCATTAATCCAGATCTGTGGATGAGTTTGGGATGACTCAGAAAACAACAGTACTACCTATTGGTTAGATTATAGCACACAATACAGAATCGCCAGGAGAATAGACAACACCTTATCCAGTATAAATATAGAATGACATGGACAGGCAATACCTCATCCTGCAGAAAGCCTGACAGGATAAACTTAGGTGTCCAATTTTTAAACACATTTGAACTAACAAGGCGAGTTTATACCAGATCAGTATTTAATACCTTGAGGATACAGTGTTTCTTATCTGGCATTAAGCATCCTAAGATCACATTTACTGTATTGTGAATTGATGGCTTAGATAAGTACAGAGAATTCCCTTGTGTCTTTTAGAGCTTCTACTTACTAAAAAAAAAAAAAAAGAAAAAAGAAAATAACAAAAAAGAAAAAACAAACAAGCAAACAAAAACAACAACAAAAAAGAAAATCCTTTAATTTTACACCTATTTATGATTTCACATACTTTTGTCTTGGCAGTATTTTAATTGACTTAAAGCACGCCTAAAATCTTTTCGTGGTCGGCAAAACATTAAAGTGCCTCAGGTTATGCTTCACATTGGTAACAACTAATAATAAATTCCTACTTCTGAAGCTAACTGGTATCATGTTTTTCACCATGATACATCTGACACAAAGTAAAAAGGATATAATTTCCAGCATATAAAGTTATATAAAGTTAGGAATGTTGAAAAACTCACTGGATACAGACTTTTTTTTCCCTAATAAATTAATTATGAATATAAGCACTATTGACTGGTTAGCGATAGAAAAATACAAACACAATTAGAATCTTAAAGCATAAAAAGTTCTAAACCAAGGTAGAAAATAACCAGAATGAATGGCTGTGACAAGTGGATTTTACATAGTATAAATCCTATGTTTTGAAATCCGGATCGTCTGGATTAATTTTCTAGGCAAAAAAATACATTTAGGGTGACGTAGATTTATCAAAAAGTTTTTAAACAAATGTTATGGGTTCTTGCTCATTAGTTTTGTATTTCATTTTCTATTTAAGAAGAAAGAGAAGATATAGTCCTAAGACACACTGGTCAGTGTTTTAAATTGAAAATCCCTTCAAGATACTTGTATATCTGAGAAAATTCTGGCATTGTAGGATGTTAATTCTGGAAGTTTGTGGAAAGATGGGATTCTCCCATGAATACAACCATCTGACAACTCAGTTTATAGCTACATTAACAAGCTATGTGCCACTGTAAGAAGCAATCAGCAGAGCAAAGCTGTTAATTCTGAGACGTGTTGTTCACATTGGTCTGTATTTGGAATTAGAGTCTGCAGAAGAAGGTTGTATTGACCTAATTTTGACATAGTTCAGTAGACTGAACAGTTATAATCATTAATGAAGATTACTTGTCCTTCTGGAAGACATATTCGGTTTTCATTTCAGCCACGAGCAACCCAGTTCACCTAGCCCAAGACCCACTCCACGACGAGTGTGCTAAGTGGGAATAATTAGTAGATTCATTTCATGAGCCAGCTCTTGGTTGAAACCAAGATGCTGATGTGTGCATATCCTCAGACTGCTACTTATTCAGGACTGTAGTAGGGGCAGAGGATAGGACAGGGGAAACTATACCTCAGAGTGAGCACTGTGCTTTTATTACACTTGAACAGGTCCATTAAGAGTTTCTCTACATGCAGACCTTACTAAAAAGCCATGCTAATTCTGGTCATCTGGTTCATTCCCAGCTGTCCACAAACAGCAGCAGTCTTTGCCTGTAATGTATTTTTGAGCTATTATTTCTCATAATACAAAAATAATAAGTAAATGCAGCACAAAACATAATTACAATAGTCTTAAATTGCTATCGTTTTTTTTTCCCTGATTTTATGTATCAAAGATTCCAGTTTCTTGAACTTATGCAGAAGATTCACCCATGTCGTTATTATTCTCTCTTTATGAGCTAGTACTATTGATCCCACTTCTTCTCTGAGATTAACTTTACACAATAAATGACAGCAGGAACTGTTAAGAAACAAAAAAAACCACAGGAGGATCATTTGGGAACATAGAACTAGGGACAATTACAATTTCCAGAACTACTGAAAACCTGTAATAGTCAAGCTTTAAAGGGAGTTGCTGGATGCTCATCCTCTTCTGAAAATAATATTTTTTTATGTAGACATAAACATTTAGCAGTGGAACTTTCAAAAGTGCCAAGGGGAACTTGCTCAATATAGCTAATTAATTTAAATGAGAATTAAGTGCCTTGTCTGTTTAACTGCTTTTGAAAATCTCACTATGCTTCCATCTGCAGTTTTCACAACATAAATGCTTTGGAAAACTTGCCCTAAAGTGATCTAGAAGTTCAAATGTTACAAAACTAACTTCAGGGGATCTTAATTTTAGGCATACTTTTCTAAAGATTCTCATGGGGGAAAGAAACTATCAAAGAGGCCAAAGTCAGACAAAAGAAGCACAGAAAAGGAGGTGCTTTTTGACATTGAAAAAGGATTAAGTTTTGCATCTCTTCACCTCTTACTGATTAAAATGTCTGGGTCTGCAGCATTCTTTATACTGCTCAGACCCTGCCAAGGCTGAGCAGGTTGCAGATTGTTAAGTAGCCTTGGGTAAACATGGTTTCTGGAAGACTTATATTGCCATCTCATGTTCATGTGACAACTTCTAGATCTGGTTCACTACAGTATATTCCAAGGCAAAGTTCATTGCTAAACATAGCTGACATCATCAAGCTCAGCTGGACTGGGATAGCCTAGTTTTGTGTCTATTATTAGTAATGGTTTAAACATTATATCAATTTTATTTGAGTACCTTCTCTGAATTTGGAAAGTGTCTGATAGATTGATGTTCTATCATGAAATACCTCACATTTGCCTAAGATGCCATTCCGTTTCCTACTATTCCAATACTTACGAGAGTGAAAACATCAGAAATACTTTGACAGCATGTCTGTAAGATGTGTATTCATTTTCTATGAAATGCATCATGATACAGAAAGAGAATGGCTTCATTTCTATTTCAATGGGCAAAAAATCATCTCTACATGAGATATCTGCCTGATGGAGCTGCAATTTGCTTTAATGTGCAGCATTAAGATTCACAGTTTACTAAACCATTAAAACACAGACAAAATGCCATTTCATATCAAAACCAAATAAACACCTCTGTCCTTCATGAACATTACAAACACAGTTCCCTCTAATATCTAATAATAGAGCTAAAAAATTAATGATGTGAGAACTCAGCTAAAAGCATATAAGATTGACACGATACAGTAGAAATAGCACATTCACATCCCTGGAACCCACATTTTTCTAATAATCAGGCAATTCATTCATATAGCAATGCCCTCATCAACTGGAGGAGATTAATCAAAAATGCTATTAATAGGTCAAATATAATTTCTGAATTGTGTGTCCAATATATATGTACAAAAACACTCTGTTTCCCATTCTTAATTATTGTGGAGAAACTTATCACTTCCTTAATTCAACAACCCATGAACAATACAAAGACACCTGGACAACCTTCAGAGAGTTTTTCAGAGTACATGGCTTGGATAATATTTAAATGTTTCTGATTATGCTATATTATCACTTGCAAGAATTCTCCTTTTTCTTTCAGTCTTAGAACCAGATATTCATTTTAAAAATGAAAAATAAATGTTTAATTGTCTTATTGTGACAAATGGAATTATGTGAGTTCTGGATAGAGTAATGCAAGTGGTAATTATAAGAGTTGTGGGAGTAGACAGACGTCTTATTTTGTAGTCTGTTAGCCAAGACTTTCAGAAGCATCAGGACTTTACATAAAAATTAATGGGATTTTTAATAGATATTCAGATTTTTAGTTATAATAATGACAAAGAACTGAAATATCACCTCCAACTACCACAAAGATTTTTTCCCTTTTTTTTGTCTGAAGTTCCTAAAAGTATTTACCTTCTGACAAAAAGGTCCATCAAAGGAGCATAGCAAGTGAGTGAATTAAGGGAATTTCATGTAGTATTTAGGTTTTTTAATTGTCTAATATATCTATTCTCTCGGTAAAAGTTGAAGTCTTTAATGTACCTTGTCCAATCAAATCATCTGAACCATTAAAGTCCAAAATTAAACTGAAACTGGTTCAACTAAAGGAATTCATTACGAGTCTAAATATAATGATCATTGCATTCAGTCTGCCAGACAGACTTATCCCTCTAAGGAAAAGCTGGGTATACCTACAGACTAAACTTACAAGTATTTAAGCAGGCATGTGCAGAAGGGAAATAAGTCAATGACATGAAAAAACCACATTTTATGTTAAAATAAAACAAGATAAAACAACACTGAGAATACTCCAGATTGCCAGGCTAGTATAAGATCACTATTACCAAATATGCCATAATTGCTGTAAATTATTTACATCATTCACCCTATCCTGATTTTCCTAACAACTGAGATGTCATTTTCTGGAATTTTAGGCATAGATATTCCAAGAGTTCTGCAAAGAACATGGAATTATATCTTCGGCTTTACCATGTACTGGTTGAAAACTAATGCAGTCTAATATAAATTTGAGAAGGAGTCTGAGAAGCTTGGTGATTATTAAAGGATCAGTCTGAAACATTATAAGACAAATAATTTTTTTCTCTTTTTCTTTAGGATCAGAAGTACAGGTTGTTGTAAGGATCCATATGGAAGCTTATATCTCCTAACTGTAAATCCACCTGCCCAAATTTCTTCCTAAGCAAACCAATTATGTCTCTCACAGCTTTCTTAAAGGAAAAAAAAAAATTAATTAAATTTCATGTCATTCTTATTTGAATGTTTACATTTGAATATTTACATTTACATACTATTTACATGTATGTATGTATAATTACTTTTTTGCAAGTATAATATAAAATGTCCTGGACTACAGGAAGGAAGGAAGCAAGGTGATATTATTAGTGGTGCAGCTTTGATCTCTAAGCCAAGACATAGCCTATATGGCTCTGATACAGTCTGACTCCGTGACCTTGGGCAAATTATTTAACCTTCTTGAATCTCAACTTTTCAGTCTGCTGGAGAGGATCTGTCATACAGACAGGAGGAGTGGAGACACTTCAGTTGAAAACATGGGTAAAAAGTTCAGGCAGGGATATAACTGATGTCCATCTCTCAGGTTTAGAAGTTTTTTTCCCAATTATTTATAGTTTAGAAAATTCAACTGAAACAACTTTTGCTTTTAAAAACTGAGCAATGTATTTTCATAGAATCAATACCAAAAACATCATTCTGTGCTTTCTTAGCGTGTTATAATTTTTCTGGTCATCTCCAGTTTTCAGAACTGCAATATCACCAATCTCTGGAATTACTAAAATAAAGAGAATATATTTTTATTGTTCTGAACATACTAATAAGTCATTCTCAGATAGGGAAAAATAATTATAGGGAAGGATGCTCTAAGGTAATACATAAAAATTGAAAAGAATGCTGTAAAAAATATAAAGATTCTTATGTTCATAAATAGAAAAGTTTAAATACTTGCCTTGCTTTATTAATGCAAGTATGTTATTTAGGTGGCTGATACTGTAATTTTACCTCAAAGAAACCAACCCTACTAATTAAGTAATATAATTCATGACTGCTGAACACTTACATAGAGGAACACAGTGTATTAAAGTAACACACGGAATAATCATAGCACAGTATCACAATATACAGAGAGTGTTTATTAGTGCTGTACAGTCTTAAAACACTAGCGTTTATTTGGCCTGGGATCTATCTTATTTTTTTCTTTCAAGTTTTAATTTATTTTTGTTTTAACTTTTCTCCTCCAGTGATTTGGTTTCTTCTGATGGGGTACAGAATTGCTGGCCCTAGCAGATACTTGGTACAAAAGTAAGAGGTGCTGCAGTGTAATATCTTCTTCAATTTGCCAAAAAAGAAACATTAATGTGGATGGAATACTTGGGAAACATTTTATTCTCAAATGCCTCGGGAGTAGATAGCACAAAGTACAATGATTTGCAGATCATCAAGTAAACAGCTACTGTTGCTACACTGTGAAACCACCAAATGGAATTTTACAGAAATCTAGTAGGCATTTCTGTTCAATAAATGCAATTTTTTTTTCTTTACTGAAAGCATGTACCACAATTAACTTTCAAGCACTTGCTTCTGAAGATAGACTCTTTATTTACAAAGGAGATAAAAAATCCAAACAAACCAAATCAAAGAATCCAAACAAACCAAAATATACCACCACAGAAATATCCTATTCTAGATGACATTGGCAGATTTTTTGAAACCTCTTTCAATGGTCTTCTTTTTACATTTTCAAACATGTAATCAGTACCAATGTATCAGACTGAAAACCAGGTTTCCAAAGATATTCTTTATACAGACCTCTTTCACATAGAAAATATCTATTGCATATCCTTACCTAGAGGTTCTTTCTGCCCTTACATATCTCTGACATGCATTTGAAGAGAATTTTATGAGCATTTATAAATAAAACTCATGATGTACACACAGGGATTGAAGTCATTATATGCTACCAAAAGCAGACTGTGCCATAACTTTGCCTATATAATTAAACAAATGCTTAAGAAAAGACTAGATGTGGCACTAGGTGCCATAGTCTAGCTGACAAGGTAGTGTTATGTCATAGGTTGGACTTCATGATCTCAAAGGTCTTTTCCAACTTAGATGATTCTGTGATTCTATGTTCACAAACACTCAAATTAAAAACAAACAAACTAACTAAACCCCCTAAAAACTTGTCAGATTTAGAATTTGAAATAAATGGACTTCTGAGAGAAAACCTTCCATCATCACACCTTATTGTCAACTGATTGGTTTTGATCAGCTCTAGTACTAAGGCCATGTGAACCATAATGCTTGAAGTACTTTTTTTCCTTCCTGCAGTTGATCATGCAGAAATAGCCTGCAAGCGTATCTTAAAAAATTTAGTGCCTTAGAAAAGAAAAGAACATCTCTGGCAAAGAGTTTTTTAACATCACTTTCTTTGTGCCTGGAGAATCTCCTCAGTGCTGCCCAAGGCCCATCACTAGTTTAATAGCTTAGTTGCATTTCTTGATGGAAGTTTTAATACCCATAACATCCAAAACAAACTCTAATCTGTGTCAGGTGCCTTTCAATGCCAATGATCCTCAGATTCTCCTCCACTTCACAGCTCACTATAGACAAAAGGAGCACAAGGGGTTCAGCACAGTTGCCATTTGAATTTAAAGGAATTTAATATAGATTTTTTTTTTTAAATTTTAGGACTATATCATTTCATAAATCCCATTGTTTAATGAAAAAATATTCACCATGGTATGCTTTTAATTATTGTACTGGTTAAAGGTGAGTTTATCAAAATAAGAGGTGTTGTCCCCAAACTCCTTCATGATGGCCTATGAAAAAAAAATGTACTGGGCTAGACCTTGAGCTGATTTAGTTCAGCCCAGTAAGTTTAGTACCATTATGCTAACAAGTTATTATTTCTTAAGGGGATTGATGCCTTAAGTTTTAAGTTTTTGGTTTTTTCTTTTTCTGTTCTGCTTTAGTGTGTAACTCTCAGCTTCATGTTAAGTGTTACTAAGTTCTCTTTACAGGGTAGTTAGACACAACAATCTCTCCAGCTCAAAATTCAAGGACAATTGTTCTGAACCTCAGGCCCAAAAGCATAAACAA
>WEKY01026019.1:2216-44850 GCA_013390045.1 Picathartes gymnocephalus
AAAAAAAAAAAAGCCCTCAATACAGGGTATGTGGAATTACCCAGAGTGATTGCAAGACTCCTGCTCTTTATTTGATGGTGGTTCAAGCGGAGTTTGGAGATTGCTAAAAATTCCAGTATTTTTCTCACTGCAAAGTTAGCAGTTTCTTCATATGAGCTTTCCCCAGATGTGGGTTATAGTTTCCATCCTTCAAAATAAATAATTGCTATTTTTATTTATAGATATTTCTCACTATTTTTGGGTGATAATTTTGCTGTAATTGAGATGTAGCTTAAAGATGGAGTTTTGGTGGAAGCTCTTCTTTGTGAATTATAAGAAATAAAATCTTTTGGGATTGATTTACTTGCTTGATGCTAATTAAGTATGAAGAATTCTAAGCTGTATTCTAAGTAGCAAGATTACCAAAGGTTCATTGAAAGATGGAGGAAAAAAAGATGATTCTTGTGGGTTTTGTGTTGTTCACTTGTATCTGTTGCTCCAAATGTGGACAATTTTTGGGGACTAATATAGTTTATACAAGGATAGAGAATCCAGATAATTAGGACTTAGACCAACATGCAGCTGTTCACTGAGATGGCCAGCTCATGCAAGGGAAAAGCATAATGTGCTTCTCTTTTTTGTGAATTAAAAATATATTTAATTATACTGGTAGTGGCACAACTTTTATTCCTTCTTCCCAACCCATTCTGTATTCTCTCTTACCCATTTCCCAATTTTTTTTTTCACTATAGTTGGTGGAAATGTGGATTGGAAGCAGATAGCAAGTATTCAGGAATCCATTGGTGAAACTAGCTCCCAAAGCGTTGTTGTTGCTGTAGACAGGTACTGTATAAAATTTCTCATTGCCACCTGAGGTTTTTTAAGCCATATTTGATTACCCTGTGCTAAGTATAATAAATTATAAATTTATTTGGAAAAAGCCTACATAAAAACTACCATAGAGAAGTGCTTTTCAGTTTGGGGGAGAGGGGATTTTTTTTTTTTTTTTTTTTTGTTCATAGGTTTTTTTGCAAGAAGGAGCAGAGCAAAGATTAGGCTAGAATCTTTTTTACTGATTAAAAAAACTACTACAGAAGACTTGCAGAATGAAGTCTGCTGTAGTATCTGTTGAATCTTGATTTGCTGTATATAGTAACAGATAGCAAATCTCATTTTGCTGAGGGCATTATTGTCAGACTCTTTTTCTCCTAAATGTAATTACTGACTCCCTGCTTTCCTCTAGGTTATGTAGATGTTGTCTGAAATGACCAAAATTATTATTCCAGTCTTCCTTTCTATGAATCACATTTATTTTAACTGGATTTGGCTAGGCAGAATACATATTATGAACATTCCCTGTTTATATCATATAGTAGTGATCAGACTGAAGTGTTCATGGATCTTGCTTGCTCAGCATGTAAGAAATCAGAGCATATAATTTTTTTAATGGCTGTCAAAATTGATGAAGAGGTATCATTTTGAAGGCTTACAAACATTTCTGTGGTTGAAGTACAGGCAGCAAGATCGATGTCAGCTCAATGAAAAGTTGTCTTGCAGTAAAATCACATCAAGTGCACTGGAAGCTTGATGTCAAACACATAATAGCTGTTTAGGTTTGCAGTGTCCCTCCCTACTTCATAATGGAAAATGTTTCAAATATCTCCTTGTCATGGCAAATGGATATTATACACTCTGGAGACGTTTGACTTCTGTATTTGGATCAGAGTTGACAAAAACTGACATTATTATCACTATATCTTTACAATTACTAATTGTTTTTTAATAAATAAAGGTAATCAGAGGCTGTCTATAAATTGTTAAGAAAAACAAGACAAGGAAGCTTGAATACATTTAATAGATGCTTTTCTTAAGAAATTTTAGCCATGTCTTTAACTGCACTTTACAGAATATTTACGGGATCTACAAGGTTGGACGGAAATGCTATTGGTAGGTTTCATCTCTTCCCTATCCCTCCCCAGCCCTGTAAACTAAACCTTGGAAAAATATTGCATTAAAAATCTGTGATCATTTAACAGTGGATTTCGTTCGCTGGCTTTGTGCTGTGTCTATGGATGAGCTGCTGTCTGCTACCCACCCTCGAATGTTTAGTCTGCAGAAGATAGTAGAGATCTCTTACTACAACATGGGCCGGATAAGGTTACAGTGGTCTAGGATCTGGGAAGTTATTGGTGATCATTTTAATAAGGTATCCCTGTTAATGGTTATAGTGCATACTCCTCCAGTTATTGATACAGTTGAATTTTGAGATTTATTGGAAAATCATGTGCCTATATGAATCATAGTCGTTTTTCTGAACTTCTCTGTAAGCTCAAACCAACAAAAATTGTAAAGCTGGAAAGACCTGCGAGAAGACAGAAGTATACAATAAGTTATTTATCATGACCTGAGTCTAGAACTGGCTGCTGTTAGTTTTGTGTTATAATTTTTGGGGATGTTTCATGACACTTGGGTTAAGAGGTTGTCTTCAAGTCTAACTTGGCTGTTTATCAAATGAATGTTTGACATGCATTTTTAATACTGCTGTTGAAGTCTTTTTTAGACATCTTATTTTTAGAAGGTTTTAAATGCCAGATTATTTAATGTGGAAAATACCTGGAATTAGTTAGGGATTATTAAATTGCATAAACAGTAGTTTCTGGATTTGACTACTGTTTAATTTCATTTATTTTCCAGTACTGCTTAGTTCTCTGTTATCAAGCTACTGTAAAGGCAGCTTGTGCTGAATCCATGAGATTTCTGGTGCAAACTTACTCTGCATTTCTATTCTACGTTCTCAGGTTGGCTGCAATCCCAATGAAGATGTAGCTATTTTTGCAGTAGACTCATTAAGGCAATTGTCAATGAAGTTTTTGGAAAAAGGAGAGCTTGCTAATTTCCGATTCCAGAAGGACTTCCTAAGACCATTTGAACATATCATGAAGAGAAACAGGTAATAACATACAATTAATTGAATTGCCTGGGATCACAGGCATCAACTTTTGCAAGTAATGTTTTGAATTGCTTTTGTAAAATCAGATATTAGAGAATTATGCTATTCTAATTGATTACATAATTCAGTTTAAAAAATTGTTTATTATCCTCATTTAGGTCTCCTACTATTCGAGACATGGTTGTACGGTGTATTGCACAGATGGTGAATTCCCAGGCTGCTAACATTCGTTCTGGCTGGAAAAACATTTTTTCAGTGTTTCATCTGGCAGCCTCAGATCAGGATGAAAGTATAGTGGAACTGGCATTCCAGACGACAGGACACATTGTCAGTGAGTATGGACGATATTCAGACATCATGGAAGTGAGTGTCGCTCCAGAGCCCAAGAAGCTTTGTTTGTCTGTGGAGTCCACAGCCTATGTAGTAGAGCCTGCTTCATGTCTTGGAGCCAGTGATTTACACTTTCCAATCAGTCCTCTGGGAAAATACTTATGAAAGTCTTTTAATAAGATGAGAGTTAACTGGCTTTCTTTATGCCTTCTAAAAAAACTTGTCTGTTGGCAGCATTCTGTAGTAAAACAAGTCAGGTCTTAGATAATTCCATTTAATATGTACATTTCTATGTAAGTGAAGTATTCTGGGGTTTCCCCTAGGAAAAAAAAAAATGTAGCCATTGTACTAATATGTTGTTTGCTTATCTTTTTCTGTGTTTCTGAATTGTGCCTGTGTAAGGCCTGTTAAGGAGAAGGTGCTGAGCTAGGGGGCACTATGATAACTTTTTTTCTCTCTCTCTCTCTATTCTAATTTAGATCCTAGGCTTTAAGGGATCTCTTTATTCTGTCTGAACCTCTGCAAGTTTATAAAACTATTTCAGCATCTGAAGCACTTTTTTTTCTTCAAAAGTATCTATTTAAAAACAAGGCAACATGTTGCTGGGGAGGAGGTCCCTTAGTAGATGTAACTCCATGCTTCATGTGTCTTAAGCTCTGGTGTCACAGACTAGTGTAAAACTGTAAGGCTGTTGCTCTAGTCTTGCTTAACTGTTACATTTCCCTGCTTTAGTCTATATGCTACCTTAATTTATTTTAAACACTCGCTATCAAAATGAAATGTGCCATCTAGGTAAATTTTTTTGTATTCTTTTTTTTCTTTAATTTTTCTTACTGTTCAGGCATTTGACAGCACCAATTAATGAACCAGTCTCTCATGACTTCTGTTACAGATAGTTCATATTAGAATTAATAGATTTTAAAGCATGACACTTTTTTTTCTCCTGTTCACACTTTTCTCTCAGCAATCGTGTTTGAAAAACACTTCCCAGCAACCATAGATTCTTTCCAGGATGCAGTGAAGTGCTTGTCTGAATTTGCCTGCAATGCAGCATTTCCAGATACCAGTATGGAAGCAATCCGCCTCATTCGCCACTGTGCAAAATATGTGTCTGACAGGCCTCAGGTATAGTCTGTGTTAACTAAATTGTAAGTGCTTTTATAAAGAAAATATAGTTATGCTAAACTTACTGGCTTCCCTTCAAGTTTCATGGATTAATGAGAAATGTACTTTATTCAGAAGCAATAGGAGTATAAATGCCACAGGCTTTGAAAGTATCAGCATTTGGGTTTTTTTTTTTCTTTTACACCCTTTGCCCATCCCTACCACCCACTTCAGCTGGTGGCTAGCATTCCTGAGAGCTGCTGGAAATCAGCATGTCTCAGGATCTTCTCTCTTTGGAGAAGTGTGAGGAAATGGATAATGGTATAAACAAAAATGCTTCATAGCCTCAAAATGTTTTGGTTAGATCCTCACTTTCAGAGCTGTCTCTATAAAAATGAGAGCAAGAGATTTACACTGAACTGCAAGGAAAAACTGGTGCTTGAATGTATAATCTTGTTTATTTTTTTAAGTTTATTCTTCATAATATACTAAGCCTTAGTTTGAAAAACATTTCACTTTCTCAGTGTTACTCTTTTGATTGCCAACTCAACTGAGGTATCAGAGTGTAATACTGTTGCAGGAGAGATTGTTGTTTATAGTCCAAATGGTGTTTTATTTGGAAGAATCTAACTTCTATGACTGCATAACTCTGTGTTTCCTTCTAAAGGCATTCAAGGAATACACAAGTGATGATATGAATGTAGCTCCTGAAGACAGAGTGTGGGTGCGAGGATGGTTCCCAATTCTCTTTGAGTTGTCCTGTATCATCAATAGATGCAAATTAGATGTAAGAACCAGGTAACAATCCGTATTTGTAATTCAAATTTTAAAAGGCTTACTTTACACTTCTAAAACAGAAACAACTCTTGGTAAATGTAATCACTGTAAAATGACTTATATATTTAATTTGGATGATACCACTGTGTAAACAACATTTTTTAAATAGACACTGGAGTACAGAAATTAAGTCTCTGTTCTGTACATTTGAAATTTTGATTTTCTGTTAAAGTTATGTAGTTGTGATTGCATTCTGTGTCTTGCCCATCCTACTTACCTTGGAGATTTTAAAACTGGTTTTATACCATGGTTCATTAAGTGGCTGAGGATTGCAGAAATGGTTAAAGAAAGCAAAGCTGTACTCTAATCTCATGTAAAACTTGCTTATTTTCCTGGAATATGATTTTTCCTTGTGAAATGTATTCAGTTGCAGTTCTGATGTGAAATATGAGGGGTTGTATAGAAATAACTTTAAATTTACACATTGGCATGTGAGCTGTCCATCTAGACTCCATTTATAGCTGATGAAGGTTAATACTTGTTTCTAGACCTTTGTATTTTTTAACTGGAAATATTTGTTTATTAATTTTGGTGGTCCTTGGTAAAGAATTTGGTTTACTATTTTAATTTTAAATTATCACAGTTCTCAAAAATGTTTTTTGGCTATTGCCTGCGACTATAAAGTGCTTTTTTTACCAGCTGATTCTCTACTTATTTTTTGTGTACTCGTATGCATGTATAATGTTCTCAACAGTATGTTATTGCTGCTGTAGTTGGACTTATTTGGTCTTGTTTATGTCTTTCTGTAACTCTTGGTATAAGTTGTTCGTTCTTCATTTCAGGGGTTTAACAGTAATGTTTGAAATAATGAAGACATATGGCCATACTTATGAAAAACACTGGTGGCAAGATTTGTTTCGGATTGTCTTCAGGATATTTGACAACATGAAACTGCCAGAACAGCAGACTGAGGTGAAAAAAGGGGAGGAAGATAATTTGCATGAGAACTACATTTACAGTAGAAAACCTGTAATATAGCTTTGTCAAGTAATGTAGAGTAAACCTCAAAACTTGGATGGTGGGCCTGTGGTTCTAGTAGCCTTGTCTTGTTTTAATGATATTCTGTGGCAGGTGTTGTTGTCACTTTCTTCGTTTTTCAAAACCATGTATGTAAAAGGCCTACTAGTTTACACTAGGAACAACAGAAGAATAGCATAAAATGCAGTGTATCTAGGGTTTGTGAGAACTGTAGCTTTTACACGTGCTATTTGGAATCTGAAACATACAACATGCTCACTTGAGTGAGGCTTGTAATCAGCAGTCAAATCACAATTAGAATAAATAAGTTGTGTTAGTTCAAAATTTTCTGATGACAAGGCAAAAAACAAACCCTCAGCCAAACAGAAACCAAAAAACCCCATAACCAACCCACAAACAAAAACCACCCAAAACAACACTGTGCTGTCATTGCACAATTTTGACCAGCCATCTGGGTTTTGATCTGCCAGACCAGAACCAGATACTGTTCTGACATACAACTGAACAGAAATGGGCTTTAAAATGTAACTAATGTGTAAACTATTAATATTAGAAGTTAGATCGAAATTGTCAATTGTTTGGGAAACTTTGTGTGGCTATTTGTAGTAGAATATGTCTCACTTGGTAAATTTTTTTCCCTGAAAAACACTTAAAAGAAATACAGCTTTAGCTTGGTGTTAAATCATTGAGCTAGTACTGGCCACTAAGGCAGTTGTTTGTTTGTCTGTTGCTGTAGTTCTTTTTAAACCTGCTAGTTAGCAAAGCAGGAGTTAAGGCTCCAAATGTTGAGGTTTTGAGATACAGAAATGAATTTCATGTCAGTATAAAGCAAACTGAATAAATATCAATGTTCATCTATATGTGTATGCTGAAGTTTCGCTTTAAGGTTGTAACTCTTCTTTTTTTTGACTCCTAGAAAGCTGAATGGATGACAACTACTTGTAACCATGCACTTTATGCAATATGTGATGTATTTACGCAGTATTTAGAAGTACTTAGTGATGTTCTTCTGGATGATATATTTGCACAGCTGTACTGGTGTGTGCAGCAAGGTGGGAACTGTACAAATTATGTTAAAACAGTGTCAACATTTTACTGTGTTGAATGTGAATAAAGAAATACGCTGTTTGTCTCTTACAGACAATGAACAACTGGCACGATCTGGTACAAACTGTTTGGAGAATGTTGTCATCCTTAATGGTGAAAAGTTTACCCTAGACATCTGGGATAAAACTTGCACTTGCATGCTGGATATTTTCAAAACTACAATCCCTCATGCGTAAGACAACTGTTAATATTTATACTTTGTAAAATAGTTTAACTAGATGACTTACCCATTTCAAACTCTTAGATATCTCATAGGTAGTGTAAACAAAAAGCTGTTCAGTGTGGGCTAAAGAGAAACAGACTTACTTGTAATGTAGTGATAAATTAGGTGTAGGTATTCTTCTGTATTCTTAAGCATAAAATGTTAAAAACTAAAATACTGTATAGGAGATAAGCAAAAAAAACCAAACCCAATAACCCCCAGAATGTAACATGAATTAGTTTCAAGGTTTTGGATTTTTGGAGAAGTACTATCTGATATTTTTTTTTTGATTGTTATTTTGTTTTTTGTAATAGAAGATGCAGGCTTTGCTGTTTGTAATTACATGTCAAGCTTTTTCCACAAAATACTGAAATACTGCAACAGTCTTACAGATTTAAGTCCTTGTGGTTGATGGTTAATTTCCATCATATGTTTATATGAATCTTAATATTTTTATGAAAATGATCTTGGGTATTTGGTAACTCTTTCCCTTCATATAATAATTCAGAATGAGGTTTCTTGGAGTAAGACTGTACCGTTCTGAGTGCTATGTTTCATCCAGTTCATATTGTATGCTTCTGGGACCTACTTTAGGTCTGAAGAAAACTGAAGCAAAAGGAACCTTCTTCCTTAATTTCAGACTTGTATATCAGACAGCACTCTAAGAGAGCTTCATTCACTCATTAAAAAATAAAATCTGTCACTACCTCACCTGTTTTTTAATGTAAGTAGGTATAAATTCCACCAAAGATAATTATAAAATGAAGCTGAAATATTTAGGAGCTAGCAAGATACTTCTGCATTTCAGTAACTGCCAAAAATAAAATTGGAACCCAAATCTCTGGATGTAAAAGTCCAGCTGAATTAACCCTAACTTACTATGGCCTGTACTTGGAAAATTTTGAAGATAATATTCACTAGCAGAACATATGCTTTGACTTCAGCATGTGATCAAAACTTAAGTTTCTGGGTATTCTTACAGTTGAATATCAGAAACCTTTCTAGAGAAGCATTTTGGATATCTTAATATTTAGACATACTCAAAATATTCCTGTTGCCTTTAGTTATATCTCATTTGAAATATGTCCATTACTCGCTTTGGATGCTGAGGCACTTCTGCTTCTCAAATGGGTTATTTTTCCTGGGAGAGTATCCATCTCCTTCCTTAATCTTCCTTTCTCTTTTAGTCTTTCTATACCATCTTTTGAGAACTTCATTATATTATTCCTTCTTAAATTTCTGTGACTTCCCAGCTTTTGCAGTCTTATTTTGATTTTATGTGAGGGTACTCATCTTTTTTTCCTTCTCTTTCTGAGTCCTAGGAGGATACTTCTTTTTTCCTCTGTTCATGGGATCTAGTTCTTTTTCTGAGACTCCTGGTTTGGCTGGCATTTCATATTTTTATTTCTTAGTCCCTCTATTAGCCTTATTTTTGCAATGGAGCTTTTCCTACCTTTTCATCCTTAGTTTTTTATTATTTTCTTTTTTGGCAGTGCAGTTTTAATATTCAGCTTGTTGTGGTGGCTGTGTCAGTGCTTAGAGAAGGCAAATGATCTTTTTACCTTTGTTTTAGCATGCCTGGAAGTAACATGATAGTTAATGTTGAGATGAAGACAGACAAATCACACAGTGGTATATGTGAAAATTTTATGGTCAAGCGCTTTATTGCCAATTGTCTTCAAATAGTCAGAGGCTACGAATCTCTGGAGTGTGAAGTATCGTCTGGCAGAAGTTCTTATTAGTCTGATCAGTAGGGTTACATATGTTCTTTTTTAGCATCCATATAAAACATCTTCCAGGTGTTGTGCAACTAACTTCTTTAATTTAAGAGCTGCAACATTGGCTGCAGGAGTTCTTAGTTGCAGCATCAGCTTTTGCTGGTTCTTGGCAAGTTTTTTTTTTTGCAAAGAGAGATGATCATATTTCCTTGTTTGGAAAATGTACTGTAATATTTACTCAGCTACCAATTTCTGCAAGGATCAGTTACTAGAAAACCACAAACCATACTGCTGCCAAGCCTCTACAGATCACTGAGGTGTTGATAGCTGAAGATACTAATACAGAATGACACAGAATGGCTGAAGTTGGAAAGGGCTCCGAAGGTGTTGTCGTCCAACCCCTGTGCTTAGGCGTGGCCACCCAGAGCAGTTTTCCCAGGATCATGTCCCGCCTTTTGAATATCTCCAAGGAGGGAAGCTCCACAGGCTTTCTGGGCAGCCTCTGCCTGTGCTTGATCACTCTCACAGTGAAAAAGTGTTTGCTAGTGCTCATAGGGAACCTCCTATGTTTGTTTACGCCATTGCCTCTGGTCCTGGCATTTTGAATCACTGGAAAAAGCCTGGCTCTGTCCTCTATGCACCCGCATTTCAGATATTTATAGTATGTTGATGAGATGTCCTGAGTCTCTTCTTCTCCAGGCCGGACAGTCCCCATTGTCTCAGACTCTCCTCACAGGAGACATGCTCTATTTCCTTCCTCACCTTTGTGGCTTTTTGCTGAACTTTCTCCACTTAGGTCCATGTCTCTCATACTATGAGCCCAGGATAACATTTGCTTTCTCTGCAGCACGGGCACCTTGCTCACTCATGTCCAGCCTGGTGTCCACCAGGATACCCAGGGCCCTCTCTGGGGCCCAAGCTTCCCAGCTGGGCAGCCCCCAGCATGTCCTGGGGCCTGGGCTTGTTCCTCCCCAGGTGAAGAACTTTGTTCTTCCCTTCATTGAACTGCACAAGGTTCCCATCAGCCCATTTCGCCAGCCTGTGAAGGTCCCCCTGGATAGCAGCATGACCCTCCGGTGTATCAGCCATTCCTCCTACTTTGGTGTCATCCACCTTCCTGAGAGTCCTTTCTGCCCCATCATCCAGATCATGAAGATATTGGACAGAATTGGACCCAGTATTGACCCCTGGGATGTACCACTAGTTACCGGCCTTCAACTGGATTCTGTGCATCTAATCACCATTCTCTTGGCTTGGCTGTTCAGTCAGTTTTCAGTCCACCTCACTGTTTGCTTACCTAGTCCATCATTTGTTTGCTTATTTAAATAGTTTCTTTAATTTTTTAGTTTAATTTCTATTCTGGTTTTGTTAACTTAAATTTTCTGAAGCTTCAGGAGAGTGAGTCTTGGCTTTCTGGTGCTGAGAAATCCAGTGTGCGCCCTCTTGTTTTCAAAAAATTCAAGAGTTAGAATTGGTTCCTTGCACAAATTGTGGCGATCTGGCCTCTACTGGCTCATAATGGCTCATTATTCAAATACTTCTATTTGTGTCCTTGCAGCTTTCAAGAATCAGTTTGGTTCTCTGTTCTACTTTATTTGTTGCCTTATTATATGCCTCACAATTTTATCTTTTCTTATCTCCAATCTGCCTTTTTAGTTATCCAGTATTCAATTTCCTGGACACCAGTGGTATATTCATTTAGGATGCTTAACTTGCTGGGGAAAGCTCTCCCTTAGGATATGCAGACACAAATGTCCAATATGTGTTACCTCACACAGATTGAGACTAAAGGGTTTGAGATTGTGACAGTGACAAGTAACTTCATTCTTACTTTGTAGCTGTAGATTGGATAGAACAAGAAATAGAGGGACCACTTAGGTTATTTAATGCAGTTGCTCTCAATTCTTGGCAGGCACAGACTGTCTCAGTAAGTTACAATTACTGTAGAAATTTTTTAGTGCTAAGTTCAAGATCCTCAAGACAGCAGTGTTCTGTAGGAAATCAGGAGGGAAGAGATCAGAAGTATTGTCAGTGACTTCATACCTCATAACAGCAATGAGTCCTGAGTGGAAGTGGTGAATCTTAAGTGGGAATAGAAACACAATCCTGGACTATATCCCAGACAGAGAATGCAAAACATCTCCAGATGTTCATGTGATTTGTTCTGGAGTAGATTCATTCCTTATTCTAGGTAAAGCTTAAGGCAGTGTGGGAGAAAAGGCCCACTAATGGCACTAAAACACTGCCTTAAGACAAATCCAGTATTTCTGAGAAAAGCTAATCCACCTCAACACTTGTCCATCCAAGGTAGTTGGCAGAAATGTTGAAGTTCAAAAAACACAGTACTTATACTTCTAAACATGTGTGAAAGAATAAAGTGCATTTAGAATTGAAGTTAATGCAAAAAACCCACACCCTGTTGAAGGGGAATTTTTGGAGTGTTGGTTCTGATTTATATTTCAAACTTAGTAAATTTGGGACTGGTTTTGTGTTTTCAAGGCTGCTGACCTGGCGACCAGTTGGTGGGGAGTTCTGCTCTGGCTCTCCCTCTGATGCAAAAGAAAAACTGGTAAGGTGCCGAAATAAAATAATAATTTAAGATTGCAAGAGCTTGGTACAAATGTGATGTAGAAAAGGTGAAAAGCATACTTGGTTTAAATACATTTTTCAGTTTTGATTTACTTGATTTTTTTTTTTCCCAGCTCAAGTGCTATTTAATGTTTAAAAATGGCAAGGAATTAATTGATAAAGAAGTATGTATTTGTTTGCAGCAAACTTGACTTCCACAAAGTGACTGTAGGTAGTTACCTGTGTTTATTTTAGGTAATGTGCTGTCTGGTAGGTTTCTCTAATACTGTAGTTGGGCTTTGAGTTGTTCTGTGGTTTGGGTCATGGTTTTCTTTCACTTTGATGTATTGGCAAGAAGAGAAGCAGCTAAAGAGGGATAGATTGACTGGTAGATTGACTTCTTTTTTTCCTCCAAATTTTCTCTTGTAATAAGACCTTAAATATCTATTTAGAGTAGAAAATTTTAATAACCATCAGATTTCTTAGTGTTGATTGAATAAACTGTTATGGAGTCTGGATTTGCCTGCAGGTGACAGCCCGGTAGCTACTTTGCTGAGAGAATTAGTTTAGCTTTTGGACATTCTCACCAGATTGCTTCATGAAGTTCTTTATAGATTAATGAAGCACTTGATAACAGTTGCTAAAGGATAATGGTCCCAGATGAGCTTTACTAAGAGAGACTGGCTCCCTCCATTTATCTTTATGTAGTGTTAACATGACACAGCTTGAACAGAGAATAAATGTTTGTGATGGCCAGTTCTCATTATCTGGGTATTGTACCTTTGTGCTGTATATTTAGAGTGGTTTGATCTAAACATATTGACTATATATATTTTGATCCATTTATGTCAAATACAATAGCATGCATATATGGCAAGTAAGTGTTGTAGTCTTGAATAAATTGAAAGATCTTTTCCCTTTGAAATAGTTTATTATGAATGTTTTTTAAAAATTATTTTGGCTTCAGTGTAGAAAGACATTTTGTAACTTCAGAATTAACAGAACTTGTATAATAAATGATACTAAAGGAAAATATTTTGACTCCTCTCATTTAGTAAGATAGAATCTTTGCAGGCTTTGGATATTTTCATCTCATTTTTCTTTAGGTAGCTCAGATATGATGGAGTGTTTTGCCATCTGTAGACATGATACCTATTAAAAAATATATTTTTACTTAGTAGAGATGAAAACCTTGGTTACCTACTGAGAAGCTGAGGTGTTCTTTGCAGGAACCATGCAGCAAACCTCCTATTTGTGATGTGGTAAAAGCTGTAATAACTCTTGGCTGATAGAAGAAATGCTTGGAGGGAATACAAAAATCTATCTGAAAAATGCTGCTCATTGACTTTTCTGTGTACTTAAGTATCTGTTACTTGTTAAATTTTCAGGTGTTTCTTAGTAGCTCGTCTTTCTGGTGCATCTTTCATGAATGCTTATAGCAAATATGAGTAAAGTGAATGAAAGTGGAGTGTTGAAACAGCAAATGTCTTGAGCTCTGAAGAGCACAGAACTATTACAAGTTACCAGAAGTTTTCTGTAAGTTAATTACTTAATTTTTTTTTTCTTTCTTTTCAGGATACAATCTCCCAGAAGTCAGTCGATATCCATGATTCCATCCAGCCACGATCTTCAGATGGACGCCCATATCAACCCAGCACAGGGGCCACGGTAGCTGAAGAAACAAGTAAAGCCAGGCCAGCAGCAAGTGCGTGCTCTGCAGTGGTCTGGCATTTGATATCTGTTAACAGTAGTATTTAGTAGATGTTTGATATATTTGTTATAGCCCCAGCTATGACTTCAGAAACATGATGTGAATAAATCACATTGTTTAAATTTTTGTTTTCGTGTAGTACAAGAGAATTCTCTTGGACTCCTGTGGGTCCACATTTTTGGCCTGTGTTTTAAAAATCTTAAGGGTTCAACTGCAAGCTTCTAGGCTTTTTATCCAAAGCAAAATACTGAAAATAGTAGTCTCCTTACAATACTGTGTGAGGTATTTTTTCTTAGGAGTAGAGATTTTTCAGTGCAAAATGAAACAGAAGCAGTAGCTGAAAAAGAATTCTGTCTATGATTTGAAGAGTGTATATCAAACTCTTATTTAAGATCCTTGTGCAGTTTCGTATTGGTGCTTAAACTGGTCATGTGGTGACATTAGTACTTGCCACAGCTGCAAACAAGCAATGATGCCGATGCTGTGCTAAGCCTCCTGCCTGGGAACAGCCTCAGCCTTTGCCTCTTGCTATTGCACGGAAGGTCCAAGTCACTCATTTTGGTGATTTTTAGATAACATTGAACCAGGCTGGTCAGTGTATCACAGACAACTTCAGGAAACAGTTTTTTAAGATGTTCCAGTTGGTAACATGGTGATCTGTCCTGGTGTTAGTAATTCAGACAGGTGGATTCCAGGTTTAGTTTACACGTGTGCTTGAAGTTAAACTGTTCTTTAACTTGCCCTCAGAATAGCTCAGAGCAGTTCTTTAGTTAACAAGTAATTTTCTTTCCTTTAAAGAATTTCCCGAACAGAAGTTATTTGCTGCTCTTTTGATCAAGTGTGTTGTACAGCTGGAACTCATTCAGACGATCGACAACATTGTGTTTTTCCCAGCAACCAGCAAAAAAGAGGATGCAGAGAATCTAGCAGCAGCACAAGTAAGTGGAACTGATAGGTGTCTCTCTTTTTAATACCTTTTCCTCCAAAGGTTTTAAGATAAAGTTTCTTAAACTCCCGTACCATCTGCTAATTTACAGTTTTTACATGTTTTTGAGAATTTCCATTGGACTATTGAGATCTTTTACAACTTCCATTAAATTGCATTTGCTGTGCCAGGGCAGCACGGTGGAGATTAAAACATGTATTGTTCAAAGGGATTTGAATAACTGGGATGTGGATACAACTTTTAATACAGTGTTAAGTACAAGTACAGATGTAATCAGGGTAGTATGGAGTTATCACAGGAGCTTGCTGAAGACAGTTGTGAATTTTTACTCCAAATCTTTTTTTAACTTTTCCTATGTTTTTCAATAGAGAGATGCAGTAGACTTCGATGTCCATGTGGATACACAGGATCAAGGGATGTATCGTTTCCTAACATCACAGCAGCTTTTCAAACTTCTTGATTGTCTTCTGGAATCTCACAGATTTGCTAAAGCATTTAATTCAAACAATGAACAAAGAACTGCTCTCTGGAAAGCAGGTGAGTCAGTCTTCTTGGAGAAATACTTTGTGACAGTGTGAATTGACCCAAAAACAGGTCAGAAATACTTTGATGCTGAATGTAAAAGTTGAAGCTTTAGTTTTATAACAGTAGGATTCCTAAAGGGAGGAGATCTCATCTGTGCAGATGCAAATATCTCTAGTTTTCTAAAATTTAAGGTTTCACTGCGGTACAGCTGCCAAGCTGATTCTTGGCTGTAGATGTCTCATGCTTGAAAGCTGCAGGCACAAAGAGAGGTTTCACAGCTACTTGGAAGCTGATATTAAAAATGGGTGCCAGTCTCAATTTTGGCACATATAAATAGGTTAATTTTTAGCAATACTCTGTTGTACTAAACTTTATGAGGAATTAATTACCTGAGGTGGTTCTTCAATCTGTGTGCAGAAGATGCTTAGAAAGAGAAGTGGGGAACTGTAAGAAAGAATGTCAACTGAACCAAAAATCTAAGTGGATACTTGGAATTCCTGTAGGTTTCAAAGGCAAATCAAAGCCCAACCTGCTGAAGCAGGAGACGAGCAGCCTGGCCTGTGGGCTGCGCATCCTGTTCCGCATGTACATGGACGAGAGCCGCACCAGTGCCTGGGAGGAAGTCCAGCAAAGACTGCTCAAGTAAGGTCCATGGAGCTCAACCTGCTCATGGTATTTCTGATGTTTAAGAAGGGGAGTGGGTTATTTAGAAGGATAGACCTTCTCTGTTTGCAGTCAACTTCTAGAGCTAACACATGTGTTTGGTGGTCCCAGCTAATATTAAGAGTTTGATGTTCTGTGATAAGCGCTGTGCCTCCAGCTACTGATGCTGTCTCTTAGTTTTGTTCTCATTACATGTTTTGCAGAGAGAACAAAGATTTTGTCACCTTTTTTTTTATCATGTGAGTAGACGGGGGCTTATTATAGCTCCTCTTTAAAATGGAAAGCAACTATCACCTAAACCTTGTGTTTCCTTTCACTAACTTCAGGTATTTTAGGGAACTGGCACTGTTTCTTCTCATTTGCAGAAATGGACGTTGTGCTTAAGCAGCCTTATGGGCATACAGAGGCCTTTGGCTCTTTGGTTATTCATCTGAATGTTTTTTGTTTATAAAGTTTTTCTAGCAACTGTTGGAATAAGGGAAGGCTTTAAACCTCAACAGCAACACTTAAGACTTCAAGGTTCACAGACTAGGAAGGAGAGCTGAAAACTGCCTGGCTACATCAACATGAAATATTCCTGAAGTCCACATAGCATCTTGTCACATCCTTCTCAAAGAGCACTGGATGCATTTCAAATACATGCACAAACAGCATAATCACATTTTGTCAGCTTATTTATTACTGAAGTCCTAGGACTTCGTGTTTGAGCTGAACAAAGTCATTGCTTTCTGTCATTAGTCAGGCTTAAAGGAGCTTTCATAAAACAATGCTGTTCTGCACCAGAGCTCTACACTGCCAGAAGTTGAAAAGCCAAAGCTCGCTCTCTCTCTCTCTCTGCAGTAGAGATCAGAAGAAAATGTGAGTTAATATTTTTTTGTGTCTTTTGTCTGCAGTGTCTGCAGCGAGGCTCTGAGCTATTTCCTCACTCTTACATCAGAAAGTCATCGGGAAGCCTGGACTAACCTTTTACTCTTATTTTTGACTAAAGTCCTGAAAATAAGTGATGAAAGGGTAAGTAACTGTTTGGAATGGTGTTTCAGATGACGTGTACAGGTAAGAAGTAGTTACAGACTGGTATGTCACGCATAGTTACAGACTTGACTTTAAAAACTCCTGCTGCTCTGTAGACACTCTGGTGTTGAGGGAATGTACATTCAAACTGCACTTGACAGATACTGACACTAATAATTCAGTGTGAAGGTGCAGTGAGTGATAAAATAAAATGTGTCAGAGAAGTTTAAAGATGCTGGAATCCTTTAGAAGTGTGTGTGAAATTATTTTTACCCCTGTCCTGCTGAGGAAGACAATTAGTGATATTTTATTCAAAGAACTAACTCTCGTTTCTGCCTCCAGTGCTGCAGGTACGTGTACATCTTGACCTTCTCTAAAGCAATTCTGCAGTAAAGAAATCCCTGTTTAGATCTCCCTCTGTTGCTAAGACAACTTGGCTGAAATAATTAAGAAAAAAAGGCCAACTGCAAGAGAAAACTCATAATAGAAAAATATTTCCTCTTGGAGAATAAGCATTAGTAAGGATCTTTGTTTAGCTGGTGAGCATCTGTCAGAGGACACCACAGCTGTCTTAGCCTTATTCTAGCACTGCTGACTTCAGTTGTAGAGGTGTTTCTGCTTGTCACTTCGTGGGTTTCTCACCCTCATTTGGGAGAGTATTTAAAATTTGTATTTTGCAGGGTGCTTTCTGAGGTGTCCCGATGTATAACAGAGTCATTTCTTGTTCGTTTTCTCCTCAGTTCAAGGCCCATGCCTCGTTCTACTATCCTTTGTTGTGTGAAATCATGCAGTTTGACCTTATTCCTGAGCTTCGAGCTGTTTTGCGAAGGTTTTTCCTGCGGATTGGTGTGGTTTTCCAAATATCCCAGCCACCAGAACAAGAGTCTGGAATAAGCAAGCATTAGCAGATAATGACGCTCTGTTTCAAAGTTTATATTCCTCAGCTAAATAAAAGGACCAGGTAGCTGGGCCATTCTGTCTGGATCTCCATATAAATGATTTCTTTCTCTGGCAGCGTGTATCCAAGGGTTAACGGTACCGACGCTTACAACTGTAATTAAGGCTTGCAACACTCCAGTCCCTCTTTCCTGGCCGATTCTCTCTCATCGGTTTCTCTTGCCTGGCTCATGCTGAGCACAGAGCCAGTTTTTAGCACAGTCCCCTTGTCAGCACGGGCTGCAGTGTCCTTTACTGTCCTAGACAACAGCATAGCAACAGATGTTTATGGTGAAACATAACATGGCGGGTGTGAAAGTAAAGTGTACCCAAAGAAACATATGTATGTAAAGGTTTGAGCTTCTGCGAGAAGTACAACTCAGGAGAGCTGTATTTTGAAGGATAAAATGTTTATAGTGAAAAGAAAATGGAAATTATTGTTCATGGAAGAAAATATTTAGCAACTATGTCTGATATTCTTAAGATTTTTGCACACTCAGGCTGTCTGAGACATTGGTAATCATCCTCCTGTGAAAATGTACAGAGATGCAGGTCTGTAATATAAACTCTTTAACACTATACAGTTCTTCCCAAATTATTTTATTTCTGTATTACTGATTTGTTGAAAGCCCGTAACTCTTCCTTGTTTACCAAATGCACTAGAAGTTTGGGGTTCTTTTTTTGGGTTGTGATTTTTTTCCTCTTTTTTTTGGTCATTTTTGTTTTGTTTTGTTTCATTGTAGCCAGAAGTTTTTGTTGCCGACTTTTGTCAAGAACAGCGGTAGAAATACCACGACTGACATAACTACCTGTAATATACTTGTTTTAGGGCTTTTAAATATAACGAGCCATTGAAATGATGATCCTTCAAGGACTGGAACTTGAATCACTGCAAACAAGTCTAGGTTGTGTCTGCTGTCAGATGTTTTTTGTTTGATGTAGGTTTCACTCTTATGTACAGAATTTAATGTTGGATATATTCAAGTAACAAATCTGGCATGGTTTGGGGATGGTTAAATTTATTGGAAATGTATTCATACTGTGAATTGTGCTCTGATGGTTAACAGACGAGATTGTCAAGCATTCTGTATTACAATGGATGTAGAAATTTTTTTCAGATGGACAAAATGTATATGGTACAGATATGTAAAGTTTTCTATGTAAAAAAAAAATTCTGTACAACTTTCTGTACAATATTTGGTTCTCATCTGGCATATTCTAATCAGGTTATAGGTCAATAAAGTTTTTGAACTCTTTCATCAGTGCAATCAAAACCAGTCTAATCCACAGCTACTTGTTTTACAGTTTGCTTTGCCTCACTTTTGTTTCGAAGGAGCAAACCTCAGGCCCCAGGAGCAGAAAGGTGGGTGCCCTCTAGTTGACTGAGATGCCTCTTCTCACTGTCAGAGACAAATACAGGGGGAAAAAGAGTGATACATTTAAAAAAAAGGTGGGCAGGGCTGGAGCAGAATAAAAATGCTGAGTGAATTGGTCAGATGAATTTCTATCTGTGCAGCACTACAGGGTTCAAGTACTGCACTTTGCTCTCTTGGGGATTAAAATACAAACACCAAACAGCTGATGGAGAAAGGGGGAAGGGAAGGGCTGGGATTGCAGTTCTGCTGACTTGGAACACATCAGGCAGCTCAGCCTTGTCAGCATCTTCCATTTTGTAAGTAAAAGTGGAATTAGATTGTTCTCCAGTGTGTTCCCACAAAACTGGCACAGGAGAGCAGTGTGAAGACCAAGAAGGTGTGTGAGGGAGCCTCCCCTCTCTTATGGCAGTGAATCTGCATAGACATTCACAGCAGGCTCCAGAAATAACTGTTAGCAGTTCCATGAAATAACTATGGAAAAGCCAGAAAAGGAAATTAGAGTGCTGTGACCTTTGATTCAGAGTTTGCTCACAAAGTTAATTGGGGTGGAGCAAAACCAAATAGCAATTACCAGTGTCAGAAGCGGGAGAATTGAGGTTATTTGAATTAATTGTAGCCTTTCCTCCTGGGCTGTATTTTACTTGTTCAGTTTGTTTTGCTGTGTTTAAGTCTTAAACTACTGTGCTAGGCCAGACTTGAGGTGTCTGTTTGACCAGTAATAATTTCTAGAGTGAGTATAATGTGTCCCATCCCTATTGATTGTCATACTCTTTCCCCGTAGCTTTAGCAAACTGTTCTGAGACCATTACCAGAGTGTTCTGACACTGCTGCCCTGAGCACTATTTAAACAGCCACTGTTCTTTGTGTGTCTGTCCAGTTGCTTTGTAATAACTTGTCTTCAGGATAGAACAGTGAGTACAATGAATTATCTGAAAACCTGGGGTAGTGGGGCTCTTTCAGGTTTTAAACCTCATTGTTTTGTTTACCGCTTTAGTAATGACGTTGTTCTTTAACACCCTGGCCTTCTCATGCCTTATTTATTGCTTATGTGGAAAAGGCCCAATAGCTGATTCATTTTGGTTCATTGGGAACTGAACTTTAGTGTCATTGTAACTCTTCTGTGCCTCTCTAGTTCTTGCAGTGCCAGAGCAGCACCAGGTGTACTCTGGGCACAGTGTTCAACTTGCAGCTCTCTGAATGCTCACATTTATGATAATTAAAAATCTGAGTTCAGGGGCAGGGAATAGGTTCTGTTTTAGTCATCTTAATATCCATCACGGCTGTGGACTGCAGATATATTTATTTTGCAGGTGAGGCTGTCGTGATAAAACGTTAGGGAGGCAGAAGGACGCTGCCAAAACTGAACTTTGGAGATGCAGAGAAAGCTGAAAGAAATATCTGGAAAGGGAAAAAGCAAAGGACTCAGAGTGTCCTGGGCAGCATCCTGAGTGCCCAAGGGAGGGCAGCAGTAGGGAAGAGTGGAATTCATGGTGCCAAGGGCTGCTGAGCTGTGAGGTTAAAGTAATTTCAGTGGTTTCAGGCCATGGCACAGGTGAAGGAAGCAATTCAAAGCAGGATTGTGCCGTGTCCTGGCCCTGCACTGAAGTAAAGGAATGCCAGCTTGTGGTTGTCTGTGGCATTTACAAAACTGCAGTGAAATGAGGGAGGCTTTTCAGGGTAACACTTCATGCTTCTCTCAGGGGTAAACCTCTAAAGAATAATTAAACTCTGTAGGCAATTAGATGAGGAAGAAGAGAAATTCTGCCTCTAGCCTGGAGTTGATGCAATGAATGTGTCACAAAGTTCAACTGGTGAAGCAACTGGAGAGAGCCATCAGGGCAGGTGACAAAGTATAAGAGGCGTAAGGTGGGCTTTGGCATGAGAGGGTGGTAAGTGTATTATTATAATGCATTTTCATCTCAGCCACTTAAAGTTGTTTCCCTTGCCTCTGGGAAGTCCAGACTGAAGCAGCCATGCAGCCTGCAGTAACTGCTCCAGCCCAGGTTGGGGATTACACCAGTGCCCCTGCTTGAGTGGCCCTGGTTGTCATACCCACCCTGATGAACATGAGCCCTTCTCACTGCTGAGCCAGAGACTCAGGGTAAGAATTACCCTGATTTGGCAAATCCTCTCTGGAAAAAGGAATGTGCTAAGCCCATGATGAAGCTAACACCACACAAGTTTGAAGTACATCTGTCAGCAAATATTGCCTGCCATCATCCTGGAACTGCTGTAGCCTTCAGCTGGGTTTACAAAAGCTTGAAGATGGCATTTTAGTAAAAATAAAAGACCTTTGTAAAAAGTTCTTGTTTTCATCAGTGGTTTGTTCGGGTCTTTTTTTCCCCTGTTGATCTGGGCCTCTGGATGGGAGTTTCCTAACCAAGAAGAAAATTGTAGCATTATCCCACCTTCACCTTGGTTGTATAGTTCACTGAACTCCTAAAACCTTGCTCCATGTTCTTCTTGCTAAAGCTCTGTGGTCTTAATCAACAGATTTTCCATGTGTTTTTGTTTCTTTGGAGACAGCCTTAACATTTCAGTTTGTTCATGAGTAAATGAAAGCTGAAGCATCATTAAGAAAACTGAAGTCGGCTTTCACAGCTTTTGTAACAAAAATATTTTTAGTAACAAAATACTTTATTGACTCTTCAATCAGGAACATAAATATATGCAACAATATCTGCATTTTCAGCACATGACAAATTAGGGAATGTAACACACATTGCTAATAGTAATTTTTTTCCCATGAAAGTGTTAGCTGTGCTTTCATGCAGGAGGGCATTAATCCTGTAGGAAAACCAAGTGTCCTTCTTCAAGTTATTCACTCAGGGTGAAAACCTAATGCCCTTCTGCTGCTGGGCTACTCTAATGCCAGACAGTTTTGGAGTTTGACTATAAAGCTAAAAAACATCTTTGATTTAATAGCAAATTCACACAGACCACACTCTGTTTCTGAGGCTGAAACTTAAGTTGTATAAAAAGTGCAAAAGCTGCCAAGCTCCATTTCCCACGTCATGGAATGGAAAACATCCCTGCGCTACATCTCCGTTCCACTGCAGTCTCTGATCCTTTATTATTGCTATTTTGAATTACACACACAGCTCCACTCTCTGTACACGGGAGAGAACTCTCCCTGCAGGATTCCCTGGCAAGGGCAGCGGTGCCGAACGGTCCCGCCTCGCCCGCGGCTCCCCGGGCGCAGTCAGCCGTGCGCGGTGGAGAGCCCCTGCCAGCCCAGCGGCAGCGCCGTCTCCGCGGAAAGCTTTGCTGAGCTCGGCTGCTGCTCCAGGAGTCTCCGGAGCGTGGCCGACGTTCCCGGCCGCAGCCAGGGCTCTGTGGCCACGGTGTCAGTGGAGCTGGCGTGGGACTGAGCGCGCTTCAGAAGGTCGTCCACGTCCCCCAAGGAAATATCATCACCTGAGAGAGAAGAGAGCAACACGTGTGTTAGAGGGGACAGAAACTCTTTCCATCACACCACCAGGCAGGCTTGTCTGCAATGACTGCATCAATAATGCTTTTAAATGACATTTCTATTTAACACACGTTTGCTGATGTTCTGGGGAACTGGGCCCCAACAGCTCCCCACCAGCAGCTCAGCAAGTGGATAAGGCTACAAGCAGAGGTGGGTGGACTCAGCAGAGGGTTCTTGCTTTCCAAAAAGCTTCTATTTAGGGAGAAGTCAAATGTGTGCATATATGCATAAAAATACATGTAAAAATGAGGCCATTCATGTATAGTAGCCTGGCTGAACACTTGTATAGACAGCCTCCTACTAAGGAAGAATCGTTTTAACTTGGTTTTACAGTACAAATGCAAGTGAGCCTGTGCACCACAGCTCAGCACAGCTCAAAACCTCAATGCAATGTTATGCTGAAACTGGCTACATTGGGATCTTCCAGCTACAAAATAAGCCCCACCAAACAAAAACCAGAACTGCCTTGCCTTTGAACTTGGGGTTGTTATCACTGAACTTTACTGTTACTTATTTCAATTCTGCCAGCAATTATACATGCACCTAATACCTTAAACAAATAGTTCTTAGTGTGGATTATCAAACAACATACCTTTTTACTATACATAAAGGAGTATAAAGGTATAAATTCCTCTGTGCTCTTTGTTTTTTGGCTTCACATTTAACTTTTACATACTTAAACCAAAAAAATTATGCAAACCCCCTCTATCTACAACAACTGAAAAATGCAGTGTTTTCCTCTTAAAACTGAGTCACGTCAGTGAGGAGGTTCTGGTGTCTTGGTATTTAAGGTGGGCAGAAACATGTTTAAAGACTCTGGATTAGGGAAAAAAAACATTTTTGCAGAAACATTTAAGCAAAACAGAACTGTATATTCTTTGGTGATGAAATAATTCACGTAAGCACTTAGTGTCATGTAATTTAAATATTTGGATTTTTACAAATTTCAGGTTTTTATTCTGCAAAAATGATGACATTTTAAAAATAAGAATTTAAACCAAAGCTTCTCTGAAGAGTCTTATTAAAAACTAAAAGTTGATGGTCTAAGCATGAGTGTGAGAGCCCAAGGCCTGGAGAAGCAGCAGCCAGGTGTGCAGGGGTGAAGGGAAGGACAGGAACTGCACAACCCCACTGGGAGCAAGGGCTCAGTTTTCCTCTTTGTGTTAGGTGGGATTGCAGGTTCTAAAACAAAATGCCAAATACTTTTTGTTCCAAAAGAACTTGGCATGAATCATTAGTTCTGTCACATCATACAGACAGTGATCTGATCATCCTCCAAGCCTTCCCAGTGTGGTTAAAACTTGTCTGTAACACCAGAAGTGAGAGCAGACTTCCCTCTCTCTAGGGCCTGTCATCTCCTGTGCTTGAAGCTGGCAGAGAGAACCTCTTTGTCTCCTAAATCCTGGATGATGAACTCTTCTGTGGGTTGGAACCCACAGTTTGCATATGTAGGTTATGGTGGGGTTAACAGCACACAGCAGGAAAAGTGATACCTAAAGAAAATTAATTTTCTGTTTGCTGCTTTAAGAGATGATATTTAGCAACAATAAAAATAAGGTTGTTTAGAGACAAACAAACTGTGAATGCCCAGGCCGGAGGGCTGCATTTCACCATGCTTAACTACTTCTGCCTTTAAAGCAAAGCCTTTAGATCTTGCAGATGTCAGAAGCAAGATCAACTGTTCTGCCAGAGATAAGATCACAGTGCACATCTCTGGATCAGACTCACTTGGTGCTGCTTTTAGAAAGCACAGCAGATCAGCTGCACTGCAGAACTTCTTCATCATGAATTTCAACACTTTGCACACTCCATAAAAAACTGTCCTTAATTGGGACACATATCAAGACTCTTGATAATTTAGTTTGCATGTGGAGGCTAGGTGTAAGGAGAGCTTTTCCTTAGCATGAAACCCTGGTTTAGAAATTGAATGGTATCTGGATTCCCACAAAACACCAACAGCAGCACATCCTGTCTGCCCCATTCTGTGAGAATTCCCTCTTCTGTATCTGAGCCTGCTCTTTTTTATGCCCTCAGGAACACACATACCTTGCTTGACAGAGAATGTATCTGTGGCTTGCAGAGACTCCCTCACCCAAATATTCAGCAAGTCTACACTGATGGGAATTTTTTTGGATGGGTGAAAATAGAGGAGAAGGCCTGACTCCTTTTTTCTAATTTTCCAATTAAGAAAACAGGATGCCTTTAGGATTCCCACATCAGTCCCATAGGAGAAAGTGAACTGCTGTGGACAGAGCCTCCTTATTGAACTAGATCAGCTCTTGAATTTATCAAAGCCTGTGAATTGCCATCTCTGGTCATTTCAAGCAAAGACAACCAGGTTCCTTTGTTATACATTTGAGAGATTTGTTCTCTCAGCAGTGTCTCTGAGGCCAGAGGAGAAACGACAGTCCTGGCTGCTCGGAAAGCAAGAGGATGCCACAAGGGTTCTTTCAAACTGTTAGGGAAAAGAAATAAAAAAACTTGGCTTCACTCATGTTCTTCTGTAACATCCCTGAGCACAAGGAGGGAACAGGAGGGCAAGCAGCAGTGCAGCCTGAACGACCACAGCTGAGCAAGTGCATCTCTTGCTACCTTTCCAAGAGACACAAATGCTAAGGATCAGTGATGGGTCCCCATGTGCTCCAGAGAACAAACTACATACAGACGTACAAATATATATATACACACAGACACCCCAAAATTATATTTATCTAAAGGCTGAAGCTCTGGAGGCTGTGACAAACAGAAGGCAAGCAAAATAAAAAGTGCAGTGCATATGATATGAGGTGAAATTACACAAGAGGTGAGATACAACAAAGATACAGAAGTAAAAGTAGTTCACATAGCAAATATATCTGTGTGGAGCAAAATTAGTAGAGTTTATTTAGATTATAGAAGAAAATTAGTATGAATAGGGTTTATTTTTTTAGTGATTTAAAATCACAGTGAGATCATTAAAACAAAAAAAAGGATGAAGTGCTTGTAAGAGTACCCATAGCAACAGAATCAAAAATACTGCCAGCATCTGTACTCTCATTAAGTTTATAAAAAGGATACTGATACTGTAATTGCCTACACAGCATAGCAACTACCTCCAAAAAAAGGGAGATTTCAGACTCACATGAAAGAATCATCAGCACAAAGTATATGAACTGGGTCATGATCCATGTGAGAAATTAAAGGGCACTAGTGGTTGCCATGATTGGTACTTCATACACAAAAGGGATCTAGATCAGGCACCCAGCATTTGGAAATGCTCCAAGACAACTCCCAGCGCCTGATGTAAGAAACAGGGAATGAATTCAAGTGTGTGTGAAAGAGGTATCAATATCAAACACTCACATACTCAAACACTGAATGATCATTAATATTAACAAACCACTAGAAAATCAAATTAACTAGAAACTGAAGTACGGCATCATACACAATCCTTTGGCATATCTTCATTCTGGTTGGACCACAGATATCTGATTCCCAGGAATGCCAATAAATTCATACAGGCACCTCATCATCATTCATCACTGGGGTGTTTTATTTCTTCCCACTGCCATTTCAGCTGTGCAGCTGGATATCCCCATCCTGCTGCCCACACTGACACACTGCAGTGCTGCTCACAGGACAAGTACGAGTGGCTGATCAGACAGGAATATGAGAATCTTCTCCTACTCTCCTCCTTGCAACTTACTCTAAACAAGTTGTGTTGAGGAGTGCTGGGGAAGCCCTTGTACCAGCTTCAGAGTTCTAGAAATAACTCCTGTGTTTGATCCAGTTGCTCACTGTTCTGCCACATGAAGCCTATTATTATTTATTCCTTTAATTATTGTAATTACTTAGTGTTCACTACACCATCTCTGCTACAGGCAGCATACCCAAGGAAGGAGATTTCTGCTGGAGCTCAGTCAGTCTGTGCAGGCGTTCCTCGTTCTTCCCTTTCACCTGATCAATGTCGAGGCTGAAGTCTGAGTGCAAAGAGAAGCTGTCAGGCTGAAGCAACGGTGTCTGGCCTGGTGGAACTTCCTCCTGCAGGGAATCCAGAAATGCACAAATCCTTCAGTAAACAGCATCCTTTTAAAAGGGGCGAATAGCTACACGTGTACTCTCTCAGGAGCCAAACATGGAGTCACTGTGGAACCACAGGAACTGTCTGACATTCCATCTGTCAGTTCTCATACGTACTGCACTCTCCAGAGCTCTCTGCTTTAGTCGTCTCCTCTCCCTTGCAGAAGGTGGATGCTGCGGTAATAAATTAACTTCTTCTAAGGCAGAAAATGTTTCCCCATTAGCACCTGAAAAAACAGGTGAAATAATTTTCAAAGAAATCAAATTACCAGAGAGTGCTCCAACCTGTTTATGTTTTGAAACAAGCCAATGTACTGTACTTGACTCCATCACAGGAATCAGAGGAATGGATTCATCACAAATCTTGTTTATACCCAGACCTTTAAAGGAAATGAGTTCTCAAATGAGCACAGCACCTCTGCTTGAAAAAGAGAACACTTGGGAAATCAGAGTCATAAAAAGATACAATCATGTAACAAATTATGCTTGTAAATATGTTACATGGAATATATGATAACATTACATGGACTGAAAATGTTACATGGAATATGGTAACACAAAATCTATGTGTTAATCACATATCCTAGTCACATCTCTGCCTTTTCATGTAATGATATGTTAGAATCTGTTCATACAAAAATACGTAACTACACCTTTTGATCATACTTGTATCACATTGCAGTGAGAGCAGTTTATTTTTATAATATAAATGAACCCTAAGGTCATGTCTCTGCTTCACACTTGTCATTTCCCCTTCTTTTGCTGACTCTGGAAACTCTTTCAAACACAAACTCTTTCAAACAAGTTTCTTTTTTTTTTTCCTGCAGGACCAGTAAGCCCTGCCTGGGGCTGGTTGATGGCTTTGCTGCTGCCTGGTGCAGACAGTGGGCTCTGTTTCCTACTGCAGTCCCTCCAGCATCTTCAGGGACAGAGCTTCCCAGGAAAAGGAAGGACTCTGCTCAGCAAAACCCCTACAGAATCCATTACCACCAAATACTATTTGTGACAACAAAGTCACATTTTGGAAAAGCGGTTAGTCCACTATATCACATAAAAGTAAACAAAAATTTAAAAGATAAGTGTGTGTAAATTCTAAACATAACAATTAAGCAATTAAACAGTTATTTTGGTTGTAAATGGAGAGACTTATGTTTGAAAAAGAAATTTGATTGATATCAAACAACTTCAGAATAACAAAAAGATATTTTTTTAAATTCTTTTATATTGTCAGTTGTTTTTTTTCCTTAAAAATACATTTTTTTATTCTCCTCCCATCTTTCCTCTTCCCCAGTTTCACCAAAGGTACTCATGCTCTTATCAGAAATGTTTCAAGTAAAAAAATCAAAGCATAATTTTGAAATGATGTAAGGCTAACAATTCATGTATCTGAATTCCAGCTACAAGACCAGCTGAACTTCACTATATTCAAAACTGTGCTTTTACTCAGAATATAAAAAATGGTTTAATACTGTAAATTTGTCACAACAAAGGACAAGCTTAAGAATTCATTTGTACCATTAGTGTATCATCAGTATCAGATATGCTACCTGTTCCTGTAAGCACCTATCATTCAGATCCTGCTGCACAAAGATGCTTTTAAATCACTGCATTAACACTAATGGATTCTATGGTTTTCAGTGAGGCAAAAAAGGGAAAAAAAAAAAACTGATAAACCACTTTATTTCTAACTGCCTCAAATTTCTGAGCCCTAGGACATAAATTCATATGTAATGCTGACATAATAGATGTCAAAATTGAGTTGGATTTTAAACCCATGTCAAAAAAACCTCAACCAAAACAGAGGGTAGTGTAACACTCTGCTTAGGAAATGGAAAATATTGTTAAAATACACTCCCTGTATTTCACAAAAGACCCTCAGACAATGTGAGCAGCACAACTCACAGAGAAGGCAGCCCACAGAGAATGGTAGTTTTTATTTTTCATTTCAGGGATGAAGTCACCAGATTCATATTCAGAATGTTAGTAGCTGTTAATAAAGCCCAAATAATGCGAAGGTTAACACATTTTTAGTTAATGCATATAGCTCACTTATGAAGAACATGGTTTTCATCAGTCATAAATGATCTGGGCAAAGGGGGAGAAAAGGGAAAAAAAGGGGGCAGGGGGGAATAAATAATATGCTAGGTTAACTCCAACACCTCACTAAACTGCAAGTACCAGCTGGATGGGGAGAAGGAAAAGGGTGAAAGGACTATAAATATCATGAGCCTTATGAAAGTGGTGAATAAAACCAAGAGCACCCCTTTACATATGTGGCAGCCTCAGAACAGCTGAAAGGACGTAGTTCACAGAAGGCACAGGTTGGATATTTATCCACACAACTGCTGATGGTAAACAGGGATTCAAAAATGCTGATTCCAGTCTGTGAAAGACAGCCTAGGAAAGGCCAATCTTACCAAGACTTATGAAATGCAGTCAGCTACAGGTCACTGGAAGCTGGAAGAGTCCTGCATGTCTGCCCTGCATCTTGTGTTCCTCTCCATGAGCCTGTCCTGGCTGAGATGGGATATTTGGCCCCAGCCTACACTGAGGGGTTCTCCTGAGGCATCCCTTCACCACTGGGCTGTACTAACACTCAGTAATCCCTAACCTGAAAAGGAAGGTATTGCAGACTACAGAGCGAACCAAATGCACTGAACAAGGCTGAAAGCCCCACCCTGTGTTCTTCCCAATGCCAGGTTCTACCCTGTACTCCAGGACTTGCATGTTAACAGAAAAGGCTTGAATACATTTCAAATGAAAAATTCTGCTTTTAACCAAAGCAAGAGATAATAATCATCAGTTTATAGAAACATTGGTTCATTAAAAAGTACCTGCAGGGCTCTACTGCATCTCCCCTATAGCAAAGAATAAAAACCTTGTAAGATGATTTCACATAAATGATTGAAAGAAATTTCAAGATACTGTAATGCCTGCTAATGGAAAATAGTGTGTAGAGGCCTGAGCTGGTTGGGTTTTTCTAACATGGTTATTTCTAGTAACTGGAAATAAAACAGCAGTTTTACATCCATGCATATAAAGGTTGAATAAAGAGACATTACATGAGGCAGTTTGCACAAAAATCTTTAGAAAACTAAAAATCTTCTGCTTCAGATAATGAATAAGTGACGTCTGTAAGATGTTGCAAGTGAAAGGAAATAATATGTGAACAGCAGAAAAGTGACTAATTCAGAATGAATTGCTATTTTATACCCATATAATCATATTTAAAATCAAGCATGCTTGTAAATCAAAAGAATAACCATGAAAAGATTCGCTGACTGTCTAAGACTTTTATATTTCACTGTGGACAGATTGCAATTGTAAGCTGTGATTGCCAATAAATTATATTATTTACAGCAGAACAATAGAAAAGCCTTGTCTATGTTGCCATTGTAACACATTTCCTGAATAAATATTAGCTTTTCCTTATTCAAAGCTGGGAAGATGTCAAAAAAAGCCCCCTGACAAGACTAGCATCCCAGATGAAGCAGGAAGAGCAGAGAAAGATGCTTTCTCATGAAAAAACATAAGGTAGTAAAGGGCAACTGAACAACAACATTAAATTTAGGTGTCATTTACACAAATTTGTTGCAGTAAAATTTCATAAATCTCTGCATTTTAATTTGGAGACATAACTTCCTAATACTTCAAACCAATCACCATAGCTACAACCACTGCAACTTTTAAAGCAATAATAATCATTTTAGAGACACAGCTTTAGACTAAACCACGTGTCTATACACTCACAACACGGTTAAGGGGAGGTGTAAACTCACCAATAAAAGCGCTATCTGATTCCAACAGTGAATTTTTCTGGAATTCACTAGATGTGTTCCTGAACTACAAAAGTGAAACAGAAAAAACAGAAATTCAGAGGCTTCAATACATTTCTGGGGCCAAATTATAATTAATGTAAATTAATCGCCAAACTTCTGCAAAGCAAAGAGCAGCTTTATAGTGTTAATATTCTAGTATCCCTGACTTGGTGGTTCTAAAAATCCAATACATTTTTAAATAACTCATATTCTCTTTAAGCATTAGGGGTTTTTATTTAACTCTTCTGTAGAAATCCCATTTGCTGAAATTGCCTACACATGGCAACTGTTGTGGTAGTTTGTGTAACACAGACATTTCCATCAATAAACTGGTCCTTGTCACTCTGCATGAGGTTCAGAGCAGTCAGTGCTTAAAGTAAGCTTTACACTTAAGGTTTGTATGAAGTATTGATCAAATGAACAATGATCCCTTGTGTTTCACTTATCTCACCACATACAATCTTTGACATTAAAGCATTAAAATAACAAATTTTTACATCATAAAATCAAGCACTAAGGCCAATACTAGTAGTTCACTTCATAGTTGCAACCATTTGTTACAGAAATCCTACTGTGGAATAATTTATGTTGAAAACCAGTCTAAAATCAAAGCAGTAGAAACTATCAGAGGACAGAGAACAAGAGAAAACAAATATTTTACTGCAAAGCATTGCTCTGAATGAGATTTTCAGGCATTAAATTACAGCCATAAAGTGCATTAATGTGATTATTTTTTTAAATAAAAACTGTTTCATTTCTGCATTTAGTTACAGTATTATCCTCAAGGTTAATGTCTTTGTTGTTGCACAGTCTCCTGTTTTTCATTGTTTTACATTACCATGAAACACAATTGAACTCTGTTATTTAGTATTTTGGGTTAGTGCAGAATTCTAATTTGATAGGACTTTATTTTGCTCTTTTCACCAAGTCAGAAAATGAACATTCCATCTGAGAAGAGATCCAATTCTTGACTGCCAAATGCATCAATTAAACCACCCAAATTCAGAACAACTGCTTCTGTTGGCTTTTTCTACTAATTCTCACCCCCTAGCTGCAATCTAACATCATATGAATATAAAGTAAGTACCAATGAATATAACATTTTGGAAGAAAGTTAATGAATCAGGCCATCTCTGTATACAAAGACAACTTGTATGTCAAGTTTAAAGAAGCTGTAGCTTGTGTGGACAAGAAAAAGAAGTAAATAAACTTGTTGTCTTGTTATTTAAGTGTCATTCCTTTCTCCAAATCACTGAAAGATACAATATTTTTCATACTTGAAAAAGTAATATAATAAAAAAAACTTGTATTCTTACCAGGCCCATGGTTTGTGGGTAGCTGTCCAAAGCAGAATCACCTTGATCATCAAAAGCTACATAGACAAGAGACAAAATGACAGCGTTGGCATAAAAACAGTTAATAACAAAACATATTTTATCAGCTTATTAGTGCAAAAACGAAGACCAGTATGCATTACATCTTTAGATATACATAAATTGCGCTGAAGGAATGAGTTTTTAAAACACTTGAACACAACAATTATCTCAGTTTCCTTACGTAAATTTAAGTAGAATCAGAGAAATCAAACAGAAATCTGTAGTGTATAATTTCTGATCTGGTTTTTGGCTCCTGGCAGGGAATAACAACCACAGCAGTGACTGCAGAAAGCCCCAAGAGTAAATGTACATTCAACATGCTGAGCATACCACACTTCCAGCTTTCAAAGATAAGTTGAACCAGAGAGAGATCGTTTCACAGAGGGAAGTGATAAGAATATATATGCTTTTATCTACGGATAAAATACTCAGTTCTGGAGAGCACACAGAACAATCCTGAAAGTTAAGCTAACAATGACCCAACGCATGCTGGAAATGCAAAGAAGCAGAATTTAAGTTACTTTTCTTAATTCGTTTAAGTTTTCAAATAAATTATTTAATTAGATTGTTTTTGAGGCAGAGATGCAAGAATCAACACCTTACTCAGGGTGTAGCTGACCTTCAGCATCAGAGCATGTGGGCTGTCAGTCCTCCTGGACTGACTCCCAGCCCATTCCTGACACACAGCACCAAGCACTGCAGCACAGCAACATCAAACCTGATCCTAGGGCTTTCCCTCATATCCCCCAGAATAGTAAGCATCCAAAAGTCTGCAAAAGACTCCCTCATTTATAAGGACACAGCTAGCATTTAAAAACTTGGGATATTTAAAACACTGATTTCTCAGTTTATAGTTCCATTAACAGTCAACATATTCTTCTTTCACATAAAGAGAAAAACAAACATATCAGAGGGAAAACTGTATAAAAAGCATGCAAGGCAAAGAACACTTACAGTGTGGGAGAAAAGGTATGCCTTTGCCACAACAGCCCATAACACATTATTTCATCCACAGTATAAACGTACATACTGCTTTAATTCATCTTTCTTTCTGCCTTACATCAGGCAATAAAACCACTCATCTATTTTCAGCAAGAGGAAGGTGACGAATTTGTCTCTGAGGAAAATAAACTGGAAACAGAGAGATGGCAACTAATCCTCTTGCTCAGTACTCAGTGACAGACTATGAAGCTAAATGATGTTGTAAAGCAGTAGGAGAGAGAAAGAGAAAAAGCTGTTTAAGGGTCCTCTAGAAGCAACAGTAGGAAATACTTATAAAAATCAGCTGCCTGTCTATCAACTAATCTAAGCTAACCTGAAGAGGCCTTTCTTGGATGTCATCATGGAAGCTGACATTATCCATTAGCAGAAATCTAAAGGACTACATGTGCTTGAAATTAATGGAAAAGGCAAATTTGCTTTATAGATGGTGAAGGTTTCTCTGCAGAAAATATTAAATGAAAACTTTCTTAGATTGGTCTATTAAAAAATATTCTAATGGCAGAAAACCAGAACCAAGCCCCAGAGAGATCAGCTGGAGTCAGTGAATTATTTTTCACCACTTCAGTCAATCTCATGAAGAGGAAGACTGAAGTCAACCCTATACATTCCATTTAGACATTAAAGGATATTCACAACCATATAATTAACACAGAATGTGGTACAGATCTGCTTATTTGCAACTGTGATGTTCTATTATCCATAAACAATATGGCATCCATTGCTTGAACACCAGCACATCTGTGCAAGACAGAATAGGAATCATCTGTAACACCCCACAGGATACTGAACAAAACAGCTGTCACCCTTCTCATCTTGGTATCAATTTTGTTAATTTTACAGGTCTGGCAACAGCTAACAGGAGCAAGCCTCAAAGCACCAGTGACAAGAAGAGGCATTCAGTTTTTCCAAAGCAGTATGGAAAAGTGTAAATATTTTCGTTCCACATGTGCTTGGTTTTATTTAATGCCCAACTTTCACCTAAGGCTCATAAAGTCTAAGGAGCAATTCTTTGGGTGACTGTCACAAGGTAGGGGGGTGCAGGAAGATGCCAGGGGCTACCCTGTGTGCCTCTGCAAACAAATTTGAGAAAGAGCAAATCAAAGTGTGGCAGTAGGACTGAGGACAAACCTGTAAGAAGCAGCCCTGGAGGCACCAAGGCCAGAGAAGGAGGAGGAGGAGGTGCTCAGGTGCCAGAGCAGAGATTCCCCTGATCCTCCTGACACTGTGGTAGAGCAGATTGAAAGGTCCAAGAAGACAGAAGCAACAAAGAGAAACCACTGTGTAATGACCATAACTGCCCCCTGCCCAAGCCTGACATCACTCATTGCATCACAGAAATAACTTGGTAGCTGGGGTGGTACCAAGGAAGGGGAGCAGGGACATTGAGAATGAAGGAGTGGAACTGGACACAGGAAAGGAGCAGAAAAGATGCAGGTTTCATGCTGTTTATTTTTTGCTACTCAAAGTCAGTAATCAAATATTTAGGCTTATAGTAATTAGGTTAATTTTCCCCAAGTTGTTTCTGTTTTGCCCACAACATCATTGGGTAACAAATCTCCCCATCTCCACCTTGGCCAACAAACTTTATTCTTCCTGTTCCCCCAAAGGGCAGGAGTGAGGGGACATAAGCAAGGGAGCAGCCAGGTAGAAGTCTGGCTGCTAGCAAAGGCTAAGCCACCACAGAAATAAAGTTACTTTCTCTTCAAAAATTTAGTTAGGCCAGTCTGAATTACAGAAGCAAACACTTTTCTGAGAAATCTGTATCTTGTATGCAAAACTGAGTTCATTTGCATAGGTTTAAGCAACTCTTACTGTAATTTTAAATATCCTCTAAAATAACTGGCGATACCAGTCTTTCATGACTGTTTGTAAAAGATACTTGAATGAACCTTACGTTTGGAATTAATTGTAACATGCAAGAAAAGGAATAATATATCTACTTTTTCCTGCTTCTGCAATATGCAGCCAAAATATTTTCCATGTTAGGCTGTTAATGTTTACTGTATTAGTATCATCTCTACTAAGTGATACAAGGAACATTTTCCTTCTGCAACCTCCAAGTAGTTACAATATCTCACATGTGGTTTCTAAAGCAAAGGCTTTTTATGGATACAGGTTTCTGAAACTTTGAAATAGATCAACCCAAAATCATGGAAATAAAAGAAAGGAGACCAAGGTGAAGATACACTGGGTGTATTTTAATCAAGTCACAGTTCAAAGCCATCCTATTTCCTCCATGAGAACTCAAGAATTGCTCCATGGAACTTACCTGCTAACACTTTTTTCACAATTCAGCAAGAGTTTCACAGCTCTGTAGTTTTCTTCAAGAAACAGTAACAAAACTACTTTTCTCTTACATTTTTCTGAATTATGAGTTAATTAAACTACTTTCAGGGAACTAAAGAGAAACAGTCATAAGTAATTAAAAACCCCAAAGCTAAGTAAAAAACCACAAAAGCTCCCACAAACACTCAATTTTTTAATGCTTACATTATGATAGACTTTCAGTGTTTTGTTGTTTTACTCTTTTGTACTACAGTGCTGACAGTGCACTTGAAAGAAGTAAAACTAGTGCTAGTGGGTTTTAATTCTTATCAAATACAAAACACATAATTTCAAAGATTTTTGTTTATCTTAGAGCATTCATTCCTTACCTTCTGTTTCTCTCCTCATTCTCATTCTGTCAAGTTTCCTCTGCTGCTCCCTCAACAGTGCCTGCTGTTGAATCTCTAGAGTCTGGTCATCTTTTGGAGGATCAGGATACATGTGCCTCAAGCCCATACGTGTTTCAGGATCTAGAGCAAAGATATGGAATTTACATTTTTCCCCTAAATTAACATTTCTGAAAAGCATTTTTAAAGAAATAGCTACGAAGTCACAAAAAAACCATCAAAAATAATAGTGACAATGGCCAAAAAGATGAGCAACTTAGCAATGATTTTACAATTTTATTATATTAAAAATTTATGTTTTCTGGTAAAGAACAAACAGAAAGTTACACAGAAACAATTTGCTGGTGGGTAAAAAAGTCCAATTCAGTCTATTTTCAGTAACATCATGATATCAAATGCACAAGTAGTTTAAGCAGCAGGGACTAGAAGATAGGTGAGTGCTCCAAGTGCTGACAGCATTGTAATGCCATGAATTCCATGGAACTGCAGGAACAGCCCCACAGAGAGATACACACACACACACAAAGTACTGTCCACTAAGTGCATTGCATGGGCAGTAGCTCATGAAGAGCCTGATTTTTATTTTTGTCTTTAAATCCTGAGTGGAATGGAAGATGGAGGAAAAGGAAGGATGTTTCCCTACCCTTCTTCATCAGCAACAAGATCTACCTACCTTTGTATTTAAGTTCGTTAAATTCCCAGATATTCTGTATATTGACAGGATCTTGTGCTTCCCTTAAGGAAGGTCGCCGAACTGGAGCCTGCAGACGAAGCCTGGCCATCTCAAATATGTCCCTTGGATTCTTCTCTCTCCTCCTGCTTGAAAAGTTTGCACAACAAGAAGAACGCAATTTAACACCATAACATTAATGAGTTGGATGGAAATATAATATTGGTGATGTTCAGATCTTTTATCTTTATTTAAAGCTATCAAAACAGGAAAAAAATTTGAAAGTAATGACATGTATATTGTGTTATAAAAAGAGATAACCTACTTAAAATGAAAAAAACCCACATACTTTACCGAGTGGAATTAAGGCTGGTAATTAGATGAGTCTTTTCCAGCTAATAGGTTTGATTAACTAATACATTTTGGAAGCAAACCAAATTCATTAAATATAGAGAATAAGATTTTTCAGTAAGAAAGAAAATACTTCCACAGCAGTCCAGTATTCATAAGCATATTCAGCAGTAGTAGTACTGTACTTTACAGGCACAAATTATGCCCTAGGAAAAAAAGTAATGAGATAAAATTCTGCCTTAGACATCTGTTTTAGACCACTCTTCAAGACAGAGCATTGCAACTTCCTATCTCACCAGTACAGCCATTCTTAAAATAAATTTTAGCAAGAGTCTTGGAAAAAACCCAAACACATCAGAAAAAAAATGAAGAAAATTTTTTATACATTTTTTTAAAAAGTTTTTTCTACCTTTGTATTTTCATTCCACTCATGTATACTGGCCAACTAATACTAGCTAATAATACACAGTAGCTCTAAATTCCTGTGAAAAATCTAGCTTTTAAAGCGGAAGATTACATTCTTACCATGTAATTGGTACATTATCATGAGTGGCCACATTTAGCAACTGTTCATGCAGTCGCCTCTCTTCACTACGAAGCTGTTTCCTCATCTCTGATAATTCGTTTATCACATTCTTCCTTTCTTCTGGAATTTAGCACAAATAATTTAAAAATAAGGAGTGCCAGAGCAACTTTGCCTCCTACTTATAAACATAAATAAAAAATAAAGGGAAGAAACAGATATAATGAAATGTTAATTAAAACAAGGATTGTACAAACACAAGAATTGCAACATTCCATACACTAAAAATTAGATGAGAGTTTATATTTTGAGACAGCACAAGGACCAGAACCCCTGAACAGCAGAAAACATATAAATGTCACTGGAAATGTTTCACTATATATAAAAAAGGAAATGCTATGGAATACAAGTGGGTGTTGCCAGTAAATAGCCTTATTTTGAAATATGCAAACCTACACAGTCCTCAGATAACAGGAATTCAAGTGATATCTGCAAGCACTCAACATCATTTTTTTCCTGACTCAAAAGTGGGATATCTGTCTGCCTAGTGAAGACTCTCTTAAGTGGTTAAGTGAGCAAGAATTCTAACTTCAATTTTTAGTACGTGCTTACGTTGACAGCACCTACTTTGGGTCTGTGCTGGTTTTTGTGGTCAGGACAGCATTCCTCCACAAGTTAAACCAATTCCAGAAATTCCTCATTTTCCAAATAACATACTTATAATTTGATATTTTACTGACTTTTACACTTTAGTGTCCAGAACTCAGCAGGCAAGCAATTCTTACTAGTTCAAATCCTCAAACACGAGACTTAATTTATTTTTATTTATACTTGTGACAGAAGGTCTGAGTCAATCAATTTCCAGTGGCTGCATTAAGAACCACTCTGCCTTCCATTTAGTGGAAAATCCACAACTCCCTGGAATGGCCCCAGGTACTTTCTGCTGCAGGCTAGGCATTTGTAGAACGTCATTTACTGCTACATTCCAGGTGTTGTTTCTGATATACTTGTAAAAAATGTAACAGCAGAAAAATTACTGCTTTTCACCCACATATTGCCAGGTAGAATTTACGAGTTAGGACTGCAAAACTCCACATTCTGTTGGTCTAATCCCTTACTCAGCCAATCCAAAACTCTCCCATTTTGCAATATGCTGGTCACAGTGGTACCACTGTACCAAAAGATACAGCACTTCTCATGCAAACTATTCCATTATCAGATTTTTTACGAAAACATATTTCCTTATGATGACACAATATGTGCATTTTTATTTTGTCTTAAAACTTCAGACATACCATGCTAATACATTCATAGTACTAAGAGAGAGAAAACACCTAGACAGAAATGCAAACTTTAAAGGACTATTCTTTTGCAGGCAAGAAAAGGAACTGTAACAGAGAACAGTTCTGTTATAATAGAAAGTGAGCTTGCAATAAAGGCATATACCCACCTAATGAACGCAACTGATTTCTTCTAGCAGGGACAGGTGGAGAAGGAGCTCTTGGCTGTGCAGGATCCTAGTGATCATCATCAATATGAAATGTTAATTTGTAAAAGGAAGAAATTACAGTATATTTCATTTCCCTATTTTACATCTAATTTACATTAACAACTGGAAGACAAAACAGTAACCTTACAGCCTTGTGAATGCCTAAGGCTTTTTAAATCTGATGTTTAAATGTATAATCTGAATTATTATGACAATACCTATAATGTATTCTTCAGACATCTAAACAAACCTATACCAAGTCTGCCAAAGAAATAAACTGACCTACCTCCAGAGCATTCTTTACATTTAAGGAAAGCAATGGTTTTATTAAGGTTTAAAGTGTGACATAAAATATTCCCTGAAACTGCACTATAAAGTGTTTAGCCAAGATCAGACAGAGAGTTGGTAAAAAACAAACAAACAAACACTTTTGCAATAAAAATACAAAAGCGTAGCCTAAGATTCAAATATCATAAACAATTATTTCATCTACTTGCTTCTTCTAGGAGAAGCTTATTTAAAAAGCAAAAAAAACCTTCAGAAATGATTATAAAGTAAAAGAAATGAGTGGTCTCAGAATCACTACTGTAACTCATTTCTGATGCAGAGAAGGCGAAGAATATTAGGAGTTATAATCTTCTTGTATCTTCAAAAACAAAGATTACACAAGAATGTCAGTAGCTACAAATCAACATTAAACTTCATGCCTGAGCTAAGCTCTTCTGTGAGTGAACATGGTGAGCTGCCAGATTATACGTAAACTTTCTTGTCCTAAATCTTGAGATCATTAGACCTCTGGTAAGGGTCTGGACAGTGTATGTCCTCTCCTAAAAAAGGTACTCATCCCTGCAGAAAATGCACATGCAGAAAAAAAATGAAAACAACACACCGCCAAAAAAATTCTTCAATACTTGAAATAAAATTTAACCTTAAATTTCAGAGCTTCAAGAATGATTAATGTAAAGACTGTCTCATTATCCATGGCATTCCAGTAACAACTGGCAAACTTTAAAAACCTGGCATGATTTCATACACTGTACTGTCTTCAATAAACCAGTAGAAGTTTGCTATAACAATCATACTTGCGCACGGTAAGACAGACGGCTCTCAGCAGAGGGAATCCTTTCTTCTTTCCTTACTAATTTGTTCTGAAGAGCGGGAATGATGGGTGAAGATTGTCGTGACAACTGCAGGGAGGAAACCAAGACTGAAACTAAATTCCTACAGAATCTGAATAAAGTGTTATTTTGGACAGGGAAAAGTTTTGTTAGGTTTTTCCTTTTAAAGAAAAAAACGTTTCTAAAATAACTGCAAAAATTTTTGTTTTCTACCTATAGCAATTTTAATACTTTTTTTCTATGCTGTAGGGTGCTTTTTTCCTAATTTTTATTTTTTCCTCTAGACACTTCCTTTATATCTGTCCATTTTAGAGAAATGACAGAAATTTAATAGAAATTTTCTAAGAGAGACAGTTTTATAATTTACTTCGATTTTGTCCATCAGAATTCCTGTGATGGATTTCTTACATCATAAAGGTGAAAGGAAAATAATTAAGTTACCAAAAACACCATTGTTCAAGATGAACAGTCCTACCAGTCCAAACAATTTTATGTGTATTTACCCCTCAGCAAATGCAGGTCACAATATTTCACAGCAGATATAAAAATCAACTACTGAGTGCAGATTATTAATCTTGCTTTTATTATTTTTAATGCAAATTTGATAAACAAGTTTCTACTGCAGTATGTCTGATTTTTGTATCAGCTGTTCTCTCTTTGTGCATTAGGTATACTCCAGTTTGATAAACTGAGAGGGGACCAACACTGAAGGTAGAGGTCTAAGAAATCATGTGATTTCCTTAAAATCCTGTTATTTTTAAAAGTTATCTTAGAAAGTCACTTAAACATACCATCTTCTTTTCCTCTTCCATCTTTTCTTTCTCAAAATATTGTTTAAGTTGTTCCTCTTGCTTTTCTTCTTTTTTTTTTCTTTGTTTTTCTGCCTCTTTTTTCCTTTCTTCATCTAATTGAATTACTTCTTTATTTTTCAATCTTCGCTGTAGCATAATTAATACATAAGACTCAATTATTAAAGTTTTGTTTCCTTTTTGTTCAAGAAGTTAAAATTACACATCAAAATGATTAGTATGAAATAAAAAATCATATTTCATTAGTCTGACTTCAAATATTCAAATTAAAATATATCTCATGCAAATATCAAACATCAGCAGCCCTGGCTTTGCTAACATCATTAAACAGAATTCCTAATAGCATCTATAAACACCAGTTTGTGACTGTAGATCTGCCACCAGCTTAAGCTAAACTGTAGGAGTCATTTCCAAAAATTCAGATTCAATCAAAACATACTGCAGAGATGCACCACACTATCACAAGACCACAGAGAAATTACCATCTGGTCTCAGATTTTGTCATGTGACTGTGAATAGCAATCATACCAGTTAGCTCCCTACTCTGCTAGAGCAGAGTATCCAGAAGACTAATCATCCAACTAATTTGCTCATACTAGGGAAGGAGAACTTGAATGTAAATGTTACATCTTAGAAATTTTCAAGTCCTACATCCTAATCTTATCTTTCATAATCCCACAGAGCACTGAAAGACTCCTCCTTCTCTAATGGCCTTGTGTCCTCTTCCTACGATTATTTACTATATTCTAAATAATGCAAGTTTATTAAAAAATCCAATCCAAAGAAATAAAAATGCTAGGTTTGAATTAAATCCATGGATATTGATTTAGGTTTGAATTTACCTCCATGAGAAGCGACTTGCTTGGCATTCTTCCAAAACAAACAGTATTCTTATCTCAAAGATATCCCCTTGCCAATTCAAAAAAAGGCTTTACAAAATATTCCTGTATAGTCACATTTTACAAATAATTCCATGAGAGCTAGATTTAAGACAAAAATTGGGATGATATTTTTTTAATTCACCCATTTGGGAAAGCTTTTTGTTGGCCTCACCACCAATTTCTTTAAGAAAGGAGAGCACCACTGTCATTTATAAAACAACAGATTTTTTCTTGAAATAATTAACAGTATTTCAGATTTGTAGTGTATACCATAAAGAGTGAGAAGAATGTGCTAATTAATGCTGACAATCTTCCACCTCTCCTCTGCCTAATGCAGACCCATTTAAAAGCAAGGATCAATTCACAGGACACTTCTTGGCTTACCTTCTAGGTAACAACTATTACAAAGGGTTAGTTTAAGATGGAAAGAAGTCAAAGTCTCACAATACTACACCTCCTCATCTTTTCTCCTTCTCTCCTCTAGTTCCTCTTCGTATGCTTTTTGAATTCTCATCCTCTGCTCTGCGAGTCGTTTTTCCTCTTTTTCTTCTTCCACTCTAAGTTTTTCTCGCTCTGCTTCTTCCCTATGTCTCTTTTCCTCAATCTTAAAAATAAAACAAAGAAGTATTCAACTGTCAATAGCCAGCAAGAATCTGATTAACAACATTTACCACCATGATTTTTGCAGTACCTACTTGCAAAATCAAAAGCTATATGGTACAACTGAAAGAATCCTAGAGCCTGTCATACATTTCAGCTTCAGAATTCCTTTAAAATGAGATTCTATTTTACTATTTCTTTTTGGCCATTGGAGCCACCCTCCAATGGGAAAACTACTTATAAACACTACCAATAAAACCAGACTATTTCCTAACAGTTGCTATATTCCAGATGTGCTGGAGTAACAGTTTTATTTACAGATTAAATAATGGAAGATGGGAAACCAAAAAAACATGTTAATTATCTTTTTCCATTCCACAATTGTGGTATTATTAGACAAAGTGCTGACTTACTGAAGCAAAAGATCTGCTCATTCTTTAGTCTTTTTGGCAGCCCTATGCATGGGGAAAAAACCCTTGATCTTTTCTTTTCAAGAGATCCACATCAAACTACTGTGTGACTTTAGTGCTCTCTTAAATATTCTATGACTTCCTTGATAATGGTATTTAATTACACTGATATTTAATTTGTGCAGCATAAGATTAAATGTGAAGTATTATGGACAGAAGACATAAGCTGGTTGAAGAACAATCAGGTTTTAGATACCCATCAATAAATAACTACACTATGACTGATCACCATTTCATTTTGATTAACGTGCATTTTCATCACGCAGACCTCCAAGGGCAAACATCTTTGTTTCTATAGTCATTTATGTACGCAAACCTGTACTGTATGCACAGCTTCAGAACTCAATACTATATTTAGAGAGCTGTACTTAAAAAAAAAAAAA